>VXAY01002384.1:120747-253876 GCA_013399855.1 Oxyruncus cristatus | reverse complement strand
TCCGGGGCTCGGGCAGCGCTCGGGGTGCGGGCGCAGCGCTCCGCCGGGAGCCCCGCTGCCCCCGCGCAGCCTCGCCCGGGGCAGAGCTGCCCGACCAACAAGTTGCCGGTTCCAGGGAGCGCAGCCCGGGCCGGGGCCGTGCGGGAGCCGTGCGGGGAGCGGCCCCGGCTCCCCGACCCTTCGCCAGGAGCGGGGCCGTGATGGGATGCGAGGGATCCCGCGGTGCCCCGGCGTTTCCCCCGTGCCGTGCAGGGCTGAGGTGGACGGGTGGAGGTGCTGGGGTGGCCGCTCCCTTCGGGTGGCCGGGCCGGGGTGGGTTTGCCGGAGCTGCTCGCCGTCGGGCTCTGCTGGCGACCGCGATGGATAAAAAACCCTTTTCGCAATACGCTGTGAAGCGACGACCTCCCAAGGACGATCGCGCCGCGTCTGCATACGCGTGGATCTGTATCCATCTCCCTGTGTCCGCATCTCCCCAGCGGACCCGAGCGGATCGTGGGGCGGTCCCGCGGGGCCACCCCGCAGGGAGGGGAGGGGAGGGCGGACAGGACGCGGCCCCTGCGCAGCAAACACGGGGGTGGGTGGGCGGCCGAGCTGCTCCGCAGCCCCCCCCGTTCCCCAGGGCTGCGGCGGTCCAGGGCCCGCTGGGGCTCCGTGCCCAGGGCTGAGCAAAGCACAGCCTCCCCCGCTGCTTGCAGAGGGTCTGTCCGTGCCGCGTCCTAACCCCTCTTTCCTCCGTGACACCCCCGCAGATGTCTGGGGTGCAGGACAGCCTTGCTTTGGGGTGTCTGTGGGGCCCCGGCGCGGTGCCGCCGCTGCGTGGGAACACCTGGTGGGAACGGGGGCCTCTGCTGGCTTTGTGCTCACCTTGTGTGGCGCTTTTGTTCTGCTGACCTGCCATTTCAGGTTTTTTTAGGCTTTGCTTCTTGTGTGTTAAAATGCTGCTGCGATCCTTGCTTAGAAAGATTGTGGGCATGTTCATTGATTGAAAAAACCCCCTCTTGTTGGATTAAACAGTTGACCACTTCCCTCCAAATCTTTTTAAACTTTGTTTTGCAGACCTGTCTTTTAGAGCCAAGTTTGAGCCATATTAAATTTCAAGCCAGAAAGCCACTCCTGAGTTTGGAAGTACGTTACTTAAAGGCGCTGGGGAGTTCTGCATCATCAGAAGAGCCCAGTAGCTGTGCAACAATGTCCCTGTGATTTAAAAACAAAGAGTGCATTTCTGAGGTTGCTCTTGCTTATGGAAAACATCACTTATTCATATGTGTGTTGCAAGTATGAGTGCAAGCTGCCAGTGTTAGTTATAAATACCTTACAAATTGCAGTATGTGGAAAGCTTTCATATCTGTTTGAGGTAATGGTCAGCCATTCTTAGCTAAGGCTACTGAACTACCTCTTCTGCTTTAATTTTTTCAAAACATGACATTTTCAAGGGAGAATGAAGGTTACCAAACAGCTGAGGAGGGATGGGGGTATCTCTTGCCTCTTGCAAGTGCATTTCATTTGAGCTTCATAATGCTTGACCTAACTTAACTCACTGGTCACTGCAGAACTAAAGGGTTAACTGGAATTCTGGCTTATCTATTGAGAACAAAGTTATTGAGCTTAAGTAAGATAAGAATAGTTCTTGTTTCTGGTTGTGACTGGGTTAACTACTGCAAACTCAGGCAATATTCAAGTTCTGAATCTCAGCACAAAACTACATAAAGACTACAGCAATTTCATATAGGATACCCGTTAATTTCACTGTTCAAATAACAGCAGTTTATCCTGAATAATTGTCCTGTGTGTTCTTCGAGTCACATCTGTTGCATGATATCATGTAATGGAATGTAGTAGAGCCTAATTTAAGTTGATTTGAAACGTTGCCATTGCACTGTAGTAGTGCCTGAGAGGGCGAGAGGGTTTGTGGTGTGTGTGTGTGATGAATAGATTGGTTACGAGTAGATGATGTTGAGAAAGATGAACTTGCATTTGAACTGCAGAGGATTAAGTAATTTCACTCTGAGCTTGGTTTGTTGTACAGTTTTGCTCAGACTCCTTTCATCATTTGCCAGCTAATCTAATCACTGAATTCTATTTACATTAGGAAATGCATCTATGGTTATAAATATAACGGATTAGTACAAAACACCACTGACAGTAGATTCGAGTCTTATTCTGGAGTGGGAGGAGCAGGCTTGAAAGAGCTGTCTGGCTGTGGCATAGCTTGAGCTGCACAGTCTTGGTGATGATTTAGAATTTCTGCTGTGAAAACCTTCTCTTATTTGGTATTGTTTCTGCAAAGATTTGACTCCACATAAGTAGGGGTGTTCTGAGGCATTAATGTTTGGATTGTATCCCTGGCTGTGCTTACATGTATAATGTATATCTGTTCAATTTGTGCAAATGCAAAGTCTAGGTGGCTTGCAAAAATGACAGTACCTAACTAGTCCCCACATGTAGACAGTAGTGCACACATCCACCTCCATTCCTTCTTGAGGCACTGCAGTGTCAGAGAAGTGGGATATCGGTGTTGTATGTTCCTGAAATGTGAGCTGAAGCATCCCTCCAATCCGCAATTTTAGCACTTCAGTTCTGAAAACACCATTTGGGGTAATTCTCAGCTCCCAGTCCTATCTGACCCTCAGAGATAGTTGGTAAACTGCCAGAGGTGTGGACATCTTGATTATTTTTTTTTTTTAATATGCGGTTTCTTGCTAAGAAGTCTTTCTCAGATGCTGCCTTTGCACTAAGCTGTAATTAGGAAAGAAGTGTGAATGTGTTTACAGACCACTGTATCCAGCTTTCAGAAATTCTTTTCTTTTTCCTGCCTTTGAATCTTTAAGAGGTTTGGCAAGTCTGCTTATGCATGTTTCTGCAGACAATAGAATGCTGATGCAAATTGAGAACAGCAAGCAGAATGGTTGGGTGTTGTTGCGGATGGGGGGAGGATGTCTCAATAAGGGATTATTGCATTTCATTTGTTTGCATTTGGATTGCAGTGAGTTGGGACAAATGTTACTGGTGTGGAGCTGGAAATCGCAGTTTCAGATTGTCCTGTCCATTGGTACCTGAAGGAGAATGCAGATTTTTACCTCTGGGCTTCTGCTTTTGACCACATATGGTTCTAAGAATATCAATTAAATTGAACTGAAGAATCTTTGGGGACAAGGGAGGTGCAAATGATAAAGCAGAGGGGGTTTTTTCCAAGCAGTTTGGCTTCCAAGTTCCAGAGGCTATATTAAGCAGAATAATCTAGGCTTTTGTAACTCCGTGGATGAGATTATGATTATGGACATCATGTCGTGCCTTAAGCTCTTGTGTGCTTTATTTTTGTTGTGATTAAACAATCCATTCCTTTGTCAAACAGAATGCCTTGAAGATGGCAGCTCCTTAGATGTAAGTGTTAGGCTGATCCACAGGTGCTGTGAACCCCTGTGTCTGATCTGAGTTTAGAGAATTGTGGCCTTTTGTCTCTGGGTGCAGGGAAGTTGTGCCTTTGGAGTGAGACTGTTGTGCTTGGGGATGAGAAGGTGGTGAGGAGCCTGTGGGCAGTTCTGACGCCAGACCTGTAACTGTGCACAATGAATTTTCAAGGTTTCTGTCCCTGCTAATGCTGCTGAAAACCCATTTCACAGCAGTGTCAGAGAAGCGTTTCCCTGGCTGTGCTGTGTGCTCACGTGCTTATCTTGGAGCTGAGTTTGAATTAGCCTGCATACTTGAGGCAATTGTGATAACATTTTGATATTTTCCACTTCCAGTTGCAAGCTGGGATTTCATCCCCAGAGATCCACCCCCTCGATTCTCAAAGCTCCGGCGCCTTTTCACTCTCGAGTGTCTCCGAAAAGCTGGAAAATGCACTGACTGGCTCCACAAGGTGAGGGTGACTACACAACAGTAAGTCTTGTCTTAAAATATCTTTACAGTATTGTGGTGCTGACTGACTTGTAGTCCCCTGACTTGGCAGCAACCAGCTGAATTTCTGCCAAGGTGGGTCAGGCTGGCACTTGAAGCTGCCTTCCTTTCATTCGCAGTAGGTAGCTCATCTTTCTGTGTTTGGGCAGCAGGGAGAAAGTGTGAGCTGAAGTGAATTGTAAATGAACCTCGTGTCTTTCTGGCAACTTTGGTAAGGTTGAGATTTCTTATTGCTGTGAAAAAGTGGCATACAACCCAGGAATAAGCAGGAGGCTCTCAGTCTTCTAAATCACGGCAAATAACAACTGAGCTGATACAGAATCAATGCTGCTACATGGACTGATGAGTTTTTCGAGTTGTATAACAGCTTACTTTTGTCAGCTGTGGTAGAGATTTGTTGCTCTGGTGTATCAAAGTGTTCAGTGCTTTGCTGAAGTATTTGGTGTGGTGTGAGAACCTCTTAAACAGTGGTATTTGTCTCCAACTTAGAAAGGTCTTCAGAGTTTTGTGATGCCTTTCTTATTACATATTCTTGTATATTTTCTTATAATGATCTCTCTCTACCTCTCTTGGGGGTTGGTATCTGTAATGTGGCAAATAACCCTTTGTCTCAGCTGCCTCAAGTCCAGCTTGCACTATGGTTTGGTTATAGTGGTGTTATGTCCTAGTGGAAACTTCTGATTTTTCTGGAATGTGAGATTTAAAGTTTGTGTTTAGATGCCATAAATACAAGCATAGAACAGTTCCAAAACTTGCTGGCTTGAATTTGTGCATCTGGAAACATTAATTGGTCTTAAAGTAATTTATGGCAAGTACCTCTTACCTTTGTTCAATTTAAATGTGCCAAGTGCCGTGTAGGAAACTGTGAGGTGGGGCTTGGCAGCAAAAATGGAAGCAGGAAAGGCAGGTCAGCAATGTCTGACAGAAGTGATGGTGCCTGTTGAAGACAAGACCTGTGGTAACCTAGATGGAGGGATTGTGTCAGGAATGTGATGGTGACTGAGGGACATAATCCTTAGGCACAATGAAAATGTTTAGATACCAGGACAGAATCAAAATTTATCCATGAGCCTATAAATGAAATCAGGAAGCCCAAACTGAATTCCTGTCACTTGCAAGTTTTTGTAATTCCTCTCGGTTCTTGTTTTTTGTAGTTCTTGTAGTTCTCTCCCATTTTTGGCTAAAAGATTTTCTTAGATGAATTTTTGTTGTGGTATAAGGAAACATCTGTTGACAAGGGGGTGTCTGGACTCTCTGGGGCAAGGATCAAGTGTGAGCCACTGCTGCACAGCCAGAATCGGGGGTAAGCAGAAGGAACCAGTGGCACATCTCCCGGGTCAGGGTATCACTGAAGGCCCTGTTACAGGAGGAACAGATAAATGTCCAGCTTCAGTTTGAAAAAGCAAAGGCTGTGGGAACTGAGGTCAGTCTGTTGTGATGTTTAAAGCGCTCCTTGGAAATGTTTTGTGCAAGAGCTGAGGTTGTACAGACCCCAGGCGACAACCCAAGGTCCTGCAGTGTGTACCAAAACTGAAAAATATTTGTTTTTTGTTTTTTTTTTTTAAATGTACAGAAAATTCAGTAGCTGTGTTTGCAGTTGTGAGTAGGGTCTGGATCAGCCTGGTTGATGCTGGATTAGCCTGTTCACTGCACTCTGATACCAACCAGACCTAATTGCTGAGAGGTGTAACTGAATGTACTGAAACTTGTGAAGAAGGGGCAGTTAACTTTGCCTGGTGAGGTTGGACAAACCTGACTGTGGATTAAGCACCAAACAAATCCAGACATGGAGCCCAAGGTGGTTGCAGTGGATCTGATGAGTCTTGTCTGAGGCCTCTGTGTGTGGAGGACGTGGATGTGTAAGGGGTCAGTTCAAAGGGTTCACAGGTACTGTATGAGTGGGCAAAATTTGGTTCTCTCTCTGTCCTTGGAGAGCCAAGAAAGCAAAGGCTGGGCTGAAAAAGCCAAACCTTTCCTGGGAGCAGGAAGACAGTCTGTTAGTGGTGCTGCCTGCATCCATGGCTGTGGGTGGTTGGAGGACCTAAGACACTGCAAACTTTTCCCCTCTCCTTTTGTTGTTTTGCTCAGAATGGCCACCAGAAAAAGCAGGTCCTTACCTCCTACAGGTTGCTGCTCAGCCACTGCTGTGGGGCTGTTCCTGGAAGAAAACAGTCCAGTCTTGAAAACCCCCCTGGTAGCGGTCGCAGCAAACCATCCAACATCACCACAACCCCTTCCAGTGCCAGGGGAAATAATAACTGGGAACTTGATGAGCTCGAGGAAGAGACCAGTTATGGTCAGTAAGTGACCACCTAGTTGCAAGTACAGTTAGAAAACCCAAGTGTGCGAATTTCTTGGCAGTATTTTTGAGGGGGAAGGAGAGAGTGTCACTTTTGCTGTGCCAACAACTCCTTTGCTGCTGCCTGGTTTGCAGCAAGGCCCATCCATCCCAACAGCTGATGGAAGCCTGAGCTCTAGTGCAAATATTTAAGGCTTGAAACTTCTCCATGAGAAGATTTAGGGAAGTGTTAGTTGTTCTCAGGTGACTTCTCTTTGAACAGTGCTCCTAAAGTTCTAGTCCTTTACTTCTTGCGTACTAAAGGCTTCCAGCAGCTTGTTTGTATTAATGGCTGTGGTGGTCCAGGTGCCAACCAGATTTTGGTCCATTCTGCGTAACAAGAAAAGCAAGAAATAGTAAATAAGAAACAATGGGCTTTAAGTTTCACAAGGCACTTGCTTTTCTGTAAGGAATCCCACAAGACAAAGCATTCAAATATTGGGAGGGGCCTGGGCAGAGAATGTGTTCTAAAAGTTTTCATGTCAGAACTTCAGCTGCCTTTATAAGAGCACTCCCAAGGGAATGGCAGGGGTTTAGTGGCAAAGGGAGGAGGCAGAAAAATGTCTTGGTTGTGGTACAAGTGTGTCGTTAAGGTAAACTGCTTATGCAGCAGTTGTTGGCTCTCCTTTGGGGCAGATAAAGGCAGATAAAGGGAGAGTGCCATGAGTTAGAGGGGCCCTGGGGATCCAAGCAGGCCACTGCTGAGGCAACTGTAAGGCCAGGCTGTGAAAGTGGCTCGGTAATGACTGTGAATATCTGTGCAGGAACAGTGTGTTCCTGCCTAATGCCATTATCATTCCTTTTCAAACATGAATTGCAGTTTGAAGCGTTACAAATGCCATCTGCCTATGAGGGCAAAAAAACCCAATCCTGGTATTTTTTGTTGGAAGCTAAAACCAAAACACTGTGTTCCATGTGGATCTTCATACAATCAGCCATTGCCTTAATTTCTCTGCAATAGTGTTGCCAGCCTGCCAGGTTTTCATTTAAGGCAGTGATTTCTGAAGATTTTTCTTATCTCACACCCTTATCAGTAAAAGCTTTGTGAGCACACACTCCCAAACTATGTATATAATTTATAAATTATACACATGTACTACTGCACTAATACAGGGCATACCCAAAAAATAGAAATTAAGAAAGGACAGGACAAGCACTTTAGAAAATTTGTTTTATTTTTTAACAAAACCCTTTTTCTCTCTCATTAAGGGATCATTCAGTGAGAGCTCTGTGATTGAATTTGCCTCACTATTTTTTTAAAATGTTGGTTTATCACTTGGATACAACCATCGAGGAGCTGGTTCTAAGTTCAGTTTATTCCAATACTTTGTTTTAATGGCCACAAATCCAAGGGGGAGAAGTGCATTGTTGGTTGTGCTTACAAAATCATGAGACTAATTTTCCACTCTCATGCACTACTATGCAAAGGTTCTTCTTGGAATTCATCTAATAGATTTCCATCTTCCCTCACGTCAATCAGTTGTTCTTGCAAGCTGAAGGGAAGATGTTGCTTTCTCCTCTTCTCCTGAAACCCTTCCTTTGGAAGATTTAAAAAAAAAAGTAAAATAAAATTAAAGGTTAGGAAGTTACGTACAGCTTTCAGAGGTTTTTGTGATTGAAGTTTCATTTTCACCAAAAAAATCACCCAACAGTGGAAACATTTCCAAGTATCAAGTTTTCAAAACAGTCTCTGTAGAGCGAGTTTCTTTTGAAAAGACAATTAGTTTTGTGGTCACTGTTAGAACATCGACTTCACCTGGTGTATTTATTTGAAATATCTGGTAGGCAGCGTACTACTGACAGCCAGTTGTCATCACAGAAAAGATGAGCAAACTTTGAACAGTTGTCTTAGTGGAAAAAGCACATAAAGGGTTAAATCTGATGACTTTTAAGCACTTTGCCACAAGGTAACTGGCAAAACTCAGTGTGGGAGTATGAATTTCATGGTCACTCCCCATCTCCTCACAAGGTATTGTAAGGAGGGATGCTACTATTGACAGATTTCATTGTTACAAAATGATGCAATCAGTGACATCCTGCAGCGCTTTGGGCTCCAGTGTAGCTGCATTAGTTTGCCTGGGAATGCTACAGTGACAGAATTTCCTGTGGTGATGGAGTGGCTGCTTTAACTGGAGTTAAAAATTAAAAGGATTGCAGTGTGAAGTTTGCAGGTAGAACCACTTAGGTATACACTTGCAGAGTTTCCCTATAAAACATTGTTTCTATCAAAGGAGTAATTTGCTGTTGAGAATATGTGGAGTCTCCTCAGATACCTCTTTCCTGTAGCTATTCAGAGCAGTTCCCAGTTCATCATTGAAACAATGCAGCACTTACTGTAAGCTGAGACATGTTAGAAACATCTGTCCATCCAGCCAGCAGCACAGCAAATCTCCCACAGCCCATAAGTTGTTCTAATACTCATTTCCTCGAATCTTCAGCTGTTTTCTTTGAGTCTTCCAGCAGGGTTTGCTGACAAAGCACTGGCATATTGTTTTCCATGGGTTATTTCAGCCATATTTTACTGCAGCAGGAAGCCCAAATGCTTCTCTGATGGTTTGTGCCTTTTTCTCTTTTGCTACAAAGAAAGGAACCTTAAAAGAGGCTTTTATTTGCCATGGCTTGAAACCAAGTGGTGAAGCAATTGTAGATTTGTGCTCACCTTCTGGGTGCCTAATTTTGAAATGTCTTGCTAATCATGACGGCTTCATATTATCATTATCTAATATGTCAAGGTACAGTGTGCCCTTGGGGGGAGGTTTGTCATTAGTGGTGACAGATATAAATCCCTATTTCAAATAGGCATCTTCATAATTTCACTTTATTTTTTCTTTGGCCAACTTTTTGTCAGATCTGATTAGGCTGTTGATTTTTACCTCATAATGTGTGTGACAGGGAGCTTGTACTGGGAATAGGAAGTGAGTTGTTGCACGAGGATTTTTGAAGCAAAAGCAAGATCTGTCGTGGCATCTGTGTATCTTCCATAACAACACTGCAGAGTCTGTAGAATCAGAGGTGATTTTAGCAAGATTGCAACTGTAGAGAGCCCTAAACCATCGGTGCATTTCCCTGGTTAAAATTCCTTGTCTTCCCTTGCCTCATGTTATTGTACTTTAAAATAGGGTATTTATTCCAGGTGTTGTGACAGCATGCAAATTTTCAGAGGCATGTCTTTGTGCAGGGTGGCCTTGGGTCCTGCCAGCTAAACTTTTAGAAATACGCATTCCTAAATAATTGGAGTTTTGTTTGATTTCTGGTTTGGTTTGGTTTGTTTCCATCTGGGACTTGTAAGAAGGGACAGCAATTCTTGCAGTTTGTTTAGCAGCCAACACAGTGTAGTTCTCATCCTGCCTCAGGCTGCAGCAGATAAATTCCATGTACCTGCTGAACATCTGCTATCAGGCCCCAGTTCTGCCTTGGTACCCACCCAAAAAGAGTATCTGTTCATGTACAGCTCATCTCTCTGGGGCTGCCCAGTGAGCTGGAAGGACTGAAGTACAATTTTAGCCCCTGAAGAAGATGCAAAAGCAAGGTGGGATTGCAGATAATGGTCCTCAGGGTAAAAAGGATAAAGCTGGGAGTTGGGTTTTGAAATTTGTTTACAAGGCACTTAAAAACCAAAGGAAGAAATGTAGAACAAAGACACAAAAATAATAGAATAAAAGGAAAAATTTTAAAAGCATTTAAAAAAAAAAAAAAAACAAAACAAAACCAAACTATAGCTAGAACTTTGTAAAGACTGAAGATGGTCCAGTAGTGTGTATTGACTGATTGTTTTTTTTCTGGGTTATACACCTGTCAAATGTCTTGTTTAATGTTTACCTTTCGTTATTTAAACTAAAACTGTGTTACTGCCTGTGAAATAGCCTTTGTATTTCTATGACCAGATACAGAAAACAGCCATCTCATCATGGAAACAGACCTTAGAGAATGGTTCTATCTTGGACCAACACTTGTTGCTAATATCTTAAATAGATTTTTTTTTTTTTTCCTTCTGAAGTGGAGTTGTCCTGTAAAACTGTCAAATTTATCTTTGTTCTATTTAGAATATTTTTCTTTTGTGTTCTGCGGGACGTAACTCTCCCATGACAGGTGACAAGAGAATCAGGACGCTGGAGACTTGTGCAAGTGAGATTTATCTTCCTTTTGGGCCTCTAGCATTTAGTAGAAGCCAGTTTTCTTTCTTCCTGGTCAGTCTAGAGATGCCTGAAATACTTGTGCTTGTTGGGAGTTGAGATCTGAGCAACACCTACTTAAGGTGTCTCCAAGCAGCTTAGAATTAGAAAAGCTTTCTTCTGACAACATACAGGGGATATTCAACTAAGCAATAGGGAAATGCTTCTTTGTAAGTACTAAGCTAATGAAAGCCTAGTATTTGTATAATCAGCCTTGCCTGAGGTTACGGGTTCTGTTAGTGGGAAGTGGAATGCAGGCTTTGGACAGGGTTGGTTGGCCACTGCATTTTGACCAGTGTGAGTGTATTGGTGACCATTTGGTAGTGAAACAGCTGCACGTGGGGTAGAGGAGCTGCAGCCAGTAGGACAGACCCAGGGGTCTGGGCTTCTCTCTGGCAGTTTTTGTTCCATGCAGGGGGCTGCTTGCATGGAACCAGCTCCTTTTTCACAAAGCACCTGCTGCAAAAAGAGTCCAAACGGAAGTATTTGCAGAATAAAATGAAAATGCTAAGTCTGGGTGAAGGAGGCAAACAGGTTATTTTAGGCATTCCATAGTGGGTGTCCTGGGAGCAATGCGATCAAACTCAAGTGCTGGGCAGTACATTGGTGCAAGTCACACAGTCTAGAAATGCAAGGGGTTGTTAGCAAGGAAACTGTTCGGCACAAGAGCTCTAGTGACATGTGGAAGACAGAAACCCTGACTAATAGTTAACTGAAATTAACTGGGATTTGAAGAACTTGAGCAGTTCCAGCAACCCTTTGTTTCTGTTGAAGGCTTCTTTGCTTATTCAAGAAACGAAGTAGGGATCAAGGACACCATCAACAAGCACTGACCTGGTATTTAAGTCTGGTGTGGGAGCACATGAGTGGCTCCAAACTGCAGTTTGTGTGGCTGGATGTGTTGAGGTTCTGGCACATTTGGACATAGCTCTGGAAAAGGCTTTTTTGCACACAGAAGGGAAAAACTGCCCATCTTTCTTGCAGTGGGATACATGAACCAGGATGGGTTCCTTCTAAAGCTCCCTATCAAGATCCTCTGTATAAACCCTCAGGAGGGTTTGGAGAACAATATCTGCTTTGTCAAAGAATACTCCTCTGTCATACAAAGCTTTAACTGACCTGTCCAATACACTGTGGCTGTTTTCTCACTCAAGGGGGATAAAGAAAGAGAGTGCTAAAGGTTCTCTCACCTAAGTGTTACCCTGCAGATGAGTGGTACAGTGCTGTGTCTTCCCAGTGGAATGAATAAGCAACTAAAGCCCTTGAAACAAGTGCTTATTTTAGAAGAGTTTGATTTTTTTAGCTGGAAGAAAAAAGCTGATGTGTTAAACAGTTCTGAGATTTTATGGCAAAGTCTGCAGGGTGCTGCATCTTAATTTCAGTTTGCTTGTATTGGTAGCTGGTGGTTTCCAAATGGCCGTTCTTGGCTTCTTTGGGGGCAAGTCTTGCAATATTGTTTCCTGCAGCTGAGCAAAGGAGCATAATATACAGGCAAAAGACAGTGCTTACCAGGTAGTGGAGAAAAGGAACTTCCCGAACTCAGCTTTGAAATCCTTGAATCAGAGGAAAATCTTGTTTTCCCGCATGCTCTCCTTTTCCCAGGCACGCTCTGTCCTGCTTTAGTGTCTGCTCTTTCAAGATTCCAAATAGACAGGAGCTTAGGTTAGTCCTGCATGAAACCAACCAAGAGATTTGCCCACTTCTAGATCTACATGAGGCGTGTGTTACTGTTGAAAACCTGGCACTGAACGGGATGGTTACATCTTGTGAGCTGTTGTTTCAGGTTCTTGCCCCCCTGAGATACCCGTGGAACTGCTTTGACTGCCCTTAATGTTTTTCAAGGTGCTGTTGACAAACCCATGAACTGGAAATGCAAAATAGAGATTTTTTTTTTTTTTTTAGGTCTCCATGGTGACTGTGGGGTCCTGAAATTTAAGGAAAATGTTTTTGACTTCCCAGGGCCCTTGGTTACCTCCAGGCTCTATGGTTTACGCTTACAGCTTAAGGAAGTGTTTCTTCAGGCAGTGTAGAAAGCTACGTACGATATGGAACTTAAAACCTGGTTTGGTAATTTTAAGAGAGATACGCTGTGGTAGTGTTCAAGTAAAGAAGGGTTTTCTGTTGTTTTTTGAGGAGGTTTGTAGAGATGAACTACACTTATCAAATGACTTCAAAAGCATTTTATAAATAGTACTTCGAGCTGCCTCCAGAAAGTGTCAGAAGAACAACCTCGCTGTCTGACAGCTACTACACTTGCAGACAATGTAAGTTATTAATGAGATGGTGAAACTGTGCTTTCTGTTGCATGTACTTGGTATCTTCTGCTGAACACAGATGTTCAGTTAGTTATACACAGAGTCAGAGTCACTGGAGCACTGCTGAAATCCGTGGACATGAGAGGAACAGTTCAGGGGGAATGTGTGTGTAAAATAAGCACATGTGTGATGTGTCCAGTCTGCCTAAATGGGTACCAATACAGCCTGTGGCCTTGGTGGATGATTACTTACTCTAGTTCAACTCTGACATCAAAATAAATCCACTTGTTTAGTGCTCAGCATCAGAAAGAATAAATATCCGTTTATTTGGAAGAATGGAAATAATCTAACTTGAAGGAGGTTTATTTGACTTTGTAGGGATACATAAAGGATTCAGGAGTATGTGGTGTTGATTTTGAATGCTTTAACATGGTTACTGCAAGTCAGAGACAAGGACCAGTCTTTTGCTGAAGCTGCTGGAGTGTCAGACACTGAATTGGAATCTGAACTATTTTTGTAGCGTTCTCTGACGTAGAATGATGATGTAACATACCCAGTATCAGTGAATTATTGGCATCCACTGTTCATTTCTGCGTTCTCCCCTGGAGAAGAGTGGGTTTGATGGTTCAAGGCCAAGTTGTCCCGGGCCCTGGTGCTTCATCCTCCTCACACAGCACGTGGCCCCTCTGTGGGCTCTGGCGTTTCGGGGGTCAGAGCTGGCTGGCCTTGTGGGCAGGGCTGATGTGGTTGTGCTGCAGGAGGATTCCTCAGCCACAAACAGTGCAATTACCAGGGAGAGCCCGGGGGAACGATTTTATCCTTGCACTGCATGTGTGGGGGCGGCTGAGCCATCAGGGCTTTAGGATTTCACCCTCCTCAGAAGCACTGCAGGCGTGTAATTGCCCTGCCAAAGGTGAAGGCACAGACCTTCACAGGCAGGGCAGGAGTTACTGCGTGTGTCACAGCACATCGAGTTCCCCAGCCCAGATGTCAGGTTTGGAGCTGAAAATGTAACTTGAAATGCAGACTTTGAAGGCATATTTTGACCTACAGCTCGAGTCGGAAGCTTTATTAAGACTTGCATCCCTCCATCCCGTCTTTCTCATCCCATTCTCCAGTAATCCTTCATATCCTCACTGAGCATGATGGCAATAACAAACCTGAATTGCTGGTTTCTGATGATGCTTGAGAAACTCTGAGAACAGATTTTGTACACCAGCATTAATAGTGTGAAAAATTTGTTCTTAATCTGCAAAAATATGTATTTTTTCAGGAAACCTAATACATTCCAATTTTTACATTATTTAAAATCCAAAAAACCCCTAAAAGAACTGTCAGCTGCCAGACATGGCCCGTTGGAGGTCTGGCTGATTGATAGATGTTACTTGTGCATAGTCAACCAATGACATGCCCAGCCTTACTGTAGAGGGTTTGTTTCCTGTACAGCTGATAATCAGAACCCAGTGGTATTTAGAGTATCACTGAACAGGGATTAATTAAAATTATGATTAAAATGTAGCAACATTTTTTTTCCTAAAATGATTATTTAGCATGATAAAGATAGACAAATGGTGTAGGTGAACAATTTATTGTATTTAATACTGTGTTTTAGGATAGGAACATACTATGCATGTCCTTCATAGACTGGCTGTCCAAGGTCCTGGCTAGTAATGTGAAAATCCTTGTTTCAGTGTATGAGTTTACAGTGACAAATTCAGTTATTTTTGATAACAAAAGAACACGTTTTTCCTTGATGAGTGAGATGGCATCTCTAACAGTAAATATTAAAAATCAAACCCCATGTTTCTGAACTAGGTTACATTCCTGATGATACTTTGTCTTGGGAGAGTCAGCAATTCAGGATAGGCTAAAAATGCTCCGTTTTGCCTGGGGATATATTTCTCTTTTTTGTACTCGGAGTGTTGTGACTGACCCCATCAGTTATGCCCTGTTACTGTTGATCCCAAAATTCACAAAGGAGCTGCTTCAATTTTGGTTGTTGCATTTGTTCTTAAATTCGTGCCTCAAACTTCTGCTGCAGTAAGAATTCCTGAGGTCCTTGGTAGCTGCACGCTGGAGTACAGCCTGTGACAATAAATAATTCCTTGGAAGGTGAATACCCTCATAGCGATCCCTCACTGTTCTGGACATTGCTAGAATTAGTATCCCAGGCTTCTATTTTGTAAGAGCCAATCCTGTTTTATTAAATTTAAGACTTTGGAAAAGCGTGTCTCTCTAATGAGGTTTGGGGTTCAATACTTTGGATAAATACCATAAAAATGTCCTGTGTCCAGTTACCACTTGCCCTCTGTGAGAAGCAGCTGTTTGTTTGAAGGGTTGCAGATCACAGGACAGATGCTTTTCTTTGGTGCCTCCTTAGCTGCCCCTCAGAGGGAACACCTTTTCCAGTTGCCTGGTGCTGGCACTGAGGACGGCCCTTGTTTTTAAGTGTGGGATGTGTATGGCAACAAATATCTCATTCCAAATCTCTGGAAGAAATGCTCGTTACCACGTTATTCCGGCATCACAAAGTGCATCATCCACGTGGAGCAATTAATAATACTGATTTCTTCTCAAGCTGCATATTCTGTGGGAGGGATTTTACTCATGGGTTGAGGTTGATTGAATCTTGCATAGATGCTGCTGTCACACCCTCATGTTAAAGGGAGGGATTTAGGGTTTTCAAATGAGGGAGGGATGTGACCTTGCCCAGGATGTAACCCCTGGAGTGTGGTGGGCACACAGGAAGGATGGGGAAGCTGGAGATGCTGATTTTGGGTGAATGGCTGTGACTTGGCATCTTTTTCTCAAATACAGTTTTTGAAATACTTGGGGCACCTTAACTCCTCCCAAGAGGATGTCAATTTAATTAGTAAATCTTTGTGGTCCCTTAATGTGAGCTCTACTTTTTGAGCTATGTTATAAAGATAGCTCTCATGAGCAGTATAATTTCAGCCATATTGTGCTGTGGAAACCCTTTTGTTTCATTTCAAGGGAAGTTGTATTGGTTTGTTGTTGGTAACCATTTGTGATAACCTCTTAGTAGAGGGAGTGAAACTTCTTGTGCCAACTTGCAAGGACAGAGTTCTGATCAGGGCTCTGTATGAAGTACTGTGGTAAACATGGTTCCCAAGACTGCTTCCTGCTCCAGGTGATCAAAGACAATGCAGAACTCTGCTGATTGTTGTGGTTGAGAAGAATTCCTGACCAGTTTCCTGCTGTGACTGACTGCAGTGCTGACCACCCAGCAATTTTCCCACAAAATAGTGGCATAAATGGACTGTAGTACAAAATCCATCTTCTTGATGGGGATGTGGCAGAAAAATCGTTAGGCAGTGTATTGACAGAAGACTTAGTAGGCTTGCAGTGTTCCTCTCCTCAGCCTTCCAAGTCAGAAGCATTCTTACAGTCATTATTTTAAATTTAAACGAGTTAGGCAGTGTTAGGATAGATTCTGCCTGATGGTGAGACAAGAGTCTCAATCAACTGTGTGCTTTGTTATTTTTGTGGTGGGGAAGCAAAGCGCAATGTATTTCATCTTGCACACTCCTTTTGGGTTGAGCTAGAAGGTGGAGATTCCATTTGAAAGAACTTGTTTCCAAAGATGGAAATCTGCTTTATGGAGCACACTTGCAGACAAAACAGATTTTCAAGTGAGCCCAACCGCTGCAAAATCTATTCTTTCCTTCAGCTGAGAGCTGTGGAAAAGCTAATATTAGTTTTTCTTGTTTGCTGCTCATTTCACTGCCAGATACTTCCAAGTTTGCTGTGTTTGGCGTTAAAATAAGTTACACACAGAACACTAAATGTTGACTTTGATTGTTTGGTGGTGTAGAAATGGTCAAAGTGTGTCTTGCCGGCTGATGAAGCTTTCCAGTGCCTTCCTTAGAGTGTTGTGTTTGGAATACTCGTACCTTTCATTTTTTTTTTTTCCCCCTTCCCTGCACAAAAAGTTGCTTTAAGAACCGTGTGTTGAATTGGAATTGACCTTACTTGCCTTCAGTTATAAATAGCAGTGAAAAGGAAGGGGATTCCCCTGCTGCCAAGGCCCCATTCATGGCTGTCTATTTTGGTTGAAGCCACGTCTTACAGTGCACTTTGACTTGCTGCAACAAATGCAGTCGCACGCCAAGAACTGGGTGTTTGAGCTCAGGAGCAGGGAAAGCCGCTGTGACACAAATGCTTTTTATTTTTTTTTTTAATTTCTTTTTTTTTAATTGGTGGAATTAGAGATTCCATTACGTGTTGCAGCAGTGCCCATGTGCTGTTCTGTGTGCCTCATGCATTGTTTTGGGCTCTGCTGAATCATGAGAAGCTGCTAATGGTGAAACACTGCTGAAATGTGAAGAAAATAAAACTTGGGCATAGGATGGCTTGAATGGACAATACAGTTTAATTGTTCATAAGAGTTTCTCTCTTGGGGCTGTGGTTCTTGTACTGAAGCTATTATGGAGGTGTAGCACTTGAAATACATGGTAGAGTAACATAGTAATGTTTTGGTGTGTGTTCTTTCTTTAGGACAGCATTTCAAGTTTTTTAAAACTCTTGTATATAAAGTGTTAGTAAAAATATACCCTGATTTAACATTAGGAGTGCTAACTGTTCTCAACCATTTAATTACCTATATTGTGAGCTCACTAGCTGATCAGTTGTCTTATTGAAAATACATTGTTGGTCAAATGCAGGTTTATACCTGTAAGCCAGACCATTTTTATCTCCAGTTTTGCAAGGCAGTGAGTGCTCTGGTGTGTTGGGAGGAAGCCCTTGATCATTTAGAATGCCATTGTGTGATTGATCCTTTATCTTGAAAGTAGTGCCTCTGAGACAGCGTGATTCCTAATTCAGTGGTTTCTCATGGATTGGATGAAAAGCCAACTCCTTTAACAGAGTGTGAAAATATCTGTTATGGAAGAGCAGAATCAGTGACACACCATTCTTTTGTACATCACTAAAACTTAGTTTTGAAGGGAAAGGGAAGCTAAGCTTGGCCTCTGACTTAATTAAAGTGCTGGTTAAATTGATTTGACAGTAGTAGTAGATTTATGTCCTTTCCCAAATCAAGACGACAAAACTGGGGGAGAAGGTAGAATTAGTTTGAAAAACATGAGCTGGGCACAGGCTCATGTCAATCCTCTCCATGTCAGACAAACTCAAACCACATTTGCCTGGTTCAGCCTCTCTCTGATTGACACAAGTAGGTTACGAGTGGTGGTTGTACTTTCAGTTGTTGGGATTGAGAGACAGTTGGGTTTTTTCAGTGCTCAGCAATGGCCTCCAATACATGAGGGAAGCTACTGACCTCCATCTGGGTGTCTTTTGATCCTGTGTGAAACTGAGGAAGATTGTGGAGTGCTGGGCCCATTCATAAGGTATATAATTATCTTGACAGAGCTTCAAGTATCTCTTGAGACAAGGATAATTTGGGGTTAACTTATGTCATGAAATTCAGCTGTTTTTTGTATTTTTGTTATTGAAGAAAACAGCAACGGATCAGAATACTTGTATAAATATGAGTCTGGGAAGATGTGGGAAATGTAATTAGCTCAGCTGCACGTAGATGAAATCAGTTTTGTGCTCTCCATCTGTACGTACTTCACTGAGATTAATCCAGGGATTTTTGAGTGACTGGCTTATTGATATTCAGTACCTTGGCAATGTTTTCTTGCTCTGAATATGTAACCATTTGAAAGGCGGGTCTGAGCAGTAGGACTGTAAGGACTTGGACATCAACCCAAATGTCATAGAAAAGAATCTGAATAATCTTTCAGCACAGTTCAGAGCCTGCTGCTAATATTGAAGTGCAGAAAGGCTGCAAGTCCTTGCTGTTCCCAGATCTGTGGTGGGCACTATGTACACAGAAGGCACCTCCAAATATTCGTTGTGGATTTTTGTAGCATAATACTACATTCTGTATCTTAAAAATACAGAGATCATGGCTTCCCATTTAGGGAAACAGCTGATCTTATAAATAACCCCCAAGGGTGCAGCGAGTTCACCCAGTGCTACAGCAGTGCTGGCTGTGGGGTGTCCTCCAAAGTCCTCATGCTCTGGGTGGCCGAAGTGTTACAGTTGTGCTGCTGAGGCCTCACAATTCAACATCCTCAGGTCCTGTTTCACTGGTGTCTCTGACGGACCAGCAGTGTGGAACTGGGCTGTAGAAATGAAGTAAGGTTCTCTCTGGTGATTCCAGTGAGGACTTTAGGTAGGAGAGTTACCTAAGAATAGCTCACAGTACAGATTTGGATTGGATCCCCACTCATTTCTGGCACGCCTTCAGTTTTCTGCAATAACGTTATCATTGCCATTATCTGTAAACTCTTGAGATGAAATGACTTATAACATGCCTGTACATCCTTCTACTGAGTCCTAAAACAGAAGAAAAGCTGTTGGCACATTTCAGTGGGGTTTTTTTTAATCAAGGGGAAAAAAAATCTGATATTGTACCTTACGTTGGTAAGTTTTATACGTTACCCTGGGTAGGTGTAGAATAGCAAACACTGATACCCTTCTGCATTGGAGGGCAAGAAGGCAGGTGCTCATGCCCTGAATTTCTGGTGTCTCTTGAAAATGTTGTATTTGTGGTGCAGTATTACTGCACAGATGAGCAGAAGTGCTCAAGTGAACGGCAATGAAGGCTACTGTAGTTTCAAGAACAACAAATGACTTCATTTCCTGGATATCTTTTTAATTTTTTTTTTGTGGAAAGCTAACCACTTGTAAAGTAATCCTTGGAACCTCTAACAGCATAATGGAGTGGCATGTTCATTACCGAGGTTGGGAGCAGTGAAACCAGCCAGGAGTAAAAGGTACACTGTGTATTTGTGTGTCTACACTGTGTGTTTGCATCACTGGATAACACCATCAGCAGCTTCTAAGTTCTTTTTAAACATTGTAATTCCTTTAATTTTGTGAGCACGTTGAAAGTTCCAAGGGCAAGTATTAGAATAAGAGAAGTTATTTGTTAGACTCGTGCAATGTGAATTTTAGTGATTTGAAAGGGAGAGGAGGCTCATGAAGAAGCACTGTAGTTGTAGGTGGTGCATTTCTTCTCAGATGAACATTGTAGCACCAATGTTCTAACACTTATGTAGACTGAAAATCTTTGTTTTGGATTGCAATATTTATTTCTTTACTGGCTCTACTGTAAATTTTTTTTTTTTTGCTTAGTTTGCTATGAGAAGTTTTAGCCCAAGTATGCCAATGTTGAATGGATGAGTTGCAGGAGAATAAAATCTTTTTAGATTGTAAAACGTGGCATTTCCTAAAGGTACTCTGTTACGATTTGGCCAAAATACTGTAATTTTTGACAGCCTCAGACTGTGCCCTCCAGGTTCCTAGATGTCAGTGAGGACAAATGACTTTGGCATTTACAGAGAAACTGGATTCACAAACAACGAGATGCTTGAAGAGTCGCTGGTTTGCCACAGTGTTTTATCACAGATATCTGAAATTAAGATAGCTTGTCTGTCCGATTTAACCAACAAGTGCTGGGGGATAGAAATAGCGGTGCTGCAAATCTCCCAAGAGGTTCCTTTTCCTCCAGCATGAGCTTTCCTGGGAGCGCTGATCAAACACTGGAGTTTGCTGCAGCTCGTGTGTGTGTGCAGAGCAGTTGCTGCTGTCAGGTCACTGCAGCTCAGCTCAGCAGCTGGAGCTGCCCTGGTTAGTTGTGAACCTCCCTGTGCAGCACTGGAGCGGGGCTCGCTTTGCTGCCACACCTCGAGCTGTTGGGCTTTGTCTGTTCCTCGCCCTGCTGTGTCTGGCATTCTGAAGGGCAGTGTCACAACATGCTGTTGCTTTCACTACCTCTTCGCTTAGGCAAAATATTTGAAGTGTTTTTCTCCTCACAGCTCCCCCCAGAGAGTCCTCTGATGTGAGTTCACATCTAATCTTGCTGCTGCCAGACTGTCCTGTTGACCCGTTCAGTGTTCAAAGATCCCAGGTTGGCAGGAAGGAAACAGTAGGTACAATATGGGGGGACATTTTACTGTCCTTTCAAGTGCTCCACACCTCTCAGACAGATGGTGCTGCTCAGTGAGGTGGTGTGTGTGCTTTAAGAGGCCTTGCAAAACACGTGGCCAATGGCAGCATTTATTTTATGCCATTTAGCCTGTAGTGTTTAGTATGTGCAGCTGATCAGTAATCAAAGTTTAGGCCCTGCTGCCTTAAAACTGCCTTGTTCACCTGCATCCCTTAACATATTAAATGTGAAAAGGGGGAGAAAATATTGCTACTAAAATGTATGGGTTTTTCTTTTTTACAGTCTTACAATCTTAGGGAAAGTATTTCACTGCATAACCTATAAAGTTGTATCAACAGGAGGAGGGAGAATATGAAGCAGTCAAAGTAACTAAATGTGATCAGATTTAAGTTGGCAGTCTGGAGTTTGCTGCTGGGAGCTTTGCTCTTCTACAGGACACCCTGTATCAGGGGTGTTCCCCTCGTGTCAGGGTTCTTGGCATGTGAATTATTCACGAGTTATTTTATTGGTACTGGTACATGACAAATGCACAGAGAGATTTGGGTTGTAGTTGATTTTGTTGCAGTTGCTTAGTTTGGAAACAAGTCACGTTGTCCAAGTAGAATTCTTTCTAAATGCCCAGGGAGTGTCCTGTTGGGTGGCATTTCTGTCCAGACATTTCTGCCCAGATGCCTGAGCTGGCTGCAGGGGCTGCAGTGCTGGAGCTGGAGCTGCTGATTTTCCTCACTGATTTCATGCTCAAAGTTCTGTTCCCTTTGTTCTTTCTGGTTCCCCTCTGGCCACCTCTGGAGCTGGAGCTTTGGCAGGCAGTGAAAAGGCCCTTCTGGTTTAGGCTCATGCAAAGTGTGTCATCCCCAGTGTGTGTTTTCTGAATGTATCGTTTCATCTCTCCTATTTCAGACCACTGAGGTCCCTGAGCAGAGCAGCTCCTGGGGGCTGCTTGGGTGCCTTTGCTGCTTTGTGTTGTGTTGTTGTTGCAAGTAATGGGTAAGACTGGGAAGATCATATTTGAGCAACTACCCTGGAGGAAATGGTGTTATCTGCAGAGGAGTGGAAAGAAGAGAATGGTTGCTGAAATAAATGTTCTGGCAAGAACACTGAAAAAGGAAGAAGGGTTTGTTTTGAGCAATTCCATGGGTGCTCCTTACTGGGAGTGACACTACAAAGTATTCCAAACCCCTGTCTCGCTGCGGTGAGGCTGTAGAGAAACACCTGAACAGCAAAACCTGGTTTTGTTGTGAGGATTTCATGCTGTCACAACTGAGACATGGGAAATGCTAGAATGTTTGGGGTTTTATTTTTATCATCACCTCAATTTGCTATGACTGGAGGCAGAAGCATGAAAACACCCTCAGTCAAAATGTGGTTCTGATGTGATGGGAAACTGCACACCCCCTTCTGAGAGAATCTCTTGATGTCTTCATCACTTGTCCTGCCCTGTAAACCAAGGTTTCTTCATCATGTGACAACTGTTCCGACTTTATTTTTTTCCCTTAGTTTATTTTTTTCCCTTTTTTTTAATGAAGGTTGGCATGGTACCTTAGCTTCCCCAATATTTTGTTTGAGGCTGTTTTCAGGCACAAGAACGTTCAAGTGTAAATAAAATTAATTTTCTTCTCCCACTGACATTCCTGCCTCCATTGGCGTGGCTTTCTTGTGCCAACACGGTTGATTCTTTGTATCAGTTACATTTAATTGTTTGAGTACTAGCTTGAGGTTGATACTGACTCGGGTTTGAAGTGCAAACACTCAGACTTATCTGGAATTTTCACCCTTAAGGATTGTTTCAGCTGCTCAGAGCCCTGCAGATACTCAGGGCTCATGTTGGGGGCTGTTACTGTGTGTATATACATCAATGATCACAGCTATTCCCAGGAAGGCTGGGCTCTTCTGTTACACGCTGGGAAACTGGGAAAATATGAGGAAAGACAAATAAAATATTTTTTTACGTGCTCTCTTTGTTTTCTTTCCTTCCCTCACTGTGTATATTTGTTGATCAACCCTTACAAGCCCCTAGTTTGATTTTTTTTTTTTTTTAAAGAGGCTGTAACAAGTCTTAATTATATGCTAATTTCATGTTGTATTGTGGGTTTATTTTTTTATTGGTTTGTTTTGGGGTTGGTTTTTTGTTTGTTTGTTTTGTATTTTCTTTTTTTTTCCTGGGGGTGTTTTTCGGGTTGTTGGGGTTTTTTTCCCTTTTGTTTGGTTTTCTTTTTAAGGAAAAGGAAACTGCTTTTAGGGAGGAGGAAGCAATAATGAAGTGGCCTCTCCTGCAGAGGAGGAATGTTCACCCTGGCAGACCAAAGCCAGCCAACCTCCACTGGGATGTTAGTCCAACAATAAAGCTGCTGTTCAGGCAGAGCTTCCCGAGCCACTGGGCCTTTTGGCTTGCAAAGGGCGATCCTGAGCAACACTCAAGTTGCAGCTGAAACGTTCTTTTTACAGGTAGGGCTGGTGCTTTAAGCCCCCAGTGCTGCCCAAGTGTCCTTGACTTGTGTTCGGGTGGAGCTGGAGGAATTTCCCCGGTGCGGTGTCGTTCAGCTCCTCCAAACACTCATTCCAGCCCCAGGCTCTGTGTGTGTTTGGCTGACAAGCTCAGGCTGTGCAGGGAGGGAGGATGACTGGCTGTTGTGGCTACAAAGTGTGCAACTTCTGGTTTAATATTTTTATGACTACCCTAATGAAGGGTAGTGTCAAAAGGGGCTCCTGGTTCCAAAACTATTCTAAAGGTTTTTGGTTTTGGTTTTTTTTTTTTTGGAGGAAAATTGAAGCTTCGTGAGGACTGCTCAGGGTTGCTGTAATAAATTGCACTCTGAGATGCAGAGCTGGTTTATGCAGTGTGATAAAGAAAACTTCAGGATTATGAGTTTGGGAAAGTTGTGTCAATTCACGTTTCAGGAAATGTGAAGCTTGTAAGAAATTGTGCAGACTGTTGGAAAGCTGCATGGATGTTCCTTTGCCTTTTCTGGCAGTAGGGAAAGACCCTTCAGAAGAGAGTCTTGAAATATTTCTCCTGAAGTTAAAGCCAAGGCATTGGTTCTTGTTTTAGTGTTAAAAAAAAAAATCACAGTTAAATCAGGTATTAAATGGTAAGCACTGTAATTGAACTGTGTGCCCTCTGGTTCACATTCTCTGAACCTCTTAGTAAGTAGGAGGGCCTGGCACTTCTTTTGCTTCTGTCCACATTTTAGCAGAATTCTTATTCCTGTAACTCTGTTATTCCAGAGTTGTCTACCTCTCTGCTTTTTTTCCCCTTAGATTTCTTTGTGTAGTATTCTCAAAGACAAAACAATCCAGTTAATACGGCTTTGAAAATTATTTTGGTAATGAGGACATGTTTTATCAGTCAGCTCTGTCATCTGGAGTTTTTTCTGAGTTTTTTTTTTCCATCTGAGACCTGGCTTCTGGAGAAAACCTGTTTCCTGAGAGGTAGGAAAGAGTTGTGAGAGAGCTTCAGTTTAAATATTCTTCTCTACTAAAGATTTTTTTTCCTTGTGTATGCTTTCCATACTTCAAATAAATAGGTGAGCATTCCTGGCTGGTTCATTTTAGCGTGTGTCAGAAGCTGTTACCTTTGGACACCAGTGGAAGTTAGTTGTCTTTTGAAAATGTATGAAGAAATACTGAGCTCAAAACACCTGCTTTGACAAAGTAAGTAAAAGAACAAGATGCATTTTATGGATAAGGGGAGACAGAAGGAAAGCTTAAACATTTTAGTGGTAAGGAAATAATAGAATCCAAAGGTATAAGGAGCCGCCAATAATGCTGGAATTATAGTACCAAGTTATTACACATAGTGTATAGTGAAAAATTTGGGTTTATATCATCACTGCTTATGTTATCATTGCAACAAAGCTCTTTTCCTGGAACCTGAGAAATGCAGCCAACAGAAGGAAAGGTGGAACAGCTCCCAGTGCTCAGAAGGTCATTGAGTGGGAGATTTGAAATAGTTGAAAGGAATTACTCACATGAATCTATGATTTGTAGGGTCCTTCCATCAAGGATCCTTTAAAGACAGATCTTATTTAGATAAGAGATGGGAACAGAGTTAAAGTTGCTCTTTTTTGACTTGGAGTGTCCAACATTCTATTCAAAAGCTTCTGCCTGAAATGATGTAAAGCAAAGAACGTGTCAGTGGAATTTCATGCTCAGGACCTCCGAGATTTCCAAAACCCGGGAGTGCCTTGTGCCTGCTCCCTTGGGGCCTTACAGAGCAAGCTGTGCCCTGTGTCCCAGAGCTCTGTGGCAGGAGCTGCTCTGCCCCTTGCTCAGCCGGGGATTTGGTTGCTGTGCAAGGAGTGGGTTCTTTGCCTCCTGCAGGGTCAGTGCCCCGCTGCCGTGTGCGAGCAGCCGGCTGGGGAGGGCAGAGCTGGGCGAGCGAGCTCTGCAGCTGAGGAGTTTTTCCATACTTCTGCAGCTGTTCCTTTGATGGGTGGGAACTTCACAAACAGCTGCTGTGAGCAGATCCTTAAAAGGTCTTGGGAAACTCTGAGAAAACTCTAAACCTTGAACAGACCCTGCGTTGCAGCCGTGGATGTTGTTGGTCATCGAAACGTGCATTCGCTGCCTGGGTAAACAAACTAGTGTAGACTTTTACAAGGTTCTTGCAAGGAAGCTCAGTGTAAATTGAGGAAGGGATGGCTTTTGTTTACTTGGGATCTTAATTTTATTTTGCAGTTGGGCATTTAAAAATGCTGCCACCTCAAAAATCCAGTATGCAGTTCAATAAGGAATTATGCAAAACGAAGAAAGCTTCCTGTTAAGCAGTTATGTGTGCAGGTGTTTTTGTGATGGGTTTTCTATTTGAATTATTTTGTCTTTCACAAAGTGATTAGATATCTCTCATTTTGAACTGGATTACTAACTACCAGACTGAATTTTAATTGCATATGTGGACTTCAGAAGGTGCTTTTGTCACTGGGATGTACTTTGCCATCCTGTTTGTACTTCTCCTGTGGTACTGTTACTATTCCCTGTTGCCAGAATATCTGAAACAAAATTCCTTTTCCCCCTTCCTTCTTTTGCTTGGCAAACTGAGGAGAACTATTCTGGGTGACAGGAAGAGTAAAAGAACTGTTGGTTTACTAGGGAAAGGTAGATAGAAAATGCAGTGATGATGACATGACTCTCTAAGACTTTTGGACCAGAGGATTTGGGGAAGAATAAGCAACAAAGCCTGTTGAATTACAACTTGAGGAGAAGGAAATGATCGCTACAGTAAACTGGAAAATATCCTCCAGTACAGGACACAGTGAAGAGCTTGCTGACTATAAATGTTGTTTCATGGGCAGCCTGTTGCCTTCAGTAGCTGAGTTCTTGATCGGATGCATTGGGATGTGCAGTAGCTTGGAACTGTTGTGAGTGCCAAAGTGTGGAAGACCTGGCACACTGCTCCACACTGGTGCTGCAGCCCTAGTCCCCACGGGAGCATTGCTGGCATTCCAGAGGTGTGCCACTCCTCTTGACCTTCGCTGCATTCCTGGAGTCCTAGTGGCATTGTCAGATCAGAAGACTGGCTGCCAAGTGCTCAGCAGTGATGTGTTAAAGACCTGGCGTGAGGTGGCCTGTGTAGAGTGAAAATCAAGGAGGTTGAGTCTGAGTTGAAGAAAAATGTTGCTGAGCAGCAGAAGAACACTCATCCAGCAGTGTTAACTTCAGCTGCTGTTGCCTGGATGTACTGAGCTTGTTGCAACCAGGAAGCTTAAAAGTGCTTGCTTTTCTTAGGCTCACATTGCCTAGGATTGATTTTCTTGATTTTTCTTCAACGGTGAATGAGTTGTTGCTTTTGGCTTCTGCAAATATGTGACTGTGTGATCAGTGCCCAGACAGGGCACAGTGGGAAGCAGCTCCATCTCCTGCCCAACCCTGCTTATCTCCTGCTCTGCCTGGTGCAGTGCCAGCTCCCTGGGTTGCCCAGCACCGTGACTTCCCCGTGGCCACAACATTTCCTTGCTCCATGTGCCACACACTCTCTCTTCATGCTTTTGTTGCGTGGCTGTTCACAGTCATCACCAGCCATGGGACAGGATGAAGGCACCTTAGAGTTCCAGCAAGGGATCAGAGCGAGTGAAATTCTCTGTGCATCCCATAGGAAACGGCAGTACAGGCTAAGGGACTCTCTTGGGCATTTAGGGTTTTCTTCTGTGAAGTGAAGCGCTTCCAATCATGCTGCTTTTGCTTTAAGCTTGGTCAAATATTTTAAGTTCATGTGAGTGGTGTCAGCAAGGTAACATGCCCTCTTAAGAGGTGGCAAGAGAAAGAAATAGAAAAAAAAAACCCAACCCCAAAGCTGTATTAGTGCTGTGGAAAACCAATATATATAATTTCTGTCAAGTGAGTTTTGCATTGATTGTGTAAAAATGGTGTAGTCAAATTTCAGTGACATTTTTGCACTTCTCCCAGTGTTTCTGCAGCTTGAGCTTTTGATGCTACACTTTCAAAATGACTAATGTGGTGATGTAGAGTGTATGGAGATAAAAGTGTGAAGGCCTGTTGGATCGAGGGTGCATGGCTGTCAGTGGTTGAGCTGAATGAGGAAAAGGAGGAAGAAATAAGTGTCTGCAACCTTTCTTCCCTATTAGAAGTACTGAGGGATCTATCTAAGCCAGTCTTCAGATAGAAAACCTGTTGGGATTGACATTTATTCAGTTTACATTCAGTGAGAGGCGCTCCCCTTAGTTTTTAACTGTTCACTTTGACTCTTGCAAACCACTTGGGGATCTTACTCAGGCTCTCTCTTTCTCCAGAGAATGTGATGAAAAGAAAGGTGTCTGCAAACTTGTCAGTACAGGTTTGTCACTGCCAGGCTCCATCTGAATCTCCATCTCATTTTTGTGAGCTTCTGTTTATTTTAGCAGGAGTTCAGCCGTGTTTCCATTTATGCAGAGGGGGGAAAAAAAGAAAAACCACCTGCATTTTCATTGCTGTTGTTGCTCTAATGTAGAATCTTAAACTGATGAAGTTCCTTGGATTGTCTTTGAACAAGAATTTTGTTCGAGGTGAGTTAAGTGGAAGGAGGGATGCTGAGGTGTCTCAGCCTTGATTTGATGCTGCAGGTGCCTGTGCAACCTCTTCCCTACAAACCCCTGCAACTGCTGTGGTCCTGGCTGTTGGCCTCAGTGTCCACTGTTGCTTCCACATGTGGCACACTCGACTTGTTCCTCATCTGTGTGCTCTCAGCTGTCTCTTTTTTGCAGCCTCAGTGTCCTGGCTTGGCTTTTTGCCTGATTGCTGCAGAAGGCTTCTGAGGGAACAGCTTCAGAAAGGTCAGGTTTCCTTCCTATGACAACGGACATTTTTTGTGACTTTCAGTAATTTTTTTCTCTTCTCCATCTTCAAATATTGTAAACCCTTTTCTGTGCCCAGTGTGATTGTTCTGTTGCTGGATTTGGTAGTAATTAAAGGTGTCCTGCCTGTGGTTTAGATCAGTTTTTACCCTGGGGAACTAAACAGGGTTAGGATTTGCTTAACACTGCTAACATTCATTTAGCTACAAGTGAGGGGCTGTTTTTTCCCACTGCATCCAAGGGAGGTTGGTTGAGCTGGGAGTCTGAGCTCTGAGCATGGGGGACTTGAGTCTTAGAGAGCTACGCAGGGGCTCTGATGACGAGGCAGGTGAAGCTGTAGCTCTGTGGTGTATTCACTTGCATAAGTTGTTTTTGAGAGCCACAACTGGTGGTTTCCTGGTTGTTCAGCCTCCTGTGGTTGCTCTGCTGTTCTCAAGCTTCTTATCACCAAATGTGAAAGCCACAGACAGTCTTTTCATAAGCACTGTATGGAAGGAGGAATTGCTGCCAAATTCTTCTCGGTATCTTTCCCCTTCAGCCTGCTGTTTTCTACCCTTTGGCCTCCAGGTTGCACATTCCTTCCTGGTCCTTTTAAATGCTCTGTATTTGCTTTGGAAAGGGCACTGTTGTGCCCAGGGAACTGAGGCAGCTGAACCAATCTGAAACCACTGAGGTCTGTGTAAGGCTGGGAAAGGTTTCATAGCTTGGGTACTCCAAAGAAATATTCAGTTCTGATCCTCTTCCTTTGGTGGTTTGTGTGGGTTGCTGCCCTTTCAAGGGTGAAGGGCTTGGAAACCACAGGATTTAGCTGTGACCTGCGAGTCACTGAGAGTGTGGTGTCCCTGTTTCTATCTCAGCCTGGTGTGCAAAGGCTCTTCACTAACAGGGACAGCAATTAATTTCGTCCCATCTTAAATGAGGAATTAGTACAGGCACCTTTGAGGGCTGAAAAGTGTGACAAACAAGATGTGCAAGTCCTCCCATGTGATGACTAAATTTTATATCTCTATAAAGCTTAACCTAGGCCATGTGAACTTTCCATTAGGACCTAAACATGTTTACTCTTTAACAGTTCTTTGAACACATGCATTGCCTTTTAGGCTTAAACGGTGTAACCTGAGATGGGAGCTGTAGTGCAGCAGCTAAATATATCCCCACAGCATAGCACACAGGCCCAGCATTCAGAAACGAGGTTTTGAAAGTGAGGAGGACTTTGATATTTTTTTATAACCCTACCACGTAAACAGCTGTTTTTCATGAGGTAGTGTAATTCAATTTTAATTTATTCACATGGTCTCTGGAGATACTATTAGGGGCATAGGAGCTGGTGTAATGAAGTTAATGTGGAGCAAATCAATTTAGGCTAAATGGTGGTGTTTGGTTTGTGGGGACTATGGATTTGCTTAAGGAACAGGGTGTCACGGTTGAAGTTGTAGACTACCATAATTGTCATGTGATGCCACTAGACACGCAAGATGGAAAAAAAATCGGTTTCATTTGATGGCAAAAATGGTTGAAATTGCTCTGAAGTTTCCCCAGTGTTAATTGAATGTTAATGGAGAAGTGCACGGTTAGTGAGGATTTCTGTACAATTATTGCATGGAATGTTACATGCTGATTAAGCAGTTCAGTTTTGTCCAGTCATAAGAAATGTGGAATGGGGTAGAAGTAATGGCATAAGAAAACCTAAGTGGCTGCAATTGAATTTCATGCATTTTATAGTACACAAATGCTGAAATGAGAGACACTGGTGTTTGGCCTCTGCCCTTGGTTGAATTTTAACTATTAAACTTTCTACTGTTTGAAAGTTCTATTTGAACTGGTGGTGTATTCCAGAAGTCAGAAGATTACCTGACTTAGCTGGATTTCGCTTGATTTTTAAACCCAGCGCTTTTCTTGTAGGATTCTCCTGACTCTGAGCGTGTTACAAGTAGTGAGAGATCCATAGCTGGAAAACAAGAGGCAGCTTCCCAAACTGCATTTTGCAGGTGGGGCTGGATGAGCATGTCCAGGGCATAGATGGCTTTAGGTGATTGGACAGCAAAGCTTTACACTTGACTGGATTTTTCTGCTCTGCAGATGCACTTGGATGTGTTGGTTGAAAACTAATGTTCCAAGAGTGGACTTGGATGTTAAGCTTTTCTGGGTAGTTCTGGCCAAGTTACTGATGTCTATAAGAAATACTGGACTGCCATAAGAAATGGTGTGATCTCTGTGAGGCAGCAAATAGGAAGGGAATAGGATGGCAGCTTCCTCTTATGGCATGTGGTTTTCATTTTCCATCCAATAAGGAAATAAAGCTATTTGTAGTCGAGGTCATTTGCCAGGTAGGCTGGAAATGATGCAGATAAACAGTTGAATGTTGTGAAGAACATTTTAAAAGTTAGATTTCACTGACTGGGGACAACTAGAAGTGGTAAATAAGTGTCACACTGGGAGATCTCACTGCATGGAGAGCTGATATAAAGCCATATTGGTTGACTCTTTTGCTTACTGGTTGTTCGTGTGGTTTGAAAGGGCTGTGATTTCTCCTGCAGAATGCTGGGGAAGAATCAGCGAGGTTTGGTTCATCACCTGTAAGCTCCTTCACTTTCCAAGAGTTTTTGCCTTTCCAGAAAGTCTGTGCCTGTAACTGAGGTGGTATTTCATGGCCTAGATTTTGGTGGTTTTCTGCCTTTTCGTGGTGCTAACAACGGTGTCAGTTTTGGATTCTGGTTTACTTTTCCTCCCACTTGGCTGGGCTGTCATTTAGACAGTAAGGAAACGTGCCTGAAGTGCTCTCTTGGGTAGCAGTGTTAAAAAATGTGCGTATTCACCTTTCTCCTGTTCGTTTGGGAAATTCCATTTTCATAGGGGTGGATTAGGCTGGATCAAGGAAGGCAACAGAAATCCCTGTAACAAACTTACCCTGGGCACTGAACCAGTAGCAAGGTCAAACACTGGGTGCCGGATTGTACCTGAAGGAGTCTGTGGCAATTGTTGGCGAGGTTTCAAAATGGGGGGTGATGCTGGGAACAATTAGCAGTCCTAAGATATTGAATGTTTTCAGCAGTGACTTGTTTGCTTATCAATGATGATGGTCAATAAAAATAGGGGATAACTGCAAAGTATGACCTAAAATCATTGTGTTCACAAGGCAGAGGAAAAGTCTGGTCTGCTCCCTGTCCACAATGACCCTCTTCCAGTTCTACTCTTTTGGTAGAAAGGCCACAGGTCTGTTGTTGAGGCCTGAGATGGTTTGTTGCTGTAACACACCAGTCTCTGGTGTGTTTGACTCTTCAAAGGTCTAAAACAATTGTGCCTTTTGATCCCAGACTTTATAATTAAGTACAAAAGCTTCCTGGAGTGTGGTGGAGTTGGTTTTGCTCTTTAAGACTGCAGGGAGGGCTTCTGTAGAAACTGGTTTTCTCTGACTTTCTAAAAAGTGGGGTGAAACAGTGGCCCAGGGGAGGGGGAAGAGACAAACATGAGCCTCATTAAATGCACTGAGTGTTCCTGAGGAGCGACTGTCCCAGGCGTGGTGCTCAGGCTGCAGCTGGACAGATCAAACCATGGCAGGGTTAGGAGTGGTTAAACGGTGGCTTTGAACAACATAGCTGTCCAAATACCTGAAATCACCTGACAATATTCTGACAAAGCATGACTAGTGTATTAAAAGGTACTAAAAGTATTAATCTTGGCTAGTACATGCCAGTTTGTTTTCTTTTTTTCCCCATCTCTACAAGAAAACATTGCTTGACCAGAAACATTTGTGTGGTGCGTCCAGACTCAAGCTGATAAGTGAAGGACACTGTATGTACTGGTTGAAAATACCCTGTTTTTTTTCAGAAGTATTTATGTAAGAAAAATAACTTTCACCACAGTTTGATTTAAGGAAAAGGAACACCCTCCCTCAAACTAACAGCCAAAAAAAGTTCTTCATTGAAAAACTATTTGCAAGGGTTAAGTCAGTCTTTGTTCCAATCTAATATCATAGTCTCCTTAGAAATAAATTTAAGAGAGATATCATGATGCCTGGTTATTTACTAGAAGAAGTCAAATTTATCTTTAGCAGGTATCAAGTCAGTAATTATCTTGGATTTGCTACTTCTGTTTTTAAAATTTGGTTACTTGTTGGTAACATTCTGACTTAAGCATTGTCTAAAATCTTAGTTTTAGTTGCAGAAATCATAGAAAACAACTGTTTTGAATATAATTCACATTTGCAGCTTGTGTGGGAAGGCGAATTCCATGGGAGACTGAATCATGTCGTCCACTGAACTTCCCTGCAAACAGTCTCATTATTGGAGGTTTTGTGTTTTGTGAATATTCAGTTTGGACCTTTGAAAATTCAGATTTCGGAGTTCCCAACCACAGAAACATGGATTTTTGTTCCCTGGGCTAAATTCAAGTATTGTGTTAGCAGTGTCACCCCGCTGCAGTGTGCTGGGAGAAGGTCACAGCTGGAATTTGACCACGAGGCTGAAACGTGCTCTGGTTGTTGACAATGTCTCCTCATTCTCCAGCCTGTATTGCTGTGCACACAGCCCTTGTGAAATAAAGCCCTGGAATTACGGTGCAAGTTTGTTCAGGAGAGCTGGACTAAAGCAGGGCTTTCACAACCACGAGGGAGGACGTGGAGGTAGAACGTAACTTCAGTATTTATTTGCCGGTGGCACCTGCCGTGAGTGTTCAGCCTTTTCCTGCGCTGGGTAGAATTGCTGGGTCGCACAGATGCTGTTCCTCACAGGGCAGTCTGGGGCCTTGGCATCCCTGCTGGAATTGTCGCTTCCAAAGGCTTCCCAGCCGTGGTGCTCGGGGGTGACTGCATCCAGGGAACCGTCAAAAGGGGCCACAGGGCAGAAACAACAGCCTGGCTTTGGGACCTGTGGCAGAGCTGGGAGCGCTTGTAAATCCCTGTGGAGAGCGAGAGGCTCCTTGGAAAGTGTCCTGAAACTTGGTTGTTTCAAGGGAGTGCCGGGTGGGCGGAATTGGAAAGCTGTTGTGCAGCAGTTGCTGCTGGAAATGGAAGTTAAGGGGGAAAAAAAACTCCTTGAAAACTTGAAGAGGAAAACTTGAGGGAAACTGGGCTTCAAGGAGAGAGCACAGAAATCTCTGGGAGAATGATAAACCACCTCTTGACCTTGGAGAAAGCTCCTGTGTTTTTGTGAGGGTATATTTGGCTCTCTTGTAGTGAACCCCCCCCCCAAATTGCCAAGGTCCTGGGTTTTTTTTACACTGACCTTCTTTACAACTGCCTCCATCTCTGAAATTCCTAAGAATATCTCTTTTATTGTCTCAGAATTGTGATTTTTGGGTAGGTGAGCACGGCTGGGTGTCTCTTTCTTCCCTGGAGCCTGATTTGTGTGAGGGTTTTGCACAGCCAGTGACCTGTCAGTTCAACTGAAGCACAGCTGTCAGGGTTGGAAGGTTCTTCAGATATATTTCCCTGCAGATATAACTATTATTGTGCTGCCTTTTATGTTGTCTTGATTTTTGTTGCAAATTGCATCCTACTTGTTTTACAAGCCCACTTAGTAATAGTTGTACAGCAACCCTAAACACACTTCCTTGCACAGAGGAATTTCCTCCCAACTCTTTTGTTTAATGTGCCAGTTACTTATCAGATGACTTTTTTTGTTTTGCCATTTGCTGAGTGTCCTCCCCTGCTGCCTGTGTTGCAAACAGGTTAGGATTGTAAAGATCATACACATTACACCTGTCTGTCTGCTGAAAGTCACTGAAGAAAGAAATGAAACCTTCACCTCTGGCTTCTCATAATATTTTTTTTTTTTTCTTACTGCTTTCCCCATGACTAGAGTTTCAGTATCATCCTTTAATTGAAGTAATTCAGTCACTCCAGGCATTTGTGGCCTTCGGACAGAAGGCATAAAAGCTCAGACAGAGACTGTCCATCCTGAGGCTTTTTTACTTCCCCCACTATGTGGTTGCTGTGGGAAAAAAAAAAAAAATCTCTTCTGCCACCTGGATTTCTTGAGCCTTCATTTCTGGGTCCCTGTCCTCAGGGACTTTTGCAATGAGAGAATACTCTCCATCTGCACTCATGATTGTGCAGTAGCAAAGACAGGAGGAGGTAGAACACAGTGCCAGAAGAGATGAGCCCTTCTCAATTGCACTGGGGGAATTCTGGGCAGTTTTGGAGTTTTCTTCAGGTTTAAGATACTGTATTCTTGGGGTTTCTTTCCCCTGGGAGAGACACCTCCCCCTACAGCAATTGAGAAATATGTCAGAAGAATTGGATATTCTGGAAATGATTATTTTACATTGCTAAAACTTTGTTCCTCAGCCTATTGTCTGTGTTTCTGGAAGCTCCACTAATGCCATACTGCATTTAATCTTCCGTGTAATCCTAGAGCTGTACTTCTAAATACAAGACTTGATTGTCCTCTTCACACCCTCAGTCTGAGGGTGTGAAGAACACATGTCCCCTGTTGCTTTCTCACCAGGAAAAGATTCCCCTCCCAAATATTTGCCAGTTGCAAGTTCAGGGCAACCTGCCAAGTGGTGAATATGTCAACCAGAAGTGAGGTTCTTCCCACATGCTGCTCCCCATGCCAGTCCAGAGAGAGGGTTTGGCATGGATGCTCTTGGCCAGAATGGCTTCCAAAAGCTTGCTGTCCATCTGTTCCTCCAGCTGAGTGCTGTCCAAAGAGCCAGGAACACACAGTTGTAGGAGCCTTGAGTGTTAATCATTCGTGAGAGCAGCTGGAGTGAAAGTCAATCCAGAAAACAGCTCCGAGCTGGGCTGCTCTGAATTTTCAGACAAGTATAGTGTGACACAAGTGGAATCTAGCACTTAAAAACATAATGGGGAGCACTTGGAAGTGGTTATGATAAATCCATGTAAAACCTAAAACCTGAAGATGTGAGTTGGATTCAGACAGGGTCACTTTGGCCTGTTGACCTGCTGAATGCTCCCTCCCAAAATACAGCTGCATTGTCTCCCCACGCTCACTTCCCCTGCTCATCCAAAATGGCTCAGGCATGACACTGTGCTGATCATTTACTTCGTGTTGGTTCATACATTCCCGTGACCTGGGACTGAAGTCAGTGTTCCCAAGCAGGTGCTTTAGTTGTTGCATTGCACAGTCTGTTGTATTCTTGGTAGACCCTGGTATTTTAGTTTCAAGTCCTGTGCCTTCTGAGAGCAAAAGCTGCCTGGGCAAAAGTCTCAGACCCTTTGTGTCTCTGCCAAGTGTCTGTTCTCTGGTCCCTGGGGCCGGCCTGGTACGTTGTGGACCTTCAGCTTGGAGTGTTCCACAGCAGCTTCACTGGTCATTGCTTGAGCAGACCTGGGGGAGCTGCTGCTCCCCTCGTGTGACATCATTCACATCTCTGGGACACTGAGGTCACTTGTCACCTCCCTGCTAACTTGAGCCAATAAAACCAGAAGTGCGGAGTTGACATGGGTCATGATTATCAAATTGTGCTTTTAGTGCAAATTCGGAGTGTAGTGCTTTGGATTTTTGGCAGAGAGTTGCCGAGTGTTACATGCAGTAACTCAGGGTCCCAAACACGTTGCACGTGTTTCAAGAAGCCTGCTCTAAGATTTGGTTTGTGTTCATCTGCCTTGATAAATGTATTTTTCTGCCTAAAAAGTTGAATGTGGGCTCTGTATACTTGAAGAATTAATACACAGGAAACACGTTTATTCTGAAGTGAGACTTTGGGATGAAAACCAGGGAGGTTTTAGCAGAGCTGTTAAGACAACTCAGCTGAGTTACAACAGTAATTTCTCCTTTCAGAATCTGGAAGCAATAAACACTTGAGATGTGCTTTCTGAATGCGGTGGAATCAATCCCTTGGGCAGACATTGTAAGAAAAAATTCTGGAATTGACTTTGGATATCAGTTCTGTGAGACTGTTAAAATACTGGGAAAAAAAGAAGTGATCTGCAGACTGGAGCTAAGAATGCAGTGTTTTACCTCCTCCTTTTAAAGGCTTCATTCTGTGCATCCTGGTGTCACAGTGACCTGTTTCAAAAAGACCAGATAGGAAAATTGCTTGATTTACTTGGCTTTTTTTGGCTTCAACTCCGGGACAATGAATGGAAAATCAGTGAAAATATATCTTTCTTGGGTCTCTGTTATTGAAAGGGTTAGGAGTCAGTCCATTTTTTCCATACAAACAGTCTGACTTGTTGCTGACATGCTCACAGCGTGGAGGGGTTGTGTTTGGGGAGTGTGTTTTGGTGGTGTTGGTTTTTTTTACTTTGGGTTTTTGTTTGGGTTTTTGGGGGAAGTTGTACTTTTTGGGTGGATGGGTGGGTGTTTGTTTTGTTGTTTGGTTTTTTTTTTTTTTTTAAGCCACAAAACCCTCCAGCAGTGGTACAGTGGTAACAACTACAACTGCACTTCTCCGTGGTGTGAAGGCATTGTCTCCATCTGCAGCAGCACTGAGGCAGGTCTGCAGTCACGGTCAACACCTGAAACCAGCTCTGAGTGACTGGGATTGTTGAGCACTTCAAGGCTTTTGCAGTATTTAAGTAGCTCAGTTGACAGCACTCTGTCTAAGTGCCTTGAGGGGACCCGATTTAAGTTTCTTCACAGAAGTCAGGGAGATTGAAAACCAAAATACCTCAGTATGGAGGGTGAGTGGAAAGGACATCATTTGGGGTTAAAGCATCTGTGTACACACTTGGAGCTCTGATTTGGTTCAAGACCATTTCGGTGCCAAAGTGTGGTGGAGTTTTGCCTTCTCCTTACCCTATTGAATAAACATGTAATATTTGTATAAAAAACCTTGGTCTAAGATCACCACATATCTAGAAATAGTGGAAGCATCTTGAAAAGGTTTATTTTGTGTTCTCCACCATAACTCAGGCCCTGTCTCAGACCAGAAACACGTGCTGGGAAAGCTTGGTCTGTCAAGGGAAGACGTCTCTCATCCCTCTTCCATTTACTGGGAGGGGGGAGTGAGAAGGGCATCGAACTTCTCGTATTTCTGATTTCAATTCAGAGTACTAACAGCATGTATTTCTTAGGTCTGTGTTTTTCAGCACTGCCTCTCCTTCTTCCCCCTTTTAAATAGCCATTCCAGGCAGTGTTCTCCCCCAGGACGCAATAAGTGCTGTTCAACCTGTCTGTGAACGCTGCAAAGCATCATTTCTGTTCTTTGGGGGACTTGAAGGGAAGCAATTAAAATGACAGGAAGTGCTTGGGACTGAAAGATTTATGTCTGTGGGAAGATCCCATGAAATGCAAGGCATATTTTAATGAGAAAGAATTGATTTGGCAGCTGCATAGTTAAAGATGTGCTGTTTCTTTCCGAAATGTTAAATTAATGTCCTCCAAGATAGATCAGGCAGAAAGAGAACTGCTTTGTGCAGATCTCCTACAGTGTCTAGCAGTGATGTGTACACTCTGTGGATATACTAAACTCTCAGTCACTGAGGATCTCTAATAAGTAGCAGTGATTAAAGCTGCCTTTGAAATTCCCCCTCCCACAGTTGCATCGAAAGACACTTACCTCCTACAAGACAATAAACACAGGAGGCAGACACTCAGCTCCTTAATCCATTTACTGTGTCTTCACTCACTTGCAGAAATGGCTGTCATTTGGAGAGGGAAGTGTATTGAAAGTAATCTAAAAATCATGGTTTGTTAAGGTTGAAATGCTGTATGTGAGGGTTGATAACAAGTCTCTGGGCTGGGAACGTGAGCTTCAAGCTTACAAGAAAATCAGAAAGCAGTGCCTTGGCCTTGCCTGCTCCAGGAATGATTCACTGGACGTTCTCCACATTTTCCAGTGTTCTGAAGTTGTCTTTCCTTAGTGCTGGTGGGATTTGTGCCTTGGATGTAATAGAGTTCCTCCTGTTGGGAGCCTGCAGCCTTTTCTGTGTTGAGCGTGCTGAGGGTGCTTTCCTGAGGTGATGGCGTGTGGGGAACACCCAAAGTCATCATAAGCTCTCCAAGAAGGCCCTGTGTGTTTGCATGTCTAAAGTAACACATCTGTGTGTCTGCAGTTGGCCCAGAATCACTTCCCTCCACACCTCAGTGTAGTTGCATTTTCTCTGGTAGTGAGCTTTGGTTCTGAGGAGGTCTGGGGCTGGTGCTGTTTGTTTGGGGATTCCCTGCAATGCACAAGGCCTGCTCCATCAAGGGTTTGTTGGCATGACAACGGAAAGGACTTTAAGTTTGTTTTGGGTAATTCTGATTTGAGTTCTAAATACTTTCTCACTCCACACTTCGGAAATTTGTATGCCACCATGAACTTTGGATATTTAGTATATTTGTGATTCAGTGTGTTTCTCACTGGCGGGATAGTTAATGCATTGCCTTTGTTAAGTGCTTAATAACTTAAGTATTTAATAACTTTCCTTATCTGAAGATAAGGAGATTTTACAAACCACTGCTCTTGAAAAAGAATCTCTTCAGTCTGGTGAAGCAGTGAGGATAATATAAAACTGGGAAATCCAAGTTTTACGTCTGTTGAAGCTGGGTTTCCAACACAGTGTGTCTGGAGTCTCTGAACCATTACTGTACCAACCCTTTGGATGCAAATAGGAGCAGCCCAGCTTTCGAGGAATGTGTTTGGAAAGTTGGCAAACTTCCTGCGAGCCATGCCAGGGAAGTAAATTGTGCGCTTTGTCTGCTGCAGTGTGAGGGGCTGGAGGTCTGTGGGGAACAGATTTAGCTGGCAAACTTTATTTTAACTCTAGACAGTTTGAGAATTACCCCATTAGAGTGGCAGGTGTTCTGTCCTGGTAACGCAGTCTGAAGGAATTGGACCGATAGCAAAACCTTGTGCTGTTTTGTTGTGTTTTGGTTTTTTTTTTCTTTCTTTTCTTTTATTCTCTCTTTTTCACCTGTCCATTAAAAGATTACTTTTATTATTTTATTGCCTGTTCAGCTCATGCACCAACCCTGGACGTGAAATCTCAGCTCCCAACACCCACATTGCTGATGACTTTATTAGCAGGTATTTAGCCAAGATTGGATGATGAATTGCATGTCAGCGTTGGAAGGGGAAGTGTTTACATTGCAGACAGCCTCATCATTTGATGGTAACCTTGTGGGATCTCTTTGAAGTGGCAAACTTAAATTAGAATTGGCGTTGCAGTAAGTTTTTTGTTTCAGGTGGCTTAACTGTTAGTACTTGTGATCAGGTGCCTTTGTTACCCTTCTTCAAGGATTTTAATGTAAGACCTGGATCTGGTGATAGTTTTATTTTATATGGGGTTAAAATCTACCAAGTAGATAGTCAAGCTATTTAAAATGTTAATGTATTTTATTTAACCTTTCGGAGAAGAAACATGGAAATGGTCACCATTGTAATAGGCAGTCATTTTAATTGCTAAGGCTTTGGGTTTTCTCTAAAATGCCTTGTGCTGTAAATTCCTTTTTTGGTCTAGCTATAAGCCTATCCTCTTTGGGGGTTTTTGGTGAAAATGAAAGTTAAAGATACTTTCCTGAAGAGTGAAGCTTGACTGGGGATTGGGAGCAGGGCCAGTGTTCTATCATGGATTGACATGCCTTTTTGGAGAAATAGTTTGAAGGGAAAGGTGAGTCCATTCTAGAGGATGCTTACTGAGGAGAAATGTTTGAGGCCTCAGTGATTCATGACTTAAAAACAAAGTGCAACTTCTCATATTACTGTTTTTATGGTAGTTGCTTATGACAGCTGAATTCACACTTTCTCATAAACATGATGCAAAATTTCCTGGTTTTATTTATATTGCCATAGGAGGGCAAAGGCTCAGTAGTTGCCACTAAACCAGGGAATCTTTGCAATAGATTGCTGAATAAGTGAAGCTGTAATGTGTGTCAGCATAAATAGATGAGAAATCTGATTAATTTTGGCCAGAAAGCAAGGTCATATTTGTATATTCTGAGGGTACAGCACCACAGCATCCTCAGAAAACAGGCCCTGTGCTGGGGAATATCGGATGCTGTGGAGTTGTGTTCACTGCTCAGCAGAGAACTGCAACCGCTCCAAGGTTGTTCTCATGAAAAGCAGTTTATCATCTCGTTTGCACTGGTTAAACTGCTCGCAGATTGTCTGCTTGGATAATGTTAATGTAGATTCTAAATTCTAAAAGGTCAAAAGTGTGAATGGTACCCCGGTGAGGAAAGTGCCATGTCCTTATTTTTGGGGACCTGTTGTTTCACATCTTCCCCTGCCATTTTTCAGTTACTGTGTATTGTGGTGGTATCTGGCGTATTTAGGTCTGTTTTTAAAGGACTTCTTCTATGCTCAAATCCAGAGCCAGAGATTCTGTAATAAACAAAGACCCAAACTTACTTTCCCTCATCAGAGGAAAGGCTTTGCAATTTGGTACCAAGAACACCAACTATTCTGGGCAAACATGGTTTAAAGAACTTACTAAGTGTGGCTGAATGTGAATATTTGCTGGAGCTTTTTCTCTAGTAGTATCAGTAATAACAATAATAGTAATAAAATTGAAGCAAGTTACTATTTAACCTTCTTGGCCTACCTTAAAAGTGCTATAATTTACATTAAACAACATTCTGTTGTGCTACTAGACAACAAAATTGGAACCTTTTGTTTTAAACGTGCTAAGAGGAAGCTGGAGTTCCGAGTAAAGTTTGAGTAGTAACTGCTCCTTTATGGAAAACCATCGACTGCTCTTGGAGAGCCCTAGACAGGAGGCAAAGAGTATTTGCCTCACAAAACGTTCCTGTTCGTGAAAACAGATGAACATTAATCACAGACAGTTGGCTCAGCAGCGCAGTGTAAGGATGGGGTTTACATAATTGTGAAAATTTAGCAGAGTGTAGTTGACTTTAAATGGTCACGACGGGCACTTTGTTCCTGCTCTACACAAACATGAAGCCTTGAGAAGAACTTAATGCCAGACTTTGCTCTTGTGTTGCAGAATTTACTTGTTGTGCCTCTTCAGACCTCCCCACAACTGTTATCCCAGATGTGCAGGTTGTTGTGGGGGTTGGCAGATGGAAGCTGCAAAGCAGTAGTTCAGATCTGATAAGAGTGAGCAGTAATAGATCCCGGGAGGCTCAAGCTGAGTCTTGGCAGCCCAGTGCAGGGATGAGCTCCCACCATCTGGGAGGTACAAAGGAGCTCTGGCCTGAACTCCACCTTCATAAACCTCACAGTTTTGTTCCAACTGGAAGGGAAGACTTGCATTTGAGAGCATAGTTTCACCTGAGGGATAGTCAGATCTGGCTAATGCTGAATAACTCCTGCCAGGACATCAATTCTGATCATTTATTAAGCAGCCTTGAGGAAAGTAAGAGAGGCAGATAAGGAGGAACCAGGATTGGACAGAAATCACGCAGCACAGGACATCTAAATTAGTACCAGCCTGAATGGCCATTCAACACCTTCATTATGTGCAGGGAACATAAAGTTTTGCAGCGTGCAACTGTGTCACAGAACTAAACTTCCTGATGTCTTGGGTGAGGGAAAGAACAATCCCCCTGCTTACAGCTTTAAAACGTCAAGCAATTGGCAGATCGATTTAGCAGGGGTGGTGCCACAATGTGGTGATAAATGCCAATAGGATTAAAATGTAGGAATCCATACTCTGTATGGATTTGGTTTAGGTTTGGACAGCAGTGCTTGGGAAACAACACCAAAACCAAACCAAACCATCCAAAATGCCTAAACAAACAAACAAACAAAACCACCCCACAAAACACAGCGTGGGAAAAACACATGATAAACCCAAAGGAAATACATGGGGAGGAGTGTCTTCCACATTCAGAAAATGTAGCGTGAGAGGATGCTGGAATTTATCCTTTTAGTCTCAGTGAGCCTGTAATCCAAATGCTACTGAATTAAACTGTGTTATCACCAAGAATTTTGAGAATGCAGAATACCTAGGAGAGCTCTCTAAAGGGCAAATTTGCCTCTAATTCATAGTGTAGGAATCTGCGGTGGAATTGGGGAAGTATGTTCTACTTCAGTGCTTTTCTTTATTCAGTTTTCTTGCTCTATAAATAACATCTCTAATGTTTGAACCAAAAGCATTTCACAGAAGTGTAGTTGCAGCTTAGGAGAGAAACCTCCGACTCCCCCCCCTCCTCTTATGCCAAGAAATACCCCAAATATTCAGAAAGGCCTGTTGAATTCTGTGTAAACTGCCAGAACGAGGTGCTGTCTGCACTCACTGCTCCCCCTGCCAGAGGTTTAAGAGTGGTAGGAAACAGTCCCAGGGCTCAGGGCAGCCCATTTGCTGACTGGGATTTTTGGGCAGCCTGCTTCCAGCTCTGACCACATTCCAGGAAGTGAGGACAATAGAATAAACAAACAGTGATTAATAGGTTTTTTTAGGCTCTCTTTATCTCCCTATTGATAAGTAAGAAAAAAATAAAAATGGCTGCTTCAGCAGCAATTAACCCGCTTGGAAAATGAATGTTGTTTCCACAGTGACATTTGTTCAAGCTGGCCTTAAGATCTATCATAGTACAACAACTTTTGTTTTCCTCAGACTCCACAAGACATATTCCTTTTTCTACTGTTAGATATTCTGATAATTTTATTTTAAATAGTAGATTTGAAGTTTTCGTTTTGAAACACGGTATTCTACTCACTGAGTTACTCTGGTAGTATGTCCGAATGAATTGTTTGGTTTCTTACCCTTGATGTAAAATGTTGAGAGAGCAGTTCCTTCACCTCCCTCCTTCCCACTGTGATTAACACTTAAATGAATAGTTAGACCCTCCTGATAAACTCCAGAAAAATAAAGTTCTACTTCCCCATGTTTGGTTTACAGCTTGGAAACAAAAAACTGGGAGTTCTTTGTGTGTTTGTTTGGTTTTTTAAAGCAACAATTCTGTTCTCGAACTGAAGTTGAAAAGAGAAATTTCAAAGCGGTTTCCCAGCTGTTTAAATCACCATGATGGTAGAATTTACAGCATATATTGAATTGGAAAATTTATTTGGGTGCCTTTGGGAGGTGTAACTAGAAGGGAGGTGTGCTGGGATGGGCACTTCACTCTCTGCTACACCATCTGGCTTTGTTGTCTCATAGATGTGCTGGGTTCAGGCATTCAGGTTTTGGTACAAGTGCAGTGTCAGCCTTAATTGATGATGGTTTGAGTAGAGGAGAAGATGCTTCCAGGTAGTACTTGGGGTCTTGAAAGGGCTTCTGATGTCTTTGTCAACAAAGGACTGAAAATGAAGAAATCAGGTGCCAGTGAGTGACACACTTCACAACAGCATTTGAAACAAATTTTAGAAATTTAAGATATATGCAAGTGAGGAAAAGTAGACTGCCTTTACTCTGACCTGCAGTAAATCTGTTGACCTGCACTTCGCAGTTGTGTTGGCATAGAGCTGATGTTACTAAAAAGTCCACTGAAAGGGGAAAAAAAAAATCACTTTTCTAACCAACCAAGACAAGAAAAACATCCTGTGATGAATTTGTTCTATGCCAAATGTTTTTGCCAGCTTTGGTTGGTGCTTATTTGCAAGAATTCTTTTGTTGCTGTAGGTTTTGCTCAGCTGAAAGGCATTCCCTGCTGGGTAGCTGTAGAGATGTGCAACTTTATTCTTTCTAAATTGATCTGTAAAGTAGACTCAAATTTGGAGAGCTGCTGTGGATCATCTGAATTTTTAGGTTGTGGTAAGAGAGTGCTCTGAGAGATGTAAAAGTGGGATCAGAGCCTGCCATGACTGCAGCCTGCAACATGGAACGTAAGACTTTGAGCAGCAGGATCTAGGCCACACATAAGGCTGGGCCTGGAAAAGTGTTTTGAGGTACTTAGAGAGAAGATGGTGTTTAATTCATAGCACTGTGGGGTCTGGAATGGCTAAAGTGCAGTTTCTGTTGGTGTACAAACTGCTTTGCCCATCCTCCTGATTATTAAAGCAGTATGCTGTATTAGCTTTTGTTGAGAGTGAGAACTAACAAATGATTCTAAAAATCCTAAGGGGGGGGGGGGGGGGGAAGGCATAAAAGTCTTGCAAAACAAAGCCTGAAAACATCCAAAGAAGAAAACTCATCTCCTCAAAACAGCCAAAGCCTTGAAACACAGTTGGTCACATTTTAAACACAAACCAGAACTCCAGTTGTGTTCCTACTTTTTCTGCTGTCGCACTTTCAGAAGGGGGTTCGCTGTGAGGGGGAATTGGACAGAGAGGCTCATGCTGTGGTGCTTTAGACTGTTATTCCACACAGTAAACCACGGAAAAGCAGAGTTAATGCAAAATAGATGCTCTGAGAGGTCAGTGTGGTTGTTGAATTCATGGTAATGCCCAGCCTTGTGCTGCGTTTTCATCATCCACCGGGCAGTTTCAAAGGGCTTACCTGTAAAAACTCCGAGTTCCCTTGTTAGGAGCTTTTTCCTCTGTGTAATTTGGGAGCCTGGATTGGATTTTGTTTTCTTGAATACAAAGCTGCTCGTTTTTGGCAGTGCACATTTTGGCTCCCAAAGTGAAAAGGAGACTTATAACTTCCTGAGTTGCTTCCTTTCCAGGGTGTTGATGGAGAAGGTACTTGAAAATAGAAATTAGTGCACTGGGAATAAGAAATAACTTGTTTGTATCTTGTGTTACAGACCTGGTTACTGGAAGCCTCCCACGTGGTCAAATAGTACTTTCAGACAACCTTATTTTCTATTAAATGAAGTTTAATTTTGAGGTAAGGTCCTGTTTAGTTTTTTTTGTTATGCATATAATGATGTAAAACCCACTACAGTAATTTAAAAACTTTTATCTACTTCTTTTTTATATATATATATATATATATATGAGTGTAAAATTTTCTTTAGAGAATGTGTGAAATACATACAGCTGTGGCTGTGTTTATGAGGGGAGGAATAAAGCTGAAAAATAAATGTGATTCATGAATATTGAGGTGCCAAGTAAATACTGCAATTATCAACCTGACCATCACAGACAGGGACTGTTTTTAAACAGTTTTCAGGGAGACTGGGGAATATGATCATGTAATAAATGAGTTCTCTAAGCCTTAGGAAAAAGGGCCGTGCCTTTCAGTGGTATGAGAACAAATAGCTGAGAAGGTGACTTAACTGTTTCATCTTAGCACATGTAAGAGGCAAAAAGAACAAGGCAACATCATTAGCAGGGTAATTTCACAGCTACATTACCATTTCCATAGTGTACTGCTCTCAGAAGAGAGTGCCACAAAGCAGTAAAACTGGCTTTGGGCAAAATGTTGATAAATCTGTTTCCATATTCTTAGTCTGTTGGAGTTACTTTGACCTTGTACACAATTACTGTTCTAAATGTGTCTCTGGCTTTGACTGCTCATCTGGAAATGGTGCTTGAAATACTAAAAGGTCGCTAATGGAATTTTGTTCTGCTATTCTCCATGTCTGAGAAATGTCTTTAGTGAACTTTCAAAGCAGCCTATAATTAAAGCAGCATGTCAGGTTGTATCAGATGTGTCTAAGGACAAGGTTAAGTGAAGGTGTTTTAGGTACAGTTTGAAACCGGCTTTGCTAAGAGCAGTAACAGAATATCTGAATTCTGCCTGAACCGTTTGAAGTCTGCCAGGCAGACTTAGAGCTTTTGGGGAAGATGTGCCCGCTCTGAGCACGGGGGATGTAGGAGGAGGTTTGACCTTAGATTAGCACACAGTTGGCAGTGTACTAGGCTAAGGATAATCTAATTGCATTGTAATGTTTGCACACACTGTTACACCCTGACACAAGTTCAGCGGGCTTTCGGGATCTCTTGTTTCTGTCTCTGTGGAAGGAGTAGCAGCTGTTCTGGGGCTCCATCCTGTTCTCTTCAGAGATTTAGGTTTTCCTCAAGCTTAAAGCTGTTCAGAAATTTTTATAAGGATTACACCAACTTGTAATTTCCATCCTTCCATATCCAGTAGTTGTGAGCTTTCTCCCTTGGGGGGCATGGAGTGCTCTCAAAGCTGGAGCAGAAGTGGTGCTTGCTTGGAACATTCACTCTGATGTACCTGAGCTTTCCCATGTGTCTCAGTGTCTGTGTTGTCCTGCTTTGTGGCTGTGACAGAGATGTTGATTTGATGGGTGCAAGGTGTTCTTGCTCAGCCTTTCTGTTTTCGTTGGTGTTGGTGATTCTGGTGGTAGCTGAGCCTTCTGCAGTCCTTTGCTGTAGGTCTTGTTCCCTTCCTCAGCTACCTTTTTTTTTTTTTCCCCTCTCTTTACCGTTTTGTATGTCTTACTTCAAGTTCTTTTGACTAACCATTCCCTGTTTGTTTCTTCTGCTGAAAAAAGTGTTCTTATTTAAATAAAATAAATGTCCAAAAATTTGTTTACAGCGGGCACTCACCCTTTGAGATGGTGTGAATTGTTTAAGTGTTGAGACCCTGCTGTTCCCTCCCTTCCTCCTCTGCTCACTTGCTGGCAGCGGTAAATGAAGGAGCACGAAGCTCATTCAGCCTTGGTGCAATAGCACCTGCCAGAGAATTGGTATTTTAGGTGTTGTAAACTGATTGGTAGCTGGTGGTGGAGGTTGGAAGAGCAGGAAAAGCTTTCTCTGGTAGCTGTTTAGATGCTATGGGAGGAGATAGTTGATCTGCTGGGGTTTTTTGGTGATCTGATTGAAAATCTGAAATTCTGAAAATTGAAAATTCTTCTTTTGGAAATCTGACTTTTGCCTGATGGTTTTTTCTCTTTGGGGTGTTTTATGGATTCATCGCTTGAGTTGGAGGCTGTGTGTAACCTGTTGCATCTACTTCTGCAGCGTTTGCTGGGCTCTGATGGCCACACTTTTGTGTGACCACCTTTCCAGTGAGAGATGTATGTTGGATTAGTAGTGCTGTCTGTCAAATTTTTTTATTATTTTTAGTATTTTTCTGTAAGCCATTATACCTCCATGATGTGCAAATTGATAAAGAATGATGATTTATACAGAAATTGTGTTAATCTCCTGTTGATATCAAATTGTGATTGCTTGTGAGCAACGATTGTCTGGATAATACTGCAGTGTATGAGATAGAGACCAGAGTGTTTGAGAGATAGAAACATAATTAATTATAATTTAGATTCAAAGACTACTTGGCTTTGTTTTTAATTCTCCAGTAGTTGTCATTAAGCAAAAAGTGTGTAAAGTAGTGAACTACATGATGCTGATGGGGCGAAAAAAACCCAAACCTGTTGAGCTGTTTGAGTTGATATTGGTTGTTCCTCTATTTCTTTTGTGTGTTTCTGCTTTTTTTGCTAAAAAGTCCATGCTATGACTCCTGTTCGAGGCCTCTTCAATAAGATTTTGTGCAGGAAAAAAAGTTGGGTAGGGCTGAGTCAGTACAGGATCACTGTTCTTGTCCAGTTGGCTTTTGCAGGGAAAAATTCCTGTTCCATTTCAACGCTGGTAACGCTCTGCAGCAGTGACACCAGAAATGTGTCTTCAAGCCTGAAAGGTTTCTGTGGGAAGCACTCAGTGGTTTTTTTCCAGATTGTCTCCAGGCCTATAACCATATGTTCTATGGTTCCTATTAGGAGTCCAACAGGGAATCATTCTGCTTGCAGCAAATTCAGTTAAAAGTCCTGCTGCCAGCCTGGTTGGTGAGTTGAAGTTGACTCTTGCTTTGGGCTTTTTTTTTTTGGCTAACCCTAGTCTGGGCTCGGTGTCAGCTCATGTTTCCTTTGTTGTGTGCTTCATTCTGCTTCCAAGGGAGGTGTCCATGATGGCAGCAGAGTTCTGTTTACACAAGTTTAAATCTAAAGTGTGCGTTTAGTTGTTGGAAAAACTGTAATAATACTTGATGTTGGTCACAGTAAGAGGTGCCCAAGTATTGAAGCAAAAAGTGACTCTATAAAATGTTACCTGCACAGGTCAGAGAATCAAACATCTAAAGTGTTACAAACATCAGCAATCCTTTTAGAGTTGGTTGTACCATGTGGCTTCTTGACATGCTTTATAATACCCCCTGATTCTTAATTATGATGTTCTTTAATCCTGTATTTTCATGTAATAGCTTCATATTTACCTCAGAGCAAACACTAGGATTTTGTCTTTACTGCACATACTTACCTATTCTTAAGTTTTTATTGACTTTTCACAGAATACCTTCTTCTTTTTGACCAATATTTTGACCAATATTTTATTATTGCAACTGTAATATATATCTGACTTCTTGTCATGGGTTTTAGTAGCAAAAAGCAGAGGTTTAGAGAAGACAAGAACCATGGGTATCTGATGCTGGTTTATGTTTATACAGACATGGTGTATTATGGAAGTCAGCCTTAGGTTGCATGGTGAGCATTTGGGATTGAGGGGGTTTGTGCTGATATGACAAATTCTAGACTTACAATCTGGTGGGAAAGACTAATAGTAATCATTATCTCCTTATCTGCCTTCTATTTGTTTGTTTAAATCACCATCTTGGGACAAAAGGCACTCTGGAAATTCGTGCTTTCTGTGACAGTGCCTTTGCTGTCGTTTGCTGTCCTAACCAGCTCGGTAGCCCCTGAAGGTTTCAATAAAAATGGGAGCTCCAGCACTTGGATTTGCCTTGAACCATTTTAAAGTGCGTTTCATCCTGCTGTATCTGGCTGTTTTAACACAGAATGAGTTTGAGTGCATTCTGTGCACTTGGACACAGGAAAATTGGGTTACCTTGCCTGAAGAGTAGCTGGAGCTTTGGCTGGGACCCACTTTGCCGTGCTTTTCCTCGTATGAATGACAGTCAGTCTCTAAGCTGTCAACCTGAATTGTCACTAAATGGCTGAGCTCTTTGCCAGGCCTCCTGCTTTTCCAAGGGGCCTGCAAGAAATAAGTTTTCCGAGTCATAAATCCCTTTGCTTTCATGCTTGAGTTGTGAAGGTTTTAGATAAGCAGATGAGGCTCATGGTGGAGGTGATGGTTTGGGTGCCAGTGTGACAACCCACTGTGTGAAATCCTCCTTCCCCCTCTTCTGGGCTTACTTAAATAGGTGAATATGCTGACTTGCTGCACTGCTGTTGCATTCACTCAAAGAACATTCTATAAATGTTCACTTTTTCCTGCCTCATTTCCTGTGTTAGTGATCCGTTTTAAACAATTGCATGAACTGATTGTTGGGACAAGTGGATCAAAGCTACTGAAAGCAATTTCAGTGCCTGTTGAGTCCACCATTTCAGGTGGAATCAAGGAGAGCAGAGAACTGTTCCACACAAACCCCATCACAGGACTGGCAAAAAAGGATTTTACTTGAGCCTCACTTATTTCCTTCTTGTGTGCAGCAAACCTGTTTCTGGAGACTTGCCTACCCCATCTAATTCTGGATGCTGCTGCTGATCAAAATGATCAATATGGATTTACTTCAGTGATTTCACTAGCTAAGTGGATATTATGGCATTGGATGGTTCAGCTTCTGTGACAAATAAAGAAGATTGTTTATAAAGCCTGTAAGCAACTCAAGCAGCCCATTGATTGCCTTCATGTTCCCTGAGGTAGATAATCAAGTAGAGTTGTATGAAATAACTGTTGAGTGCTGTTACCCTTAAAGGAAACGATCCAGAAGTTCCTGGGCAGCATCAGCTGATGTTCAGGAGGGTGGAAGGAAAGCCAGGGAAGAGTCCTTGTGTGATTTACCAAATCAGCTTAAATGGAACTCAGCAGTGCTGTTTCTCTGCCAACAGATGCCACTTTAAAAAAAAAGAAGTAAAATAGGAAATTCAGAGTCATATTTAGACCACAGTAGGTGAACCCAAGAGGTTCTGTCTGTGTCATGAAGTGACTCAGGTAACGACTCCAAGTGGTTTATTGCCTCCTTCTTTGTGGTGGTTCCAAGAGTGGCAGGTGTAGCTCAGAGCTTCGAGTGCTGGCTGCAATTAATTCAATGCAAAAAAACCCCATTGAAGTGGGTGTGCTCAAAGGTGGAAACCTAGACATAAAAGATTTAAAATTATCCTTCCAGACTTCATGGTGTGAATATACAGAGCTGTGCAAGCCTGAGTTTAACAGCCCACTTTGTAGTTTAACCTGCTACTATTATTAGTGTGATTTGGAACCTGTGGGTGAAATGCTTCAAATAGTCACATTGGCTGCCTTGGAAAATGAGTTTTCTATCAGCTGAACTCTTCCACAGGATACAAAGTGTTTTTAATCTCCATTTATCCTTTCGATCCTGTAATTTTCCTAGGTGTCCTTCAACTACCAGAGATCAGAAAATACACTTGAAGCTATATAGATATATATCGCACTGTAAGCAAGCTGCAGTGCTTGTCATGGACCCAGATAAACCTTAGAAGAGTTCTGTGGCTTGAAAAAATAAAGCACCTCACCAAAACCCAACAACAAACCCCTTAAAAAGCCAAAACCCCAAACAAACCCCCAGCAAACCCAAGTGTCTTCTGTATCTCAGATACCGTTTTAATTATACTCATGGAGTCTGTGAACATCTTTCCTGCTGTCCTCCTAAGGACTCTCTGGAAAGGGCTCATGTCTGCGATGGAAACGCTTCATTTGGAGAGGGACCTGGACAAAGGTTGTTGATTCGTTTCTGATTTCTACAGAAACTCATGTTTAATGTTTTGGGCTTCCCTTTGCAGGAGCTCTGCAAAGTAAGAGCAAAAGCCTGGAAGGCTCTTCAGAGACACTTGTCATTGACTGCCACAGTGGAGGCTCTTACTCCTGAGGCTCCTGATTTCTGTGTTAAAACTAGTTCCAGTCAAGCTCTTTGCTTATCTCAAAGCTGCTCCAGCTCTGTTTGGAACAGTGACATTCCTCCTATAGTCCTTTGTAATTCATACTTCCTTTTGAAGATGCATTCCAGCCAGTTAGTTTGCAAATATTCCTTTGGACTTAAAAAGCCAGTAGTTGAATTGCTAATAAGCTGACTGTCCTATAAACAGCTCTTAATTAGACCCAAATATTTTGGTCTCTTACATAATTCTGCTTGAGGGAACTTCCTTGCTGGGTTCTTAGCAAAATAGATGCTGTTCCTGTACAATCATAAGGGGTGAACTGGTGTCCATTAATGCTTGCTAATGATTACAGCCTACTTTCATAGTAGCCTTTCAAAGCTTGCCCTAGTTCATCTTCATTTTGTTGTGGGATTTTTTTTTTTAAATAGATTGTTTGTAAAATTCAGTGCTGCATGCTACAGATAAACACTGTGAGTTTTTGCTGAGCTTTTTGAGACTTTTGAACATAAACTTGCTTATCAGCACGTGTGGTGTGTGTATTCAGCCACTGTGGTTGGGCTATTCTTGGAACAGGGGGCATGTTCTTGCATTTTGATTGTGCACACTTGCAAACAGAATAAACAGTGTTTTGTGCTGTACAGGGTTAAGTTCCTTATATTCTAACTGATGAAGGATTTTTCTTTTCTGTCTGCTTGTTTAAGCTCTGATTTGCCACCCCAGACAGTGTGTGGTGTGTGAGGTTGTCAGGCTCCTTCTGGGCCCTCCAAGTTGATATCTTTGTACTTATTGCCCATTTAGAACATCAGCTCTATTTACTCTATTGGTTTTTATCTTGCCTTCATCTTTGAGGTTATTGGAGGGGAATTGAGGTATTGTTTCCTTTCTGACCCCCAGAAGAGTGCACTCTGCTCCATCCTGAACTTACTGACCAGGCACAACTTGCAGCCCAGGGTTCACTAGTGTGATATTTGTGCCTGAGTGGTGTCCCTGCAGCCCCTCAGTGCCCTGTTCTCAGTGGAATGGCAAAGGCCAGTGGTGACCCTTCACAGTGTCTTGCCCATCACAGAGCTGATGCTGAAGGCCTTGCTTGGACGTGTGGAATTGTTTCAGGCACACAGCCCACACATGGTTGTTTGGCCCCTATACAGTGTTCTGGAGGAGAATCAGCCTGCTCTTCTAGGGAACCATATTAATAGCAGCCCTTAAGCACCTTGAGGAGCAGTGTGCTATAACTGAGTTACAGATTGACAGCAGTGGAGCACCCAAGAAAGGGCTCCCTTGGAAGGAGGCAGTGTCACCTCTTCTGCCGTAAGATGCCAACTAAGTGCCGTTGGGAGTTTGTGATGATGCACGTGCTGTTACCCTCTGTGCAGTCAGCTGCCTGCTTGCCTGCCTCGTGCCTCCATTATCCTTGATTTTTGAAGGATGACACTTTCATTTGTGTTCAGGATTTTGGAAGTGTATGTAGCTGTCAGTCCAGCTGGGTTTGTCCTTCTGAGTGCCTTTTGCTTAAGGAGGTCTTGCCAGGCCCCAGTCCCCTACACAACTATTTCATACGTTGCAATAGAATCAGATGTTCCACCTCCATGAATGACAGACGACGTCAAGTGTCCTGCTCTGCTGGTGCCCAGTGCCAGCAGGGAGTTGGTCGGAGTGCTGGAAAGAATAGAGCACTTGAGTCCCATTGATTGTTGTTACAAAGTTAGTCTGGATTAAAAATGCGTGGCTTTGCCTAAACCAGCGTGTACACACGTAGGCTTTTAGACTGTGACAGTCTCATGACCTAGATTTGTGTTTGCTCAAGCCTGAATGAACCAGTTAGGGAATATCTCCAGGGAGACAGAGCTCTCCTGAATCACAGCAGGGCTTTGCTCTGAACCACAGCTCTGGTGGTGACAAGGATCCAGGAGCTGGGTGGGCATGGTCCGGATTTGACACTGGGAGCTGAGCCACAGTTGCCTAATTTAGGAATGCAGGTATTTTTGGGCTATGTGTTACTTCAAACACTCTGTCGGCAAGGATGTGAAATGAAAGGCAAAGAAGTGCTGAAATGAGTTTGAATTCTCTGTTTGTTCAAAATACGCAGATAAAGTCCGATGGATTTAGAGGGGAGACCAGTTGGTGAGCGCTGACCTCCCTGATCACTCACATACCACCTGCCTTAATTCGTGCCATTCCTCCCTCACTTCTGTGCTGTCTGACAGCTGCTGAGGTAGTTGGAACATCAGTGCCATCTTCCCAGTCTGGCAGAGCTGGGCTCTCAGGTACAATTTAATTTCTTGGGAAATCTTTTCTGGAATTTCTGTAATGGTTTTATTATACCAGTTTACCTGAGGAAGATAGTGTGGAGTGGAGACACTTTTTGTCCATTACCTGAGACTCACATTCATAGTATTGATTTGACCCGGAAACTTTTCAAGTAGTGTAGAGTTGGATCCTGCACTGATTTAGTACTTGCTTAATGAGCCTGACAAAAAACCATGGAAACTTTCTAACTAGGGTGAGTCTGAACGTACGTGTGTCATCCATCTCCATGCTTTGAGCATTTGAACATAGACAGATTTAACACAGACAAGTTCTCAAAGAGCAGACAGCTCATTTTTGTACTGTTGTAGAAGGTTTTTTAAGGAGCTGGCTGAGAAAGCCATTTGTTGGTGAAGCAGAGAAGCTGGCCAGCAACCAAGGGATCCTCAAATTCCTTGGCGGCCCTGTTTGGTTTCCTGTAGATTCTGCTCATGGTCAGAAAGACTGAAAAGTTTACTGCTAGAGCAGAAGATTGCAGCTGGGGTCACTAGTGTCCCTCTTTGCCATGCCTTGTGAGGTACCTCCTGGACACCAAAACCCTCCCTCCTCAATGAAACCCAGGCAGGCTCCTCTCTGGAGCATGGAACAAAGCAGGCTGACCTTGCCTTTCGGAGTGACTGGAGCGGCACTTTGTCCAGAGAAATCTGGATCTGTTAAAACTTCCTTTGCTCTAGAAATGTTTTCCCCAAGAGAGAAATTGCGTAGAGTTTTTCCTTAAGTTTACCCGAGAGTGACTGGACAAAGGGCTGCTGAGGGCATTTCCCTGGGCTCTTTGTGTGCAATCTGAGGAGAAAATGTGTGTGTTGTACAAAGAAGGGAAAAATTATGGAGGAAAGGGACTATAGATACCTGTTTCACTTTTTCTGTTATTGTTAACAGAGAATTCTTTGGCCATGTAGTAGCACAAACAAATAAATGAACATACATCAGCAGTGCACATCTACTGCTGTGGTGAAAGTCATCTGGGAAACCTTTGGTGTGTCATCTTGACTGTAAAAATTCACCGAGTTCGTCACTGTTAGAATCAACTATATTGATTATTTCAGTGTTACCTCATACAGCATCTGACTGCAGTTGATGGTTCTAGGAAGTCTGTATTTTTTTCATTGTGTTTTGATGCTGTGATACTCAATTAGTATCAATTAGGCAGAGTGACCCCAGCAGTAAGTGTTGCCAAACACAGACCTGTACATATTTTGGCTACAGATGAATGTAATGTGCTAGATAGAGCTAGGTGTAAACTAACCGTCTGTGAACTGCTTTTTAGTCATTTTCCTACTTATTCTATGCTAACCTGCTTTTTATACTCCTTTCATACTTATTTTCATACACTTATTCCAATAAGTACAAAGGACCTAAAAGCATTTGTCAGGATGTGCCAGTCCTTTATGTGCTGCTTTTTCCACATCCAGGAAAAATTTTAGGAGATGGTGCCAGTTGTGCCCTGGGAGGGTTGACACAGAGGACCTGGAGGAAACTTGGAAGAAATAAATTTCTTGTCCCACTGGTTTGGTTCCCTGTTGATTGTTGTAGCAGTGGGGGGTTCACACCCGGGGCCTGAGTCAAGAGCAACTGGGACCTTGCAGAATTTGTATGGACTTACAGCTGGAGGCCCCTTAATCCTGTTACACTGTAGCTTGTCTGAAAAGTAGATTTCCTGCTGACTGGGGGGTTGTGTTGATGTCCCTCAACAGCCAAACTGCGTGGAAGAAGGAGGTTGGAGAGTAAATCCATGCAAAAGCTAATCACGTGCTGTGGCAGCACAGACAGTGTGTAGGAATTTCTGTTGGGACTGACAAAGGAAGAGTGGGATATGAAGAAATCAGTCTGTTCCTCAGCTCTGGCAGTCCTGACAGGTTTTGGGTAGTTCTGGTTTGCTCCTCTTGAATGACACCACCAGGGAAAAGCAATTTTAAATGAATTTCCAGTGGAAATGAAGGGAGAATGCGTGTTTCAGCATCAATTTTCTTCCTGTTACTTTGGGGACATTTCCCAAACAAATACATTTAAGCTTTTGTTTGATTTCTTAGTTTGTGACTTGCTTTGGGTAGTTACTTTTTGGGTTTTTTGGCTTATTAAATTAATAGAAAGGCATTTTACAGATTTATTTCATTTCAGGGAAAATAGACTATTCAGATCTGTAAATATTTATTACTGTTTTATCGAAAAGCAAACTGTTCACTTCTGGAGCTGAAGGGCGGCTGGTTGTGCTGTGGTTACAACCCTGCTGACCTGCAGGGGAAAGGGCAGATATTCCTCCAGCCTGAACATACTTTAAAGAACCTTAAAATTGCCTCATTCTTGGTTTTTACTTTCGGCCCTTATCTTGGGCTAACATCTTATTATCTTACCTTATGTCTTATTACCTTGGACATTATCTCGTATGTTTGAAATACTTGTGCTTGTTTGTTTTGTGGGCCGGGTGTCTCTGTGGGCACACAGAGACCTGTTCATTTTAATCCAAGCACTGTTTATAATTTAGTTTTGTCCAGATTTCCCACACCGTGGGCACTGTGGTGGTTCAGCCCGAGGCCGTGACATCCACACTCTGATCCATCCCTGCAGGCACTGGCTTCTCTCACTTAGGGTCTGGGGATCTTTTAAGAGCTTGGAACTGCTGCTCTCTCTCCCAAACCTGTCAGATCCATAATTTATCACTCTAGTCTCCTGCCTTACAAGCACAGATCAGTCACAGGCTGATATAGAAGTTTCCTCCTCCGTTACTCACAGAGAATTAGACAGCGCCAGGCAAACCATTTCATGTGAAATGCTCTTAATTTGCAGGATCCTCCTGGCTTTTGGTCAGCTGGTCCAGACTGAGTGATTGTGGGGAGCAGAAAGTGTCCATTACTTGTACAGAGAAATATTTAAATGTGGTGTGAATCAATGTATAGAAGATAAAGGGAATGTGGAAGATATTTTCCCCTTGTTTTTCTCTGTGATCTCAGCCCTTTTTCTTGACCAAGTTCTTAGCTCTTTTGAGAAAAAACAGCTGTCCTGTTTTGGCTGTTACCCAGGAGATGGAAACTGCCTGGCCCACTTATTACTGAAAGCCAAGTGAGGAGATTCAGAGCCAGAGGGGGATCTGGAGGAGGCAAATGAAAACCTTTCCCTTGAGTTTGAGAACACAGTGGTGGAGGAAGCTGATAAGTCATGAGCTCTTTTCATAAGCTTTTTTTCAAACAAAGCATCCTCTGGTGTCTCTGAAACCAACCAAGAGCTCTGAGCTGAAGGAGACCAGACCACTGTTGTATTTAGGTGCTTTTTTAGGGAGTTGAATTTGACCCTGGGAAAAAAGAAGAAGAGTCATTGGGAGGACACGGTAACAGGTTCCCAACTCGTAAAATTGCATTAAAGATGTCAGGGATAAATTTCCATATCTGTTTATATAGGGCAGGGGAAAAAGATTTTCTGGCAGAGTAGAAAAACTTGGTTGAAAACTTGTGTGAGTAAGGGAGAAATGTAAAAGTAGTAAAAATAAAAATGGAGCAGGTTACCTGTGGATGTTGTGGACTTTTCACATTGGACTAAGTGAGCATCTGGCAGGGACAGCCTAGGGATGCATCATTTTGCAATGCAAGGGACCAGTCAGCCTTCCTTTTGAGGTTCCTTCTGGCACACATTTTTAATGGTTTATGTGGTGCACGAACACACAGTGAAAATATTAACAAGCTGAGAAGCTACTCAATGTACTTTTAAAAGAACTTGCTCCACATTTTAAGAAATGAGGCCTCTGCTTGTTTTTAAATTAGCCAGCACAGAATTGTGTCACACACCTGACAGGAGTACACTGTGCTGCTGGAAAGCTCTGGCCTAGTTGTCATTCCTGAAACTTGGTGGGATGAATGCCATGACTGGAGTGCGGTGAGCAGTGGCTGCAGGCTGTTCAGGAGGGGCAGGGGAGGAGAGGTGGAGGCATTTCCCTCTGCTTCAAGAGATGGATTAATTGCAAAGAGCTGTCTCTGAAGAATGAGCAGGTCAAAAGCCTGTGGGTAAGGATCAGAGTCCAAGACAACCAAGGGAACCTCGTGGTTGGTGTTTACCGAGGGGAGCCTGTTGATGAAGTTCTTGCTCCAGCTACAGGAGGCATTACAGACTCTCATCCTGCTGGGGCACTTCAGCCACCCCACCAGCTGCTGGAGGAGTGCCACAGAGAGCTGTAGGCAATCCAGGAGACTCCGGAGTGTGTGTGGGATAACCTCCTATAAGCCAGGTGACAGCTCCACCTGAGGGGATGCAGTGCTGGACCTCATGGTTACCAACCTGAGCTAACTGGGGGTGCCAAAGCTGGACCAGTCTGGACTGCAGTGACCGTGCACTGCTGCAGTGTGCGGCTGGGAGGGACATGGGGCAGGTGAACTGGAAACTCAGGGCCCTGAACTTGAGGAAAGCGAGATCCCAGCTCTTCAAGACAGTCCAAAGGATCCCCTGGGGAACTCCTTGTTTAGAAACACGTACGTAAATTTATGCAGAAAGTATTTGGGGATTCTGGTTGGTTATGGAGAAAGGACTTATGTTCTGAAGGGTTCTTGGAGATCACTGTGGAAAGTGTAATTATGGAGGAGTGGTTTGGACTGTTAGCACAGCAAGGCAAGAGACAAAACCCAGACTACCTACAAAATGAAACAATACAAAAAGCATCTGTAGCTTCCTGTTTCTGTAGAAAAATGCTGTCAAATTTGGTGCAGTTTTTGAAACAGAACTGAAGTGAAAAATAGCTCATTCTGGAAGCTCTGTGGAGCTGCACAACAGGCTAAAAACATCCAGCAGATCTACATGGAGACCTGAGGAAAACCACAAGACTGTGTTGCACTCTTTGGGATCTTCAGAGAGGGGAAGTTATGTACTAGGAAAATCCTCCTTTTGATGAAGTAGTTCTTTTAAGCTGTTAGTTACCAGCTAATTTAACGGTCTGATAAAAAGATGTGGTGAGAGAAAAAGAATTTTCTGTCAGCAGTAAATATGTTTGCAATATACCAAATATTGTTCTCCTATGCACCATTTTGACCTACATCAGGCAAATTATCAACATTTAAGTAGGTGCACACAGGGTTTTGGAAGATGAATATCCAGTACACACAGAAAAACACATGCTTTGGAGAGTTTCTCACTCCGTGGCACTCATGAGACTTTACATAGAACTGCATTTGAATAAATACAATTCTACTGAACTAATTTAATTTGCTTAATGAAACGTTGGGTATATTAAAGCACTAAATGGAAAACTCTGAGCAGCAATGCCTTTACTGCTTTTTCAGGTCCTTCAGTAGGAACCTGCGGGTGCCTGGGCACCATGGTGGCTCTTTCCCTGAAGATCTGTGTCCGTCAGTGCAATGTGGTGAAGACGATGCAGTTTGAACCCTCCACTGCAGTGTACGATGCCTGCAGAGTCATCCGGGAGCGAGTGCCAGAGGCTCAGACAGGGCAAGGTGAGCTCCTGGCTTTGGCCTCAGTCACCTCACTGGCTGAATTTCAAATCAACATGGACCCACAAGGGTTTTTACGCTGTCCTCTTCCTCCATTTGTCTGTCAGGCTGGTGGGTTTGGTAGCAACAGATTTTTTAAGTGACAGAAGGTAGCTGGGTTCTTTTTCTTCCTTCCGTCCCGACAGTGGTTTTTCCCACAAAAGATGTTTGTGTTTTTGTGAAACTTTGTCTTCTTAAATAAATATCTTGTTTGCCTGGAAGATGATTTTTCCCTGCTTGGAGAGCAGTTTTTTCGGTACCATCTTTTGAAAGGAGTGCTTGTGGCAATGCTTTCTAAGAAAATCTGGGCAGACTTCTATTTTGTGCCTCAGCAAAGGAAGAGACAGTGTGAATCACAAAAGAATGACTGCATATCTCCAAATTGTGCAAAGAGAAACATTTGAAACCAGTTAATAAGTCAAAGCCTCACCGTGTTGTGCATGCCATAGTGCTGCCACGTGGTAACCTAATGGAACTGTCTCTACCTATTGAGCAAATCAGATAAATACAGACTGAAGTACTGCGGACAAAAGGTCTGGTTTGAATGTAGTCAAAGTTGTGAAAAAATTCAGATTCTTCAGAACCCTTCGGTGCTGCACCATATTTAATGCCACCGGAATGTAATTCTTAAAGCAGATTGTTTATTGAGTTTTATGCACAGCTCTCAACCTCCACAGCTGTTCCAAAAGTCTTGTCTGAATTGTTAGAAAAACTTACCAGTAGTGGACAATGTTACCATTACTTAGAATTGCTTCTCCTCTGCAGGAGTCCTTAGGAAGTCTAGTTACAGAGCTCCAGTTTTCAGCTGGAGATAAAAGCTGTGCATTTTTGCCATGCTGATCCCTCAAGGCAGTGATTGTGAACAGCTGTAGAATTCAGAGGAGCTGAGTAACAAATATCCCTGAACATCATGAACCTCAAAGAAAAGCCTGGGAGCTCTCCTCAGACTTTACAGTAGGGCTTTTCCTTGATGTGTGGTTGCAGTGCAGTTGCAAACTTCAAACAACTCTATGAAGTTGAGTGATGAGCAGAAGTGTTTCTAACACACGCTTTCCTTTTCTTGGGGGCTGTTAAAATGGGTGCAGTGCAGCTGATCAAACCAGGTCCTGCAACAACAGAACATGTGTTTGTCCTGCACTGTGGTTGTCACCTGTGCCCATTTCCCTTCCCCAGTGCACCTGCCTGCCAGTGATATTAAAGTCCAAGTTGCCCAGCTCCCGCTGTTTCATCCCTTGGGTACATCCCCCAGCGATGAGTATCAGAGCAGTCTGTGCTCTGTGCAAGGCCCTGCGTGTGCTTCTGAAGCTCACAGCCTATTTATAGGCACAACTTCTGAAATTTGTGTGATTCTGTGTTGAATTCGTATCGTAAACATCATCTCTGTATGTACAGATCATTTGACTTTACAGGGGAATTCTTAGTCAAGGTCAGCAGGGAAAGTTTTTCTTCTCATTCAGTTGTTTTTGGAAAAAAATCCTTCCACTGAAATTGTGTATCTATAAGTCACTTACACTTTTATTAAGTAAAGTCCTTCATGCAATTGCATAAGTAATGTGTTTAAGGTAGTTGCTGTTAAATGTGAATTGTTGCTATGCCTGGCATTTAAGGATGAAATGCTTTCCAAAAACTGTAGGTATTTTTACCTGACTTTCTGATCAGAGGGTCCTAACTCATGGCTGAAGGTAAACGGGGTAGTGTTGGGTGCAGAGCTGCTGGTCATTGGCTTAAACTGTAGCACTGCAAACAGAAAAAGTGAATAGAAAAATGAACAGTAATTTGTTGTTTGTGATTGTGAAGTATAGTCTGTATCAATTCTTCATGCATATGGATAGGCCTTAAGTTGACAGTCATGATCCTTCATTATATGTACCTGAAGCTTAGTCTTTGAAGCCTAAGCCTGGGTTTGTTACTCTGTGCCAGTGAAAGTTTCATCATCTACTCATGATTCTGAATGAACCAATTGACAAGTGTTTAGCCTGCAATAGATGCAAGTTTTTCCTGAGTTTGTTATGGGTATAATTCTAGAAGCCTTGTTGGTTTTTGGGTTTTTTTAAACCTAAACCTGAGTCATCTACCAAAAAGATTCCCAAGTTTATAATAGACTCATTATGTGGAAGGTTGAAAGCAAACTGTGTTTTGAAAATAGAAAAGCTGCTTGAAATAGTACACTATGGTTAAGGCCAAACTGCTGGTATTTTTGGGTAGTCAGTTCTAAAGCAGGACCTGTGAGCGTTTAGAACAGGTTGTCCCAAAGGGAAGTATTTACAGATGTAAAACACAGTAGATGTGACCTGTTCTTGCTTGGTGAAGCTCAAGTCTTGTGTAAAGCCTGGTCTACCCTCCCCTCTGCTGCTAAACTAAGTGCTTTATGAAGCACAGAACCAGATTTCTGTCCAAGTTCATTAAGGATGGAAGGTAAGTGTAATGGAGGCTTAACCCTGAAACCGAATAGCCTTGAATAAACCCATGTTGGCTTTATTAGGTCTGATATTTTTCAGTGGGTCTCTGTCTCTTCTGTTCCACAGCCTCTGACTATGGATTGTTCTTGTCAGACGACGATCCTCGAAAAGGTATATGGCTGGAGGCTGGAAGAACACTGGATTATTACATGCTGAGGAATGGGGTATGGTGCAAGGCTGTGGCCTCTTTCATCACCACGTTCTTAGAAAACTTGTTTCCTAAGTAGCAACAAGAATGTTTAGTGTTTGGACGGGTAGGAGGATCTGGAGTCTGTTCCTGAAACTGGCCCCATCCTCTTCCTTGCTGTGCCTCGGATGTTGGGTTTTTTCCTGCAGCAGGTTGTGACTGTGAGCTCCTGTGGTCAGTAGTGTCTTCAGAGAATGATTAACAGAAAGCTGAAAACTAACCTTTGTAAGAAGCTTTATATTTGAGGTGACCTTGTGTCTCAGAGTCGGGTTTTGTGTACTGAGATGCTGAGGTCACACTTGCTCAGTTATGGCCAGCTGGATCCCAGCCCGAAGGCACTGCAGTCCTTGTTTAGTGCTAAACCAGGTTCTGCAGCACAAAGAAAGGCACTTTGGGCTGTCCTGCCCTTGCTGAGTTTTGTTCTTGCCAGTTAGGACAAGTTCTTGCCAAGTGATGTTGGCAGAACTAAAAGTAGTCACTTCTCAAGTGTGTTCAATGAGCAAGGTTGCCTTAACAAATGCTGTAACAAAGGGAAAATCCCATGTGGAGGGTGGGAAGAGAATCCTGGTTTAGGCATCTGGGGTACTGGGTTGGCTTGTGGCAGCTTCCAAAAGCATTTAGATACAGTTGTGTTTACTTCCTAGGATATATTAGAGTACAAAAAGAAACAGAGACCTCAGAAAATACGGATGTTGGATGGGTCAGTGAAAACAGTCATGGTGGATGATTCTAAAACAGTTGGGGAACTGCTGGTTACCATTTGCAGCAGGATAGGTAAGATTTTGGGCCCCTCATGCCTAAGAATTTGTTTTCTGCCACATTTTGATTGTTAGGATGTTATGTGTATTACTTGGCACACGGTATAAATTTAAATTTGTTGTAAGTTACTGTTTAGCATATTTTTTAAATCCGTTGCCCAGGTTTTATCAAAGCCCATAGAGGGTTAGATGTATCCTGAAACTTCACTATGGAGCAGTTGAAGGCACAAAGTTGACACAAACTGACAGTGCAGTTGCCAATTTTTTATCATGTGTTACATTCACAAATGCTCTCCTGCTACGTAGGAGAGAATTAGAACTAAATTTATACTCAGTTTTCATTGGATGAAAGGTAAATAATGGTGATCTTGAAATGTACCTAAACTTAGGGCTCTGTGTTGTTTTAAGAGCTGATCACAGAACCATATAATTTGTGAAACAACATATAGAAGCCATCCTGAGCAGCTGGTCAAAACTCATGTCACTTTTGGCCTGTCTCGGTATTTAGCTAACGAGAGACGTGTTTGAAAACCAATTCATATTTAACTCTAAGCATGCATCCAACATGGATTAATTTGAATCTTAAACCCTGACTTAAATTGCATTTAGAATTCAAGTGGCCTTAATTTGATTTCAGTTACCTTATTTGGGAAGTGAATCATCTATTTCAGTTTTGCTTGAGTGTTTCTGTGTTGGATTCTGATGTGCTGTAACTAACTTAGCTCAAAAACTAGTCTGCCTTATTTTCGTGCATGTGGTCATGTAGGTGAGCTTTTAATTTGCTGTCTGGTGTAACATGAACATGCTTTACCAAACAGTAGAAAAACCCCAAGCAGAACAAAGAAATGAGAGTAACTTGGCACATGGGCTGAATGTTGTGAACTGGTTTGTGATTCCGTTTCATATAAACTTCATAGGAAGAGCTGAGTTTTAACAGTTTTAAAAAAAAAACCAAAAAATCATATATTTCACATGGTTTCTGTTCCTCAGTTGGCTCTTCCAAGGAAGCAAGTGAGCAAGCTGGGATTGCTCAGTCCTCAGGGAGCAGTTGGAGGCACCCAGGAATGGGAATTTATTATTGTGTGCCTGCATTTTGCAATTTTAAGTTCCAGCATGTTTTAAAACTGGCAGCTTCTCTTGGTAGACAACAAAAACCCTAATATAACAGTATATATATATTATATATTTATAAAATATATATATAAAAAATATAACAAAACCCCCTAAATACCTTTCTGAAAGTGGCAAATGCAGCATGTGGCAAAGGAATGATGTATAGGAAGGAAAAGGCCAGGTATTGGCAGAGACTGTAGAGTATTCTTCTCATGGCCCATTCACTGTTCTGGCATTTCATCTGGCCCCTTTACTGTATTTGGAATTAACCATTGGTCTTTTAATATCTCTAAAAAAAAAAAAAGTATTTCATCCGTCCTAAAATACATTACATTTTTATTGTTACAAGCACTGGATTTGTTTATAATTCCAGGAATAACAAATTATGAGGAATATTCCTTAATCCAGGAAAGCATCGAAGAGAAGAAAGAGGAGAGTACAGGGACACTTAAGAAGGACAGGACACTGCTACGGGATGAACGAAAGATGGAAAAACTGAAGGCAAAGCTTCACACAGATGATGACTGTGAGTAATGTATTCCAGGAGCGTTCTTTGATTACTATCTTTCCACAGAGTATAATGCAAGAAAACTAGACATTTTAAATTATTCAGTGTGTCCCAGTTGATTCCAAGCTGTGTTTTGCATCCTTTTATATGGAACGTTGTCTGTGACTGAGTATTTTTAGAACTGGGTAAATGGGCAAGTTATTGGCTCTGTGAGAGCTAGTGGGTGTTTTTTGTTACTGTTTTGGTAGGGGTATTCCAGCTTAGGTCTGAAAGGGTCATTTTGGTCCCTTCGTTGAATTTGGATATTTAAATATTGGTGCCTGCTGAAAGCCATCAAAAGGTAGTGTTGTCTTTGAAGGTATAAATTTTAACTGTAAACGGAGTTTGCCAAAGAACTAAGAGAATATTGGATTTGTTTTAAGTCATGAGAACCGAGTTTTTTTTTCCTTTTACCTTAAGACACTAAGATTCACTGTACCTGCAGGAAGGTGGTTTAAAATTGTGTTCAGGAAATAAACAGAGAAGTCATTTCAGAGCTTAAAAAGTGGTAAACTTATTTGGCAGTGAAACTTCAGGGGTCTGAATTTACCATTAAAACATTACTATAGTTGTTTCTTCAGCAATATTAACGGTGTTTTGTGCTGGAGTAGATGGAGTAGATCACCTCCAGCAGTGAGGATTCAGACACAGAAACAAAAGCAGCATGTTTTGTGGAGTTTGCCCCTCCCGTGGCAGTGCCAAATGTGGGTGTTTAGCAGTGGGGGGTGCTCTGTTGCAGTGAACTGGCTGGATCACAGCAGGACCTTCAGAGAGCAGGGGGTCGACGAAAACGAGACGCTGCTGTTGAGAAGGAAGTTCTTTTATTCAGACCAGAACGTGGATTCAAGAGATCCAGTTCAGCTTAATCTGCTTTATGTTCAGGTATGGTACCTTCTGCCTTCTCTGAGGAAACCTGGGGAGGTTAATTAGGAAAATTTTGTTGCTGAAATACTCCCATCTTCTAGAATTTCAAATCTGGATGTGCTTGGATTTTAGTTTTTTGTCCATCCCTCCAAAAATATGATAGTACAGAGGCTTTACTGATTCTTTTTAATCAAGTACTTTCAATCCAATAATGGACACAGCCAAAAATCCACTGGCTTTCCTGTCCTGTTCCCTTAAAATTCATGGAAGTCTGTAGTCTCAAGTTGCTCGTTTTAGCTCTTCTCTCCATTCTCTTCTACTCTTTCTGTGGGATGTGGAATCTCAGGTCAGTTCTGCGAACAGCTTTCTGGTTCTCATCTCTTTTTTTGTCATGTAAGCACCCAGGCAGGTTCCCTGAGCTGTCAGAGGTGCTGTATATACACCTATAGATACCTTAGCAAAGGCAAGAGCTTCATGCAGAAGATATTATTTAACTGAGGGTGCCATTGTGGTTGCCTGTAATGCAATCTGAACAAAAAACAGGCTTTAAAACTCTCTATTAAAGTTTTGTTTTTGTTTTTTGTTTGTTTTTTTTTTTTAAAGTAAAAAAAAAAATTAATTGAAAGTTTAATGGAATGCTCTGTTGTTATACTTGGAGTTTCTCTATATTACATTTTAAAACTCTGAGGCAAAAGATAAAACTGGCATTGCTGGTAAAAGAGCAGTACGTTTTCCAAGTATTTTAAAGACTGTCACGCTGAGCTGTTCTCCAGCCACTTAGATATTTATATTTCTTTCAGGCCACTGTTATGACACACTGTGTTGGTACTGCCTCGTCCTTGTTTTGTCTATGGATAGGTGAGCCTTCTATTGCCAGAACTGTAAAATCTGTTATCTTCTGTGACCACCAAAGTCACACAAAAGGAAGAAAAAAGCTGTGTGCCTTCTGCTGTTGTGTCTATAACAGCAATTTAGTTTTTATATGGAGATCATTTTCCCTGCTATCACGAGGCAGTAAGACCGAAGCATCTCGATGCACGTGTGTCCACACATGTGTATCTGCACACGTGTGGACACACACAGAGGTGTACGTGCATCTGTTGTATTTTATTTGCGTGTCAGGAGATGGGTGCCAAGTTCTCTTTTTTTGATCAAAGTTATTACGATCACAGTTTCAAAAAGTTTCCAGAGATATTCACCCTGAAATAACTCAGCCCTTTGTGTATTTTGCTAGTTATAAACACATCCAGAATGGAATAATAGAGAAGTTCAGACAGCAGAGTGCGTTTGTGTTGCTGGCTGTGTTCAAGCTTTCCAGGAATTTCAGAGGTGGAATAGTCACCTTGGATGTCCCTGACGTGTCTTTGCTTGTCTCCTCTAGGCTCGTGATGACATTCTGAATGGTTCCCATCCTGTCTCCTTTGAGAAGGCCTGTGAGTTTGGAGGCTTTCAAGCACAGATCCAGTTTGGACCTCATGTAGAACACAAACACAAACCTGGATTTTTAGAGTAAACACTTCTAACTTCTAAATTTGGGTGACCTCAAGTGTAACTAATGTTGTCACAGATTACACACGTTTTATTGCTCCAAGCAGAGGTAATCAGATTCAGTGTGTTTTCTGTAGCAAATCTCCCTGTGAAAGGAGCCCCTGTTGCACAAATCAGCTGCTGAGGGGACCTTTGGCAGTGGCTTTATTAGACAGCACAGGGCACCAGCTCCTGCCAGGGTGCCAGTGAAGCACACAGCTGGATACTCCAGCTGCCTGGTAATCTGGGAGAACTGAGGGTTTGGTCTGCCTTAGAAGTTTGCTTCTGCCTGTCTTTAGTAATGCCATGTGTGAATTCAGTGTACATCAGTGCATATCACTGTTTGACCTGCTGGAAAAGAGCAGGAATGGAAAGATGCCTTGTCATTTGAGTAAAATCAATATTGCTATGTTTAGAGGTTAAATTTTCCAAACTGTTTAGTGGCATCAATCAGTGATTCAGATTCACCCTCCCTAGGTGTTGCATGAATGGAAATCTGGAACTGTGCTCCTTGTTTCAGACACAAGACTGAAGTCCTGCTCATAGGTGGCCCATCCTTTAATCTGTGTGATACTTCCCTGCTCTCAGCGGGGCAGGTTTAGTTTGACTGACATTTAGACGTCTCATTTTTCTACTGATTTAGATTTTCTGACTGGTTTACTTGCAGTAGAATTAACTGAGGGCCAAAGTCTGAGCAAAGGAATGTAGGAAGGTCAAAGAAAGCTATTTACTGCACAGTCCACCAAGCCTTGCCCACATAGGAGGCTCGTAAATACCTTAATTGGAAGCACCTTAATTGGGTGTGTATTTGGTTCCTGTCCTGTTCCACTGGCAGTGCTCACTGCTGACTCAGGCTGCCTTTGGGAGCTGGACTGGGGTTTGCTGCACCTCAGGGAATCACTTTAAAACGGTGAATGCTTTGGAACATGCAGAGCTCTGGCACTGGTTGTTTGAAACTCTTCACTTTTGAAAAATATTCTTGAAGTAGCAGTTCAGTTCTATGAACAGATATCTTTCAGTGCCAGTTAAAAATCAGCTTTTCTTTGTACTGTTTGTCTGCCACTGGCTGGCCCACAAACCTTTCCTGCTGGAACTACTGATGTCTCTTAAGAATTGTGGGGACCCAGTGTAAAAGCTTCCCTGTACTCCTGGGATTTATTTCCCAGAACTGGAAGCAGTTACCCAACAGTCTTTCTCTGGGATTTATCCATTGTCCCTCCACTCACTCGAGTATTCCTGCAGCAAACCACCAGGATATTATCACAGGATAAGCTGATGCTGTGGCGTGGAAATGACTTCAAGAGTTAGGTGTTCCCAGCAATAGCTGCTTTTAATTTTGACAGCAGCAACTGCAAACTGCAGTTGCTTCAATTTTTCTTGGATTTTCTAGTGTTCTGCCTGGTCCTTTCAGTGGGAAGATTTTTTTCTCTCTCCAAGTTCCCACATAGTAACTGTTTTATGGTGGGCTGAAACTGCTGGCTGGGTGATATTTCTGCTTTATATGCAATGCTGGAGAGTTTGAAGTCCATCAGAGTGAAGTCATCACACACAGAGTGCTCATTATCTTTTTTTTAATCCCAGTAGAAGTGAAAGGTGTTAATAACTGAACTGTATTCTAGAAAGGGAATGTTTCTCTATGGAAATCATTTTGAACAAGAATTCCAAAATTTAGAACCTTGTTATTTTCTACAGGACATTTCCCCTCTGCTATTGTTTTATTTGCATTTAGGGCCTTGACTGTATTAGACTCAACTTTGCAGGTCACCAGGTGTAACTGCTCACTGTCCTGGTGTATAATCAGCTTCCTAAAATTAAGGATTTCTGATTTAGAAGTAATTCAGATTTTGTCCTCTAGAGGAAACTGTTGCAGAACTGTAAGTCCCCATTCATTGTCCTCTAATTTGAAGTGTCCATGTTTATGATTTAGTGTTTATGATTTAGTGTTTGTGCATTTGGCTTCAGTAGCCTTCATGGCAGCCTTTTTGTGAGATCTCACGTTTTTATTTTGTGACTCTGAGCAAACCAAGTGATCCTGGCTCATTATGAACAGTATATATCAATATTGTAGAGAAATGCTGATCATTTTTTTTCTGAAAATGCGTCTCTCATACTTTCAGAAAAAAACTTTTCAATTTGTTGTTTTGTTTGGTTTTTTTTTTCCCTGTGAAAACGAGTGAGCTTTTTTTAAAGTTTCATCCAACTATTTTCTACTCTTTGCTGCACAAACATTGATTCTTTCCAAGTATGGAAGTAGTAACATTTTATAAAACTGTCTGCTGCAGCTCAATATGTGGAATACGTTGGAGAGGTATCAGTCACTCACTGCTGAAACCTCAAGATGCTGCAGATCCCCTTAAGGAGAACCTGTCAGCTCATGCTGACAACAGCACGTAACAGAATGGCACTGGTATTTCATAGAATTGTTTTGAAACAGCTTAGCTTAGTTTGCCATGTCTGCAAAATGTTTATGTAAAGAGACCTTTTGTGTCCTTTTTTGTCACTGATGAATTATTCTTGGCACAGCTGAAGATTATTGCCTGCACCTTGCTAAGACTTCGGTGTTGGTGGTTGGAATTTCCTTGAAGCTCCTGCCAAAGTAAATTGCGAAAGCTTTTAAGCTCTCAAATTGCAGATAGTCCTTCCTCATGCCCTTCCTCGTGCAGATGAAGTTTTGCATGGCACCTGCAGAGGTACAGGGACTAAATTTGCTGGGAATATCTAAAGAGAGCCCATCCTGTTCGTGTGCAGATGGGAAGGGAGCACCTGGAACCGCACACCTTGGCTTTTTGTCTCCAAGCACATTGGCAAATGAAACCCAGAGCTCTTCAGCCTTCCCTGCCCTGTGATGTGTCTGTGGAAATAAGTCCTGAGAAGAAAGTTCATTATCGTGTATTAGTGAGATGTAACTATTAGAGCATCAGAAGAAAGAGTAGCAAGGACAGTTGTTCTTACTTGGTTTTATAATGCTGGAGCCTTATGGAAAGAACAAAATGAGTGATCCCAGTACTGACTAGTATTTTTGAAGAAAGCACAAAATCCTAATCTAGTCTTTTAGTTGGTTGTCTGCAATGGCAGGGTTTTGTGTTTAAAACACAAAAAAAGCACACTAAACCAAACAAATAATCCAGAGTTCACCCCCTCCAAATATAAGAGCAAAGCAACTCCCGCAGAACAGCTGAACAAACATTTTGCCAGTCTTGTTTAAAACAATCCATCTTTCTCAAAACTAATAACTTTATATCATAGGAGGTGGTTCTGTCTTTCATCATTAACAGTGTGCTTGCTTACTACATAAATCAAAATGAGGAGGGGATTCTCCAGTCAGACTTTCTCTGTGATTCTTAAAAGTCCAAAGCAGGGGGAATCCTTAGGAACTAATTCTTTTAACTGTGGAAGTCTCTTTAGGTGGAAAATGACCTGCTGATATATGACACAGCTTCACCAGAGTAGACTATTCCAGGTGGGAAGGTGAAATCCAGAAAAGAGCTGGAGTTTGTTAAAGCAGGATGTTGATGTGTCCTCAAGTTAGGGTGACATTTGGCTGAGGTAGAGGGTTTATTTTATTACAGAGCAAGGAGGTACAGATGAGGTGTTTAAAGATTCTTTCTGACTGAACTCTGTCATGGAGGACAAACTCATTTAGTTTAAGTTATATTCTGAGCACCTTTATTGTCTGAGTGCTACAGGAAATAAAACTGGTTCTTTTTGACTTTGTTTTTGAGACAACACACTGGTTTCAAGTGTCCACTTAAATGGCTTTGTAGTTTTTCAGTACAAAATCCATGTTCTAACATTTCTTGGAAGACACAGAGGTAGAGCTTGGCCCCTCCCGCACATCAGCAAATCCAGGTGCTCCTGGAAAGCAGAAGCAGTGCCTGAACTCCAGAGCTGGCTCCAGCTCCCGTGTCTCCTTCTCCCAGATTACAATTAGTGTATTTGGATTTAGATGTGAACCCCTCTGAGCTGCTGAGACACATCAGAGAGTTTAAAAGTGGAAATTGTCCCAGCTGTTGTTTACTTCTGATAACTTGTAAAAACATGAAAGGGTATTAGATGGTGATGTAACTTAAGTGGTTTTCTTAATTATATGAGGTAATCTCTTTCTCTCACTCTGCTTTAGACAGTTTTGTTTCATTATATATGTATTTTGCACCCATTTTAGGAAGCTTGGGGGACTTATTGCCAGTAAAGAAGCATGGAAAGCATCCCTCCTCGAGAAGAAACCATTAACTATGGAATTTCTTTCTTTTTTTTTTTTTTTTCCCCCTAGCCTAAAAGAATTCCTGCCTAAAGAATATACCAAACAAAGAGGGGCTGAAAAGAGAATATTTCAGGTAATTGTGAGGCTGAAAAACCTACTTCAGTTTTACTGCCTTTGTAAGAAAAACATGAGCTTTCCCAGGTGCATACTCTGTATACTTGGATTATATACTGGGATTATATAGCTATCAGAAAATCAAGTGCAAAGGATCTGACAGCTTCTATTTTATTTCTTTAGCAGATCCTGAAGAAATAAAATACCTGATCCTGAACCTTTTTTCTTCGCTGATGATTATACATTGTTAAAAGGATAGAGTGAATATTCAGTTTTTTAAGATGTTTTTGTCAGTTGTATTGAAATGTAAAGATGTGCACATTTAAAGGAGCACATTTAAGAAAGCCAGTTTTAATTCCATGCCTCGTTCAGACATGAGCCTCAAGTTGTGCTCCTTAATGCTTGAATTCCATGGTGTGTCTGGGAATCACACAGCTGCAAAAGGCTGGAGTAGTTGAGTATAAAATGGTACAATGAGCTGATACTGTTGGAAGTGATCTCAGAGTGCTGGAAATGCACCGAGGATCTGCCCACGGAGGTACGAGTTTGGCAATGACTTGTAACAATAATTTTGGCAACAGCTTTCCAACAGTAAGTTGGGAAATTCTGAGGTCAGCAGGTGAAATCAGTTCTAGAAGGATACACGGGTGATTTGTGACCTCAGCTCGGGAGACAAATTGAAGAGCAGGAACAGGTCACGAGCTTTGCTGGGTCTGTCACACTCCCAGTCTGAGAACTGTGGAACTCAGTAAGGCTGTTCTTCCTGGAGCTTCAATACTTCCTTGTAGGTGAGTGTGTCTGATGCTGTTCTGAACACCTTTGGCTGGGGGCAGTTTAAGCAAAAACCAGATTCTTTCACTTCTGAGTATCACTGTCCTGCTATTCATAGCACGGGAATTTTGCCCGTGTCAGATATGACCCCTGAGGAGTTTCAGTCATCACCTGCTCCAGTGCATGGACAAGTGAGGGCACTGATGGTGGCAAAAGATACAACAGGAAGGTAAAATAAGTGAGCTGCCTGATTGAAAAAAGCCAAACCAACAAGCTGTTTCCCAAGTTACAAAATTCTGGCGTTTGGCAGGTGGTTTTCACCAACTATTCCATCTCCAATGGCTATATTGGTGCTCCTTGGGATCCTGGTTGTGTTCTCTGTGCTGAACTTGGCAGATCCGATCAGCCTGTGTCCCTGGGATGCACAGGGTTCTGGGAGCTGCAGTTGCTCCTCCTTGGAGCGCTGTCGAGGTGGTAACAAGTGGAGCAAGAAGGCGTTTCCCGTGTTCTTGGTGCTCCCCCTGCTGCCGTCAGTCACCAAGGGAAGAGGTGGCGACAGCAGTTCAGAAACATGTGAGGGGAAGATGGGGTGGGATAGGGAACCCCACCGACAGTACATAAACAGCAAGAATTTGGGGTATGATCATCAGCAGAATGGTCTGGGGTAGGAGAGCAGGTGCGGAGGAGAAGTTTGAATTCATAAGATGGGTAGCTGCCATTACATACCAGTAATCAAGTTTACTAATGAATAAATGTTCAAATAATAAATAGAGACTGAGCTACAAGACACACCCAGATGAACTATTTAGGAAAATCATTGTTTCTTCCTCAGCTGTAGAATTCTTTTTGTGTGATGGAGAAAGATTGTGGGTCATGTTGCAACTGGCCAAAAAAAGAGCCCATTGGAAATACATCCAAAGAGATGAGAAGTGGTCAAGTACAAAGTGTGAGGCTCTCCTGAGTCAGAAGTTTTGAGCACAAAGCAGGAATAAATGGTCTCTTTCTGGAAAAAAATGTGGGTACTGGGCCATTTAAATTATTTTTAAGAACTGAGTGAAGAGGCATGAATGATATGAAACCTAATAGTGTCAAATAGCAGGAATAGCTAGAATTTAAAACTGCCAGAAGTTGTTTAAATGTTCTTGATCTGAGGCACACATTGAATGGATGATAGTTAAAGAGGACTGTTCTGTTTGCACAGGTTATTTATGGTCTCTGATGTGCAGAATTAGAGCCTTGCTAACACTTCTACCCAGTATTGTTTCAAATCTTCTAATTGTGATGATTATTAACTAATCTTCCCAAAACAGATAAAAGCTGTGACCTTTATTTTTTTGTTTCCAGAAAGCCTTGATCCTGCCTAATTGCTGCTGCCCTCTCATTGCAGGAGCACAAGAACTGTGGGGAGATGACTGAGATAGAAGCCAAAGTGAAGTACGTGAAACTCGCCCGCTCCCTGCGCACCTACGGCGTGTCCTTTTTCCTGGTGAAGGTAATGTGGATCTCCCTGTGAGCATTGCACCCTTGGTTATGGATTACCTCCAATTCCACACCAAGCAAATGTTTGTTACTTCAGTCTCTAAAATGTTTCCGTTTCCTGGGGCAGTGAGAAGAGTTTTAAATTGTCATCCTCTGCGTGCCCGTTGCTTCCCTTCGTCGGTGTATTCCCTGTTGCTTTTCCCCTATGGCGAGCTGCATTCGAATGGACAACAAACCTTTCACACCTTGTTACAGGAAAAAATGAAAGGCAAAAACAAGCTGGTTCCTCGTTTGCTGGGTGTCACCAAGGACTCCGTGATGCGGGTGGACGAGAAGACCAAGGAGGTGCTGCAGGAGTGGCCGCTGACGACTGTGAAACGCTGGGCTGCCTCCCCTAAAAGCTTCACTCTGGTAACCTTTCTCTATATATGCAGAGGAAGAGGGATTTGTGTGGCAAGGAGAAAGGCAAAGATGGACTTAGAACAGTTTCTGTTGTGTAACTTGTTCTCTCTCTAATTTTCTAGCATTACGTAGAGTCACCGAGTCCTCAAGCAATAAATTGGCCCATATTTGCCTCTAGGGTCAAGCTGTAGTTTGACGCTTCTAGACAGACCAGTTCCTCAGAAGTACTGTTTAAATCTTTTCAGAAAACACTGTTTACATCTGGTTTGTGCCTTCCTACTGAAACATTTAAGAAAACACTTTTGTTCTCTCCTGTGTAAACTGTTAGGGTGCTTGTCGTTCGTAACGTGCTTTGTGGCTGGCAAGATATGAACATAAACAAGGTCACGTGGTTCATTCAGACATTTGATAGTTATGAAAGAAGCTTCCTGAACGTGATATTTTGTTAATTATTTGGTCCGTGGGAGACCACTGCAACATTCATTTTGGATATGAAAAGGTTGTTTAAAGTGGTAGAGCAAGAGGCAGAGGCTAGAAAATTACATTCACTTGATTCACGTCCCTCTAATTTCTGATTGCGTGGATGATTATGCTCTAGGCTTAAATTCTAAAGACTTTCCTCCATTCTTTAGTGACCAAGTCTGATAAAATTAGACAAAGTGTCTCTTGGGCATTTCAATTTATGAAATATGTGTGATTAAGCTGGAAAAAAGCATTCTTGCCTCCCCCCTCACCCCACATATAGCCTGGTTTAGAATCCTGGAGCAGTTTCATTTATGGTTGGATGTAATAAAATGACTCTACAAGCAATTTTAAAATCTGAATGCTCTCTTCTTTAGTACTGTTTTGTACTTTACTTAACATTTTCAGAGAGGTTTTGGGTTTTTTTCCTCTTTTTCTTCAGGATTTTGGTGAATATCAGGAAAGCTATTACTCAGTACAGACCACTGAAGGAGAACAGATCTCTCAGTTAATTGCAGGTTACATTGATATCATCCTAAAGAAGGTACAGTATTAACATCTTGATATGTAGCAAAAAAGCTGTAAAAATCACTATACAGCAGTGCAAAAACTCAATTATGTGCAAGCTGCAGTTCTTTCTCTCATAAAGTCGGTGTTGTATCTTTATATTTTGATGTTATTTATTTTTTACCTGTAAGTCAGTCACTGCTTCTGGAAAAATCACGGTTATTAACCGTATCAGTAGCATGGGTGGGGCTCAGTACAGCAGTCCTGGGCTTTGCTTTCCTGTCTGGAAGGTGAACTGATTTTTAATTTAGATGTAATTTTTTACTTCACATTAATATGGAAGTAAGGCACAATTTTGACTAGAAAGAGGCAGTTTCAGGTCATGCACACGATCAAACAAAATCGGGTTTGTGTGTATAGTTGTGCACAAGGAGTTCCCATTAAATGGACCCAGGGTAGAAGGGGGTGCTCCTCTATTTGTTCCATCTATATATATTACGTGTATTCAGACTACAAATCACATACCAAGGTGGAAAGCAGTTTCTTTGCACCAGCTCACAAGTAGAAATAGACTGGGTTTATATGATTTATGGTAGTTTCCTATTGTTTCTAGTGGTTTAGATTCCCTGCCCTTGTATATATTTACCTCCCTTATACCACTGAAAACAACCTGCCTCAAACACTCAGATGTGCAGACTGTCCAGAACTTCAAAGTACCTGTGATAAAACAACTTGGAGACAGAATTAGATGTATTGCCTTTCCTGGGGATACGTATTTCCTGCTGGTAGGTTGCACCATGTAGTAACATTTGAGGTGCTAAATACCACTTGGAGCACCTGAGTCAGCCTGATGTCACTGAGGTAGAAGAGAATGGGAAAAGGAGATGGTACCTGTCCTGTCTGTGCTGGCATTTGCTGCTGTTGCACATCACTTGGTCCTCCTCCTTTTTTTTTTTTCCCCTGTGAGAAAGGACAATATCTCAGCACTTTCCTTATCCCTTTGTTCGAAAAGCACCAGCAGGCTTTTTGGCTTTATGTGTTTAATCTGCCAGGGCTTGGAACCTGGTCTGAAGTGAGGGTTGTGTTGTCCCTCACTGCCCAAAGCTTGGTGTTCAGCACCAGACAAGACTCTAGAGATTCTTTGATTGGGTTTGTGATAAACGGCAGGGGAATGGTGGAGAGAAAGCAAAAATAAACACTGTTTAACTTAATTTTTTTTCCCCTCCTCCAGAAACAAAGTAAAGATAGATTTGGGCTTGAAGGTGATGAGGAATCAACCATGTTGGAAGAATCCGTTTCACCTAAGAAGTGAGTGTAAACAGCAGGAGGAAATGCTCTTTCTTTGAGTGCCACATTTAGCTGCAGCAGCTCTTTTCAAATGAAGTGGGACAGTTATTGCTGTTAAAGAATGTTTTTCTACAGAGTATTTCAATAGAAGGAAGTATTACCCCCAGGCAATTCAGATGCCTTCAAGGATTGAAGAGCGGGTATTTGTCACAAAATTGTTGGTTAAGGAAACCAGCAGTTTGTGCTAACTTGACCCTTGAACAAAGGAGCTCAGGCTGTAATTCAGTAAAATGCTGGGGTGGAGAGGGGGATTATGAAGCAGACTGAAAATGTGGTGTTATTTTTTTGATCTTTGTGCAAAAGCGTAGGATTTATGAGGTTTTGGCTGCTTGTGTCTGCTGGTTCCATGGTTCCAGTAAATGTCACTCCTGTCAGTTCAGTTGTACACTGTGTTCCAACAGGGCTGGCTTAGTCACCAGACAAACCTACCAGGTATTTGGTGTGGGGAAGGGTCAGGGTTTGGTTTTGACAGGAGAATATTTGGTAGGCCAGGCAATGGTTTGGATGGGCAAGTAACTGAACACAGTAAAAAGCAGAACTGTGAGCTATGCTCATGAAAAGGAATGTTAAATCCTTCCATGCAGCGAAAGAATAGAAACAGATTTTTGACATTATGAGCTGTAATCAACCAGTCAGGTCTCCTCTTGGAACTCCGAGGATGGCAGTGTCAGCAGTGTGTATGTGAAAAGTCCACTTGATTTATTGTTGAGCATAGGGTTTATATGAGATAGACTTGTTAGACAGTTAACATGGCCTTACGTGTAATTTCAACTTTTGATGGGTCACACGTGTTCAGAAGTGCTTTATTTTGGCATGGCCCTTTCCAAAGCACTTCCAGCATATACTGTCAGCTAAGTGTTGTGCAGAGAAGCCCAAAACTTGTAATAGATAAATACAAGTTTTTTCACAGTTGAAATCAGTTTTTTTCCCCCAGCAGTGTGTTATTTTTAAAGCCTGAATTTCTGTCAACGTTTCTATCTATTAAAGCCTGGATCATACTTAAACATAGGCAGTATATCTGGCAAAGCAGCTCATGACCATGGATGGCAGTAACTTTATTTGTTATTGTTGAAAGTATCCTGCCCCCCAGCCCATTATCTGATAGACTACCAGATTATTAGCAAGTACTTTTGTGCTTATGTGTATAAAGATGAAGGAAAGAATGGTAGTTTTTGTCCCAATTCCAGGAAGTGCTTGCAAAAGACATCTCCACAAGGTTCGTGCTATTATTTTCTATTGATCAGTCAATAGAATACAGAATACAGATACAATAGAATATAGATACAACTGAAACAAAGAAGTTATTATGCCATAAACCCTGTTCTGGTTCTGTCTGTCAGGCATCTAAAAGGGGTAAAGCTGTTGTACCATGTGCACCAAAATTGCACATTGCCTTTTCCTTGGTGCCTGCTTGTTAGTGCTATTCATAATTATCTTTTATTAATAATAGCTTTATTTTTATTAGAAAATTGATATTTTATTATGAATAAATGATAACAATAGGCAGATGAATAAATCTGCCCAAAGGCCTAGATTGTTTTTCTAATATGTTAGAAAACAGTTAGAAAGGAAAAACGTAACGTTTTCCGGCTTCTCCAAACGTTGTAAACCGCAATTTAAAATCCTAAAGGAAGAGCAGCTGGCAGAACCTGATTTTGCAGGAGCTCACGAATTGCCTGTTGGATGGGGGGTTTTTTTTTTTGCCTGTTTTTTTTGCAGACCTACCATTTTGCAGCAGCAGTTCAACCGGACGGGGAAGGTGGAGCACGGCTCTGTGGCGCTGCCCGCTGTCATGCGCTCGGGCTCCAGCGGCCCCGAGACCTTCAACGTCGGCATCATGCCTTCCCCCCAGCAGCAGGTCACAATCGGGCAGATGCACAGAGGACACATGCCCCCACTTGTGAGCAACCTCCGGGTTTTGTGTTGGGAGCTCTCTTCTGTGTTGGGAACTTGTCTGCGCTGCAAGGAGTCAGAGTTTTATACGTATTTCTAAGGGCAGGAGTCCTGGCTGTAACTTCCTGGCTGTCCTACCGAACACAAGCTTTGAGTGTCCCTGGCATATTTAGGATATCACATTTTGATTTATTTATTTGTGTTCTTTAAAGCAGGCTCTTCCAGCCTTCTCTTTACTTCTAAGTAGTTAAACCAGTATTTAAGGGTAAAAAAGGTGGTTGAAAGACTGGCAAAAGTAAGCAATTTTAAAGAAAGGGCTTACTTTTAGCTTATCGCTAGCCCACCAATTTTGAAATTTTTTAGTAGGCTTGAGGCAGGTAGTGCATTTTCTCATTTAAATTAAAAGGCTTTCAAAAGCCCTGAAAAGTCTTTGAGAATCCAATCAATGCTTAAGATCATGACATACTACTAGAAGTGCCAAATGCCTACCCAGCTGCTTTTCCGCTCCTGCTCCTCAATGAGAAGTGTGTGTGTGGGATAAATAAGATAAAAAAAGCTTTATCTGGCATAGGTCGAGATGAAGACATGGAGATCACCAATTATCTTCATGGGCAAAACAGAACCAGCCTGGGAAAAAGGAATTTAATTTATTGTCAATTAAAATACAGTTGGATGGTGAGAAACATGAAAACTAAAACACCTTCCCGCCCCCCCCCCCTTTTTCACACAGAACTCAAACTTCACTCCTTCACTTCTGACTGTTCTGCTCCCTGCTCATAAGTGGTCAGCTTGTAATAGCCTCTCTCTGCTGCTCCTTCCTTCTCACACTTTTCCACAGCTCCAGTGTGTCCTGCATTTTATCGCTGCAGTCATTCAGGATAAACTGGCCTCAGTGTGGGTCCCTGGGAGCTGCAGTCCTTTGGAGATGCCACTCCAGTGCTGGTTCTGTGTCAGGGCCCTGCTCCAGCACAGGCTCTCCATAGGCTGGAGCTTCTCCCAGGGAAATCCCCACGTGCTGCAGCCTGGGGCCCTCTGTGCTGTGCAGGGTGGATATGAGGATATCTCCAACAGGGCTGTCCCACAGGCTGCAGGGGAATACCTGCTCCACTGTGGTCTCCCCTGTACTCTGCTGCCCCAGCACCTCCTCCACATCCCCCTCAGGCACTGGCCTTTGCAGGGGTGTTTCATGAACTCTTTTTTTCCCCCTCTCTGCCATGTGATGGTTTGTCCTTTCTGGCAGATGCTTCCCCAGAGGTGCCACAGCTGCTGGGCTCAGCTGTGTCCTGCCTGGCTCTGTTGGTGTGCCCAGCGTGGGGCAACCCCTGGCCTCTTCTCACAGGGGCCACCCCTGCAGCCAAAACTGTGCCACAGACACCCAACAGAGTCTCCATCCTGCTCTGCCTGAAGCCCTGCAGTTCTCTGTTAACCTGTGCCCAGTGATGACAGTTTAGGTTTGGAGTCGTCTTTGATTACATTGGTAGCTGTCCCAGGAAATCAGTAAGGATATCCTAGAGGCAAATTGAGTTTTCATGTTCCTTGAGTGCAGGTCAGTAAGACAGCTCTGGGGTGTTCTCTGTGTGTCTGTTGGTCATTGTTTGATCTGAGAAAGCTGAAAGGTGTGGAAGTACAGAGGAGTGCAAATGATGTAGGTGAACGACTGTGAGAGAGACTGGCTTTCTGCATTGCACCAGGTCTGAAATGGCCCAGTGTGAGTGTTGGACTGTGGTCACTCACTGTCTCTTCATGCACGTGTCACCTGTGCCTGGAGTGCCCTTTGGAACACAGCACAAGCCCTGTTTTGCCTTGCAGACCTCAGCCCAGCAGGCCCTGATGGGCACCATCAACACCAGCATGCACGCGGTGCAGCAGGCACAGGCCGACCTCAGCGAGGTGGACAACCTGCCTCCTCTGGGGCAGGACATGGTGAGTTCTCCGAATCCCTCAGAGAAACAAGTCTTAGTGCTCTGGGGTGTTTACAGGTCATTGTCCCCACATCTGAAGTGATATCCTCCTGAAGCTTTTAAAATGGGATAAAATGCTGTGCTCTCTCTAAGGAATTCCTGTTCAGTGTTCCACCTCACTCTTATCAGGCTCCTGAGATCAGATGTAGCAGAGTTCCTCGCATAAACATGTCTGGAATGCTATTGTTTTGTGGGCACTATTTATGGTGGGAGTGACTGCCTCCCACACGGGTGAAAAATAAGAACAAAATCTGATTCTCTTGCCCCTGATCCAGGTTAGGGCACGAGGACAGAGAAGAAGGGTTATTGCTTGTGGGGGATTGTCAGTCAGGAGTGTTTAGCCTCCATGGAAGCACCGTATGGCATTTACCTTCAAAGGGCAGCCGTTCAAGTGTGGTAGCTAATCTGTAGTGAAGCAATCAGCAGAAGAAAATGTTGGCTTTAACATTTCACTTTAAGGGCTTGCTGGCTGTCCTCTGGTTCACTTTTAAAAGTTCATGAAGGAATGGGAGATTCACGTGGTATCCTCTCTTACAGAGCCTCCCTGCAATCTTAATTCTTGTGTTTTGTTATTGCTCTTCAGGCATCCAGAGTATGGGTTCAGAACAAGGTTGATGAATCCAAACATGAAATACACTCTCAGGTGGACGCAATCACTGCAGGAACTGCATCTGTCGTGAACCTTACAGCAGGTGAACTTCCATGGGAGGGGTTTCCTTGCAGTCTCCTGACATGTGTCAGTCTAAGTCAAGTAACAGAGGAACTGAGGATGGGGCAGCTGCAGAAAAATTGTCAGTGAAACACCCTGGTGTAGTGCAGTAACGTGTGGAACAAACTTGGTGTCCCTCCCAACAGTTTTTGTATCTTTAGTTTCCCTCTCGCACAGAAGGTACAGCCACCAATGCAAATATGATGTAGCTTGCTTATTCAATAAAGTAGAGAGGGTTTGCAAGCTTACCACAAGAACGCATTATTGACAGTTGTTAGATTATTATGTGTTTATTGGTGATATTTTTTCTTCAGCAAATGGTAAGTTGAAGGAGCTGCAAGTGGCTTGAACAGGACAAGACTGTATTCCTTTAGGTTCTTTCAGTATGGAAAGACAGCTGACACTGTGGACTTCTCAGCAATTACATTGAATGAAGAGAAATTCTATTAGAAGAAGAAATGTAGAAATCAGACAACTTAGAGCAGTCTAATTTTTTTTAAGTGCAAATTACTTTATAGGCATTGCTTGGCTACCTTGAAATGTCTCTCGAGAGTATAGCTCGTGGCAGCTGCCCCTGTCTCCCTTTTAACCATAAAGTGTTCTGATCACAGAAAACATTTGCTCTACAGGGGACCCCGTTGACACTGATTACACTGCTGTGGGATGTGCAATCACAACCATCTCCTCCAACCTCACCGAGATGTCCAAAGGTGTGAAACTGCTTGCTGCTCTCATGGACGATGAGGTTGGAAGTGGAGAAGACCTCCTGAAAGCTGCTCGAACACTGGCCAGTGCTGTCTCAGACCTGCTGAAGGCTGTGCAACCTACTTCAGGAGAGGTGAGTAGATGGAAACCCCTCAGGTTCCCTCTCTGAAGTGCATGGCTTTGGATTTTTTGAGTGGTTAGGTTCTACACTCACCTGTTCAGTGCCACTTAATGTTCCCTGTGCAAGCAGCTTTTGTGACTACTTCTTAATCCTTCGTCTGTCTCTGTGCCTTTAAGTCTTACACCTTGATATTAGGATGTTCTGTGTTGTGTACAGGGGTTGATTTATGTAATAAATAGTTGATTAATCTGGGTACTGTGTTCTCTTCTGGAAACAAATTTCAAACAGTGCCATGACTCAGTAGGAAGTGCAGAGATATTAATTCATGGCTCTTTTCCTTACTCTTTTTGTCTGCTTAGATATATGAAATGTGAAGTTAATTTGTATGTTGTAGCTTTCCAGAAAGGAGTCTAGTACTGACCAGGATTTATGATTTATGATTTGATTTGTTATGATTAGGAGTCCGTAGAGTTTGCCTTAGATCTCTTCAGGTATTTATGTTTTGAAGAACATGAAATCTCCTCATGTTTCAGATCATATTGACTGTCCATCCTTAAATTATCCTTGCAGTTATGACAGCAAAGTCTGTTCAAGTTCTTCAAAATTCTTTGCATGTTGTGGGGGAACACACCAGATGAAACCCCTGAAATATGGATGTGCAGTTGTGCATGTGGAAAAGTAGAGATTTTTCCAAAGTATTTTTGTTGTGAAATTTTTTGGGGGGCTGTATTGATCGCACAGCCGTGCAGGATTTCTTGGAGGAGATCTAAACCTCAAAGCAAAGCTCATTTTCTCTGAATTAATGTATTTCACTGTCACCTTTTTGCAGCCTCGACAGACAGTTTTGACTGCAGCTGGAAGCATCGGACAAGCAAGTGGGGAGCTACTGAGGCAAATTGGAGAGAATGAAACAGATGAAAGGTTCCAGGTAATGAGGGGGTTGCTTGTCACTGTCAGAGCTGGGCAGCTGTCTAACGAGGTCTCTGCATAAAGCCAGGCTTCCCAAAGTATGCTTAGGAAATGCTGGAGCTTCTCTGTACTAATTGAGGTTAATCCATTCTGAATTGGTTTTAATTACACAATCACAGAGGACGGCTTTCATAAGAACCCCTGTGTGGTTCTGGGAATCATCCAGATGCTTTCATGCTTCATGGAGAGCTGTTTGCTCTGGATTTCTCCTCATTACATGGAGTAGTTTTCCCGTACATGTTTGCTGTGTCTGTATGTATGTGTGCAAACCAGAAGTTAATAAAACTTTCTGGTAGACTGAGTAGGAGAAAATGACTATATTACAAACAAAATCTCTTTTAAGATTAGTAGTATTAGCAATTATAAAATCATAGTGCCTCATGACTTAACCGTGTTTGCTATTAGCATTTTAAGACCATTGTTCTTAAATACCCTGTTAAAAATGTGTCTGGGTTTTTTCACTCAATGCCAAGAACAGGTTATTTTAACAGAACAGGCATTAGGAGGACTCCATCCCACTAAAAAACTCAAGTACATGGAATGTGGGATTTTAAGTGGGAAAAGAAATCATTTGAACTTATTCATTGCAGGAATTAACACCTGAGCGTGTTTTAATGTCGCAGTTTCAGAGGGAACTAAATTATTTTGGTACAGGAGAAAAATGTGCTGGAATTAAGACCTGTTTTGATTAGGAGCAATAATTTGTAGGGCTACATTTACATCATAGACAAGAAAAAATTGTGCTTGGAAAGGGCATTTTCAAAAAGGGAATTGCAGTTGTTTCTGCTGTTAAGCGCAATTAAGTCTTTGAATTTGGTTATTAACTCGAGTCCTGTCTCTCCTCAGCAGTTGAGTCCTTGAGGTTGTCACCCTTATTGCAGATATTTGTCACATGTTTAGTGGTGACCTCCAGATGGTTTTGCATTAATAGTGTATTTTCAGGAAGTGAAGATAAGCACATTACAATTTGGGACATAGGTCTCTTCTTGTGGGCTCTGAGCCAATTGAAAACTTGACAGTCCATATTCCTTCAGTGCAGTAACTTCATAATGTAGATGGAGAAATGGTTGTGCTGAGAACAGAAAGCCACTGGGTTTCTGAGCAATAGCTATGACTGCTGCTTTACACAGACCAAAACGTTGAAGTTTTCATATAAAAGAACTCCTAACCTTCAGGAGACCTGATCTTATGAACAACAGAGTATGTACCTTGTTAGATTAAGACTGAGTTTTCCCTTTGTTGTACCAGGACGTCCTGATGAGTTTGGCCAAAGCCGTTGCAAACGCTGCTGCCATGTTGGTGCTGAAGGCCAAGAACGTGGCACAGGTCGCTGAGGACACAGTCCTGCAGAACAGGGTCATTGCTGCTGCCACACAGTGTGCACTCTCTACTTCCCAGCTCGTGGCTTGTGCCAAGGTGAGGCTGCTGGTGTTCCTAGGGTGCCAAGGCATCGTCCCACTGGGTGCTGCTGTGGAGTCCCAAAAACTGTGTTAGTATCAGGCCAGCCTGTTCTGAGTGCTCTGTGCCCTCTCCCCGTGCAGGTTGTGAGTCCCACCATCAGCTCTCCGGTGTGCCAGGAACAGCTGATTGAGGCTGGGAAGCTGGTAGACCGCTCGGTGGAGAACTGTGTGAGGGCCTGCCAGGCTGCCACAGACGACACTGAGCTGCTGAAGCAGGTCAGTGCAGCTGCCAGCATCGTGAGCCAGGCCCTGAACGACCTCCTGCAGCACGTGCGGCAGTTTGCGAGCAGGGGGGAGCCCATCGGGCGCTACGACCAGGCCACAGACACCATCATGTGCGTCACAGAGAGCATCTTCAGCTCCATGGGGGATGCTGGTAAGTGTCCCTAAGGAACAGCAGCTTCCCACTGCTCAGGGATGTGCACCTCATGAAGAAAGGAAGTAAAAATCCTGCTCTGATGTGTAGTAGTGCTGTCATAGAATCACGGAATCAGCCAGGTTGGAAAAGACCTCCGAGGTCATCAAGTCCAACCCTTGATCCAACCCTGCCGTGGTTCCCAGCCCATGGCACTGATGCCACACCCAGTCTCACCTTCAACCCCTCCAGGGTTGTTACTCCCCCCCCTCCCTGGGCAGTCATTTCCAATGGCTGATCACTCTCTCTGGAAAGAACTTCTTCCCAACATCCAACCTAACCCTCCCCTGGCACAGCTTAAGACCGAGCCCTCTTGTCCTACTGCCGGTTGCCTGGGAGGTGCTCATCCAACCCATAATATTAAATCAACAAAGTGCTGGATGGAGTGAACATTCTGTGAAAACAATCAATATCATGCTAAAGGATTGCTGCAGGATTTTGTCTGTTCTCTACCTCTTCACAGGATTGTGTAGCAATATCTCAGCTCCAGTTCTGAAAACAGGCACCCGGGCAAATACTTCACAGTGGTGGATTTTCTTAGGCATAGATTTTGCCGGAGGTTTTGAAACTTATTTCTGCTTTTTTTTTTTTCTGTGATGCTTCTAAAATGGGCAGCTTGTAGAACCAACCCAAACTTGAGATGTTTAACCAAGCCAGTGTGAATTTTCAGTAAAGAACCAGTAGATGACTTAGAATGGTGAAGTTTCAATAGTTGTGGTTGTGAAGTAGCAGCGGTATGGAGGGGCAGTATCAACTGGAAATCAAGACAGTTCGTAGAAAATTTAAAGTGGAATCAGTTTTTAAAAGCTGTTATGGTGAATAGTATAGTTTTGGTATTTTTTTTCATGTTGTATCAATGCAAGGCCAGGAAAGAAAACATTTCAGTCACAGCTGTGTTCATGTTACAGTCAATATGAACAAACCAATCTTTTATTGTAGAGCTGTCTTGGTTGTTACATTGAAGAGGCAAAACTTTCAGATGTTTCTGTTTTTTCAGGAAATGTGATTACAGCCATGCAGACACTTCCAGAGGATTATGCAAGGAAGTAATTAGTGAAATTCTCAGTGTATTTTGACCCTAGAATCTTTATGAGAAATGTGAGCAATTAAGATTTTTAAAAAATGCAGAAGAATGTGTGCTGAACCACTCTTAATCTTCAAGTTGTGGAAAAGGTTTTCCAATGCTCTGTAGGTATCCTAAGGAATTTAATTAATGTAGATGTGCACAGGAAACCATGCCAGGTTTTGTGTTTAGCTGTCACTCATGATTCAGCTCCTGTACAGAAAGATGCACTGAAAGAGGTGATCTTGAATAACATTTCTTGTCTGGCAAGTGAAAACCAGTCAAATATCTTGTTTTGCAATACCTGGTTTTCAGTAGAAGGCATTCAGATTCCAGTCTGTGTTTCCAATTTATAATTGCACTACTGTGGTTGCAGTTTTAACAGCAAAGAGACTCTGGCCTATGACTGCTGTATTATTGTTTGTAATCTGTTTGATTTACTGACTTAATACTGTAGGAAAGAGCATTTAGAGGGATTTTTTTTTTTTTTTTTTCAAATGGTATATGTGGACTGGGAGCTGAGTTAGCAAATATTGCTTAAAGTTTTAATCGCAAAATTTCATACTGGGAATGATAACAGTTGATGACAGCTAGAAAAATGTAATTTTTTTGGCCTATGCCTGACCAGAGGAGTCTGGCCTTTTAATTCTGATGCCCACAATTCACCTTTACACACAAGTAAAAAGCTGTTACTGTCTTTGTTCCCATGATTTTTTTAAGAGCATTGGAAAAGAACAAGGCCTTAGACTCAAATACATTCAGCTTGAGTAGATAACCTGTGGAAAGCCAGAGGCTTTATTGGTTCCAGTCTACTTATGAAGGAGTCCGAGTGTATGTTTTAGTGACCAAATGAATTTGTTCTAGAAAGGGTATGAATCCACTTCAGAAGCACTGTTATTTCATCTCTGTGCTTCACCATGACCAGAACATGACTCCAGAATCATAAATATACAGCTTATTTTTGTCCAAAACGATCTTAATGCTGCTAAGTCTCTTCTGACAAAGTTCTTAATTTAGTTTATATTAGACAGAAGATAATTCCCCAAAAGAAGAACAGGGTGAAAGATGGGTAGTTTTTATTGAAGGAGTGAAATCTTGGCTGTGATTTGAAAGCAAAATTATTAGTCTTCTCTGGAACAGGAGTTTCCTTGAACTGTGTATTCAAAATTACATGCAAATATTGGTTTGGGGCTGTTGTCTTGTTATCTAGAATGCAAATACTACAAATGCAAATACTACAAATTTTTTTCTTAAACTCCGCCGTAGCGGTTTATATTGCGATCCAAGATCTTGTTTATAAAACTTCCGAGTCACGAACTGCATGTGTATCACTTCCGAGTAAAAAAAAAAAAATACTGCAGCAAATGTGACTTTAATTTTGTCTCGTGAAACGATGCCGAGTTTGGGAAAGCAGAACTGCCCTGTGGAGGGAAGGAGGTCCAACCGCGGTTGTGTCCCCCAGGTGAGATGGTGCGGCAGGCCCGGGTGCTGGCACAGGCCACCTCCGACCTCGTCAACGCCATGAGGTCGGATGCTGAGGCAGAAATAGATATGGAGAACTCCAAGAAGCTTCTGGCTGCTGCAAAGCTCCTGGCAGACTCTACGGCCCGCATGGTGGAAGCTGCAAAGGTACGGGGGAAAGGCGCTGTCACTTCAGCTTGCAGGGCTGTGCACGAGCAGGAGTGGGATGTGGGGTGTTATAGGTGGGATGTGGCTGTGGGAGAGATGGTTTCTCTTATCCTGTAAATGTTCAGCGTTTAATGATTTATCTTAGGGACGTTCCTAAAAAGCAATTTATTCGTTTCCTGGAGTTTTTTGGGTTTTAAAAACCCATTCTTGCGCTGCTTTGCTTTCCTGTGATGGGTGGTCATGACTTGGGCCATCCAGGGCAGTACCAGCAGCCACAACCACTGGGATGCAAAGTCTTGTACCAGTTCCAAGTGGAACAGCAGAACTGCAGCAGTCTGTTACAGAAACCATTAACAGAGCAACTCTCCTCTGTCTCAGGAACAGTTTCCTCCAGCTGATTTAACCTTTTCTTTCCTTTCTGCGCTGGAAACCTAATTAAATCCACTAGGGAGAAATTTATCTCCCTTTGAATTGTTTCCCAGATCCTGCACTGGGATGATTTTTACAGCAGCAGGACAGTGCTCTGCTGGGAATCCAGTCCATATGCCTGGCTGCAGAGCGTTTCCTTGGCTTCCCAGTAATTTCTCAGACTTCAAATGGAGAAAACCTGCTGCGTTAAATCTTAATTTTCGGACTGCAGGTATTGCAGGGCGTGTTGAATTGAGAATTTTAAAAACTGGTTGTTTCTTTCCCAAACCTACTTTCCTCCAAGCCCATTATTGCAGATTACAGGGGAAAGCAGTTTACAAAGGCTTTTTTCCCAAGCACCCAAAGTGCTGCATGAAGCAGATGTTCAACTCCCTTCCTCCAGGTACCAAAAATACACAGCAACAACCTTCCACTGGCCATAGATTTTCTGTGTTGAAGGCCTGTAGTATTCTAGTGTTCTTCTAACTTTGGGTAGGATAATACAAGGAAAATGAAGGCTGATGTAGCAGACACTGTCTGGAACTAAAGCCTTGATATGCATCTATGTTTTCTCCAATAACTTTTACTGAGACTGGTGGTTTTTGCTCTGAAATCTTGTGCAGGGAGCTGCAGCCAATCCTGAAAATGAGGATCAGCAGCAGCGTCTGAGAGAAGCAGCGGAGGGACTGCGGGTGGCCACCAATGCTGCTGCACAGAACGCCATCAAGAAGAAGATTGTCAACAGATTAGAGGTTGGAAACCAGATTTTGTTGAATTTTCAGCTGGCTCCCTTTTGATAACTAATATCTGCAGATAATTTTAGGGAAGTAGAAATGGCTATTTCAGTAAAAGTGCTAAGCACGGAACGGTAGCACCGTAAACTCAGATCAAAGTACAAGGCTTGGGGTTAGACATGGCAGGGTATGATACCACAGTCCTCAGGAAATGGAGCACTTTGTATCACTGATGTAGTGAAGTGGTGTAAGGGTTTGACTCCGAAGGCGTTAGTCAGAAAATTAGAACAGCTGAGCTGAAACTGCTTCATTTCTGCTTTAATTTATCTGAATGATCTGTCACTTACACACAATACCTTTGGGTGGCTTTACGAGTACATTTGCCATTACATTAATACAAATTAAGGTACAAAGTTATATTGAATCTCAGCATATCCAAATAATCTGGTAAATTACTCAGAATCAAAGAAGCAGAAATGAAAGTAAAAAGATACATCCTATCTGGTAGCACAGCCGAGGGGGAGAAGGGCCATTTACTGTGCACTAAGGATAAAGTATCTTGGAGGTTTGTCTTGTAGGCAAGGTTTGATCTTCCCATTCTTGCATGAAATGAAGAAAAGATAGATTACAAAAAGAAGCCTTTTTTAATTCCTATTTTGCAACTGTGATTTTACAGTAGTCTGATTCAAATTCAATGAGATGAGGCAAACAAGCTGATCTGAGTAGGAAACCAAGTTGCTTTGTCTCTCTGGAACTAAAAATCAGGAGTATTTCAGGAAACAAAGGCTGCCATTTTCTAACTGCATGCAAGAAAGTTTTATTGATAGAACATTTTATTTGCTTTGCTGTTATATATTGCCTTAAGAAGGAGTGAAGTGTGTAATGAACTTCATGTTTAGTTGTATTTAGTGGGCCAGTTGGTGTTGGTATGTTGAAATACCTTGGATAAATTGTCGAATTTTTAGTTTTGTAGTAGGGAGATGTTGATAATAACACTTCTAGACTCTACGTGCTTTTAGACTCAGGAATACCAGTACTGTGGATCCCTTCATCATTTTAGTAACTTGCCATAGAGCAATCTCAGTAGGAATTGGCTCCCTTGAGCCTTGGTCAGAGGTATTGATGTAGCAGAGTGGAGCATTGCATCTGCTTTGCCTGTTTCCTCTGGCCTTTGTAAGGAGCCAATTGTTTGGACCATATCTGCTGTTTGTATTTGAATTCTTTTGTTCAGGTTGCCACCTAAGCTGTGGAAGAGTGTAGAATCCTTCTAATTCTACCTTTTTCTTTATTGGCAAGTTAGAGATGGATATCAGTGTTCAAATCATTTTCACCCTGAGAGAAGAGCAATCCTGAGTTTCCGTAAGGCAAATCAAATTAAGGGATATAATGTATTAATCTGTCAAAGTTGGTACTCTCAAAGCTACCTGTAAAGTGTATTTCATCCTCTGAATTACTCAGGCCTTTTTTTTACCACTGATTTAACTGTTTCTTTTTCTCCAAAGATTGCAGCTAAACAAGCTGCAGCTGCTGCTACTCAGACTATTGCAGCCTCTCAGAATGCAGCTGTTTCAAATAAGAACACAGCAGCCCACCAGCAACTTGTGCAGAGCTGTAAGGTAAACACAGCACAACCCGCCGACAAATAATAACCCTTGAACTCTGCCTTGTGGGGAGCTGAGGATCACCCTCTGGAAAACTGTTGCAACCTCAAAAAGAGATATGAAAACCCCCCAGCACTACCCATGTGCATCTGTGTTTGTGGTGTTATCCATATTTACTGTGTGTAGAGCTTTGAAAAGCTGAGCTGCTGTGAGAGCCATGTAACACTTGGCTGATATATATATATATTTATACCCTGCAAACACTTTACTACAAGGGTTGGCAGGCAGGTATCTGTTGAGTAACAGCCAATTCACCTGCAGTGGGAAAAGTTCTGCTGCAAATGAGCCAGCAGTACTGTGCATGCAGAGCTCTAAGCACTGTGCAGAGGTTGCTCAGAGATTTGTACACTGACTGTGATTCCAAGTCTTGGCCACTCAGTGTTCGAGTGGGATCTTCAGCAGCTCTGTGACCATCCAAACAGACTGTTCAATGGTGCATGCTGTGAAATGGGTCTGAGGTCTGTTCGGGAATAAAAGCAACCCCTGGATTTTCCACAGTGAGGGATGGAAGAGCAACAGTGATTTATATTATCATGGAGTGAAGTTCTTATTTAACATACTGGTTATATAATTGGTTATATAACTAACAACTGATCCTGCTATTCTGATATTCCACCTCCAAGAAACTGGCACCGTAAATGTCACCACAAAAAACAAGTTTTAGACTTTACTGTGGGGTTACCATGATTCCTAGCTTGAAGTTAAAGCTGTCAGGACCACAGATGTAAAGGTAGGCCTGAAGTCCAACACATTGCTGTAGTTTCAAAGCTACAATTTGGAGTCTGGTGAGAAGTTGTTCTCTTTCATGTTTGTGCTATATTTGACAGATCAGCTTCTGGCTTTGACTAATAAAGAAATTACATTTAAATAAAAAAAATTAAAAAAGACAATAGAATGCAGAAGGATTTTCTTCTGCATCAAAGAGCAGTTATGTGGGGAATAAGAACAAAACCGTTAAAGAAGATACTGTTAAAAGCCACAGTAACATTCAGCAATTACTTCTTGTCATGATGGCAATTTTAAGAAATGTTGCAGTTAAATCAGGGAGCTCAAGTACATCTCCAAGTTGTGTTGGAGAGAGCTGCTATTTCAGTACGAATTTAAAAAAAAAAAAAGCAAGCTGATTCATTGTAGTGTTTGCAGTTCAATCTAATTTTGTCCTGATGCTCATTTATTAGCAGAGAAGATCCAGTATCTGCTCCTTTACTTTTTGTGGTGGTGGTAATTTAGTATTGCACTGCTGAATTAGGTGTTACTGTGAAATGGATGGACAAGGACCATGACTGTGGACAGTCCAGGAGTAAAGTTTTAGTAGTACACACTTACCATACTGTAAGTTTGTGTTGTTGGAAGTCAAGGCAAAGTAGGCTGAGGTGCTTATGGATAAAAGACCGTGTTTTTCTGAAAGCAGGACATTCTCTTCAAAAAAATTGTCCCCTCCACTACCGGTATTTGAACATGCAAAGGAAGGAATTAAAAATACTTGGTGTATGTAATTCTGCATAAAAATCTTGGATTGTCCTGCAGGATCCTTAAGCTAAAAAGTAGCTTGGATAAAGATTTCTTAAGTAGCACACCTCTAAGAAAATCCTGTTGTATATTAATTTGGTTTCATGGAGTCCTAAATGAATTCTGTGAAGGCACAAGAGTATTTTACCTGTGAGTGCTGCAGTTGTCTTTAAGGGGAGTGGGGACAGTGCTTGTTTTAGTGTCAGAGCATTTTGAGTTCTTATTTATTTACTAAAATCTTTTCCCTTTGTTTATTTTAGAATGTTGCAGACCACATTCCTCAGTTGGTGCAGGGTGTGAGAGGAAGTCAAGCTCAGGCAGAAGACCTCAGTGCCCAGCTTGCTTTAATAAACTCCAGCCAGAATTTCCTCCAGGTGAAGTGAATCGATCACTGCAGTAGATTCAGTGATAAATAAACAGTAAATTGTTAACTTTTAACAAGAAAACTAATGTTTATGGACAAGGAACATTCATTGCTGTAAAAATTGACTTCTGGGAAAGAGTTTAAAGATCAAGATGGAGAGAATTCAGCATCTTTCTAAGTAGAGGTCTGATTATGCTTAGGAAAGGTAAATTTAGTGTTGCAGCAACAAGCTGCAGAATTCCTCAGAAATAAAAGGGACTATTACCATAGTTTTTAGATATTAACCTGCATAATGGATCTAAATTCAAGTTTTGGACAAAACACAAAATTTGATTCTGTGCTTTTTTTCCAAAACATCTAAAAATAGAATGGAAAGACAGACTATTGAGCATTGATAACAAAACTATTGAGTTTATTGTTGACATTACAAGAAACAAACAGAAAAAAACAATTCTCTGTGTGAGATGATCATTACTTAGCACCAGTTAGTCTTGCTCGAGATGTGTTTGCTGTTGGCAGGTTTTTATGGTCTCATGTAGGCAGAGGTATCACAAACCATGCCCTTGCTCTGTTTCAGTATTTTGCTGTATAATTTCCTGTGGGCCATTCAAATGATCAGTCCATCTCCTCTCTGGCTGTATGTGCTGATGATAAGAATCAGCAAAGTATTTTAATTGCATTAGCAGTAATCCCTGTGAAGAGTCATTGCTTGAATTACAGATTTATAGAATTTTGGCAGAGTTTAATGTTTAGAAACACAGAGACAGATTTGCCATCTGTGCCACCTGGACCTGCTTGTGCCACATGGATGCTGGATGGCAAAAGAGCACATTTAAATGTTTTTAAGCTGTCTGCATGAGCACCCAAAGGCCTCAGGCAGACATTGGTACCAATGGAGCAGTCAGTGTCCCAGTTGAGCTGCAGGGGACTCAGCGATGTGGAATTACCCCAGGGTGCTGCAGCTTCAGGGGTGTGCATGGTCACTAAAGAAAAACCTAGAAACTTCATGAGAGTGTGGATGAAGGAAGCAGTTTGTTTATTGAATCTTAAGCCTTTTTTAAGGAAAATGAGCTGGTTAAACCAACTGTGTTCGCTGTTGCTCTTTGAACAGCCTGGAAGTAAGATGGTGGCCTCTGCTAAAGCTGCAGTCCCCACAGTGACTGATCAAGCAGCAGCAATGCAGCTCAGTCAGTGTGCCAAGAACCTTGCCACCAGCTTAGCTGAGCTACGAACAGCCTCCCAGAAGGTAGGTGAATACTGGTTTTAGTCAGCTAGAGCAGGATGGCTTTGTGTCTCCCTCCCAGGGGAATGGCTCGTGCTCAGGCACTGTCCTCTTCTCACTGTTGCTTTTTGTGCAGTTTGCTCAGACTCCCAGGTGGCTCCTGAATCATCATAAAGGGGAGGGAGAAGTGACAAGAAAACTGAAAAGCTCGTGCTACATTTCCATACCAGAAAAACGGGAGGAGGGTGTGCAGAGCAGCACATCAAGGCTCTGAGCTGCTGTTACATTTGAGGCAGAGCAGGGACAGGGAGCAGATCTCGAGCAGCAGCCAGAACAGAGAGAACCCAGCTGTGGCACTGCTGTAATTGTGAACTGCAACCATCATCTCTAAAACTCAAGGGAGCAAATGCTCTCTGTTTCACACACGGATCTCTGTGGGGCTTAAAGAGTAAAACGAGTGCAAAGTCTGCTCTTTGTGTGTGTGTGTGCACCCTGAGGCCCAAAAGCAGGATTGTAGGATGTAGGTGACTACACCTGAGCTAATGTTAAAATTTCCAGCTCATACAGATGGCTGTGGGCTGCCACATCAGGGGATTCAGGGTGACTTTAGACGTGATCCATAGTCAGGCTGTTGGTCAAAGGGGAAGTCCAGACTGCAGCAGTTGCTTTCTCGGTGTGAAGGTAGGTGTACACAACCTGAGGGCATCTCATTCCCCTGGTGCCTCTTTCCAGTGTGTTCTTCTCTTCACAGGCCGAGAACATTGTGCAGGAGTTTGCAATCCATGATGTGTAACACTGAGAGTGCCCACAGAGGCCTGTAAAGTAATGAGAGAAATAATGTGGGAGGGGGGGGTTATGTCTGAGGCATTTACTGTTTCTCGTAGTTGCTTACAGCTGCTAACAGTGCCATTGATCTGATCTGTGAATAGGCTCATGAAGCTTGTGGCCCGATGGAAATCGATTCTGCCTTGAACACAGTCCAGACCCTCAAGAATGAACTGCAGGACGCGAAGATGGCAGCTGTGGAAGGACAGTTAAAACCCCTCCCAGGAGAAACTGTAATTGAGGAAGGATGTTCTTCATTTAAAAACAAACAAACAAAGTTAGCTGTTAAAAAATTTAAATATTAGACTCCAAACAAGTCGTGAGGCTTTGGATAGTGATGATGCTGATAGGATTTTGCACCAGTTCTCTTTAAAAAGAGGACATGTTACTACTACACCAGATGCGTGTTCTGTAGTAGAATTACTTGTGGGACCATAGGGCCTCCTTCTCTATTGTACAAATTACACTTTAGTAGCAGTGATGTTTCAGTCTTGTCAAAAAGAATTCTTTTCAATAGTGACAAAGATGAGAACTCAATAGTTCTAAGACAGCCAGTCCTGATAGGCCTAGAAAGTGAAGTGGTTTATTTGGGGAAAAAAACCCAACCTGCTCCTCCGATGAAGGTATTTGTTTCCATTGCTAATTAAAAAATAGTTTTGTTGTTCATATTACCTAATATATTAATTTATTTTATCCTGGATGGGGAAAGCATGCTAGATTGGTTTCAGAGAAACTGTGTATGTGTTCAGTAGCTGAGGTAAACGTTGGGGTTTTTGGGGAATGAGGAAATTTTTAGTACTATTTGAAAAACAAGTGTGTTGAGCTTAAACTCAAAGAATTTTGTCCTTTGCAATTTTTCACAGCTTGAGAAATGCACTCAGGACTTGGGAAGCACATCCAAAGCAGTTGGATCTTCAATGGCCCAGTTGTTAACTTGTGCTGCTCAGGGCAACGAGCACTACACAGGTAGTGTTTTATTCATAATATCTCTGTGAAACCTCTGCTTTCCAGTAAATATTTGATAAAAGGTTTTACTTGTCACAGGCTGTCTACATCTAGTAATTACTCAATTTTATTTTTTTTTATGCTGGTAGTGAATTGTTGCAAGTTATTAAGAATTGCTGGTGTGATTCATGTGTTTTGTAAAAGAGCAGTGGTGCAATCTACTCTGTGTCTGGTCAGCACAGACTGGGACATCTGTTGTTTTGGTAAATACGTGCCACTGAAACTCTGTGAAGGGCAGAACTGAAATGTGTTGCAGTGTAAAGGTCAGTGCCACTGGAAATGTTGCTCTGTCCTTTCACAAGGTTTCAAGGGTCCTTTGGGTATGTTTTGAAGCAACAGGATGCAAACACAGTGGGGGTAGCTTGGTGATGTTCAGAACTGCACCTATTACTGGATGTTCCCAATTTCCACGTATAATGTATCTGTTTGGTTTTTACCTGTCCTTTTTAGAAACCAAAAGCACTTAATAAGGAAAACACTCCTACAAGAGGGACAAAAGTTTGCTCTTCAATATTGATATGTTCCTTTTTCCTTATTTCTGTAAGAAATGAAAGCTGTTGCTATAAATGCTACTGTAAGATTTTTAATTTTATTTTTTCTAGTATTACTGACTAAATGCATTGTGGCAGTTACCACTTCATTGGATATAATTACATCAGGGCTCCATAACTTCTACTTACTTGCATTTGAGGCAGATGTAATTGCATTAAGATGGCTCATAAATCTGTCACACAGTTATGTAGAAGTAAGCAGCACAGGGTATTCTGGCAAAGGAGTTCAGATATATCAGTACAGCTGATAATGAATAGTTGAATCTAGTAGCTCTCTTATCATCAAGTTTTAGGAAACCCTAGAAAGCAATGAGTTCCTTTTCAAAAATTTCAGAAATAGAAGAATGGGACCACTTTTAGTGCTGGGGTTGGTGGATGTCCTTTAATGTTGGCCTAATGTACCACAGAAACTAATTTAATGACATCTTTTCTGTGACTTCCTTCAGTTATTTTTATATGCTTGTATTCACAGTGATGTTAGGTTATATCAAGTTGTACCATTGCTAAGAATCTTTTTTAATTGCTTGAACTTAAACTATTGTTGTGTTTATTCTCTAAAAAAATCCAAAACTGTGTTTTCAGAAGGGGCAGAGGTGCCGTGGCTCTGAACTCACGTGCACCATTCTTGCAGACAATCACTTTCCCCCATAGCTTGGAGTGGGAGTTTTTCCTCACCTACATGTTTTAGGTTTTCTTCTTTTTCACTGCTTCACTAAGATTTGATCACTGGCATGGAGCTGTGCCCAGAACATGGTCTTTGGTCTTTGATATTTGTTTTATGGCTTCACTACAGGCATTTCTCTAAGCAAATGCTGCTGTGTATTTCAACTGTGTTCATGTTTGAGGGTTTTCTTTTAAATTGCATTTGCAATGTTGTTTTGCAACGGGATCAGTGCCTGCAAATTCCTGTCATAAAATACAAGGATTGTCTTTAAGGGTACTGATAGAACCCTTGGTGAAATCTCAACACAGGAGTTGCTGCCAGAGAAACTGCTCAGGCTTTGAAGACTTTGGCTCAGGCAGCACGAGGGGTTGCAGCATCTACTACTGACCCCGTGGCAGCACATGCAATGTTGGATTCGGCGAGGGATGTCATGGAGGGCTCTGCCATGCTGATCCAGGAGGCCAAGCAGGCCCTGGCTGCCCCGGGGGATGCAGACAGTCAGCAGAGACTAGCCCAGGTGAGTTCCAGCTTGAGCAGCTCCAGGAATTGTCACCCAGTGAATTTGCTGTGAATGCAGCATTAAATAAGGGAGAGAACAACAGAAAATCAGGCTGCAAGGAGTGTCAGCTTTCAGTTCCTTTCAGCCCTCAGACAGTAACATCATGTGCATGTTACACAATGCAGATGGTCTGAAGTGTGGCATTTTAGTCATCTTTTAGAAAAATACACAAAGATGCAGATAAATGCTTTTACTCACAAAGTATGTGAGTAGACTGCAAAATTAAAGAACCATTAAACTGATCATTATCAAATAAAGGATCTGTATTCATGTTACATTCAAAAAGTGAGTGCATGTTTCCTACGGATGTGGCACCAATCCTTTTGAAGGCATTAAGGAGTGCCAAGTTCTTTTTTGACTGATTTGAAAAGTTCTAGGATTGGCCTGCATTGCAAACAATTTCTTATGAAGAGACTTCTGTTTTAATTGGGACTTTGTAAAAAGTAGCACACTAAGAATTTCTGGGATTAGCAGTTCCCTAGAGGCAACTGCAGGGGCATTCCCTTATCTGCCTTTATCCCAGATGCCAGGAGCAGTTGAGGAGCTGCCCTGCCAACATTATCCTATCAAATGGGTGAGCATAAATAACAAGTGCTGCAGGACTACAGGTCAGCAAACCAAGGAAGTCACAAGCCCCAAAAATGGTCTTGTAAGGGTCGGAATGTAGGAATTGCTGGCTATGGAATAGAGGCTGTCCCTCCTATCAGTGACCACTGAAGTGTGAATGTGTTTACTTGTGTGCTGTAGGTGGCAAAAGCAGTGTCTCACTCCTTGAATAACTGTGTGAACTGTCTGCCTGGACAAAAGGATGTGGATGTGGCCTTAAAGAGTATCGGGGAGTCCAGCAAGAAGCTCCTGGTTGATTCGGTGAGATGCCTTTTGACATGGGAATAAATTTCAGAGAACTCAAGAGCATGTCTGGGTTCCTCGTGTGTGAAATCACAATTCAGTTCGTAAATGTGCCTTAAGTATACTTCATGTAAGCTCTGTTTAAGTTTATACACCTTTAAGCAGCTGCTGCTTTGGCTGAAATGCTGTTCTAGTTTTATGGGGAAAGTGAAGTGTGTCTGTGACTTGTGAAGGCAGTGTTGAAGTTGTTGCCATAGATGGGTACTAGGGGTGTTTTTGAAAATGCCAACTATGACTTAACATTTTGAAGAACACGAAAAGTAGAAAATTATAGTCCCCCTCCCACCTAGAAGTGATCAGTTCAGTTGAAGGAGCATTGTGATCTATCAAAAAGCGTTTGGTCATTTTGTGCAAGACTAGAATTGTTATATTTCTGTTTAGCTGCATCTGTATCAAAAAACCCCTTTTTTTTACTGGTAATTTGCCAGAAGGTTGTATCATTTGAACAGCTTTTTTTAGTTTTTTGCTCCTAACAGTGACCTTGCTATCCTGTGAATGAAGGAGGAATTGTATTTTGATATATTTGTACAATGCCTTTTGGTAAAACCAGGGTTTTTTACCAGACCTCATTTACTAAAGAGGGTTCAGAGTAATTCTGAAGAGCTGCCAATACTTGTGGGCTATTGTGAAAATCTTGTTCATGGAAGTGAATGATGACTTGGAGACCAAAATTCTCCAACTTTAGCCACTGAGGTCATCACATTGAATTTCGTAGTTGAACTATAACATGGCCATTGTTGTCTTTGTCACTAGAAAATCTTAGACTTGTCTGTCTCTTGAGCGAAACACCAGGACTTAAGTTGTTGGACAGATTTCTGACAGCTGTCCCATAGTTGACTGCTCTGCAAGCAGGACTGAATCACCAGCAGTCCAGTTGCAGGGTTCAGTTCCAGCTTGTATATGAAGCTCCCTTCTGTGTTGCATTTTCTTGTCTTAAACTGTGTTGAACTTTACAGTCATGAAGACATGACAGACACTAAAATACACGACTTGGTCTCTTACAGCTACCTCCAAGTTCCAAATCATTTCAAGAAGCTCAGAGTGAACTGAACCAGGCAGCAGCAGACCTCAATCAGTCAGCAGGAGAAGTTGTCCATGCCACACGGGGCCAGAGTGGGGAACTGGCTGCAGCCTCTGGAAAATTCAGTGATGATTTTGATGAATTTCTTGATGCTGGTATTGAAATGGCTGGCCAAGCACAAGTAAGTTCTGGAGATCAAGGGTTATCTTGGACATGGCAACTCGCAGTGCAGTGTATTTATTGGTCATGTAGCAGCACAGCGTGCTGGTTGAGCCTATCCTGATATGACAGGAGATGTTTGTTAGGAAGCAGCCATCCCTGACTGGTTATCTGGAGGGAAGTGAACTCAGCATTTGCATTTTCCCCAGGATATTGGTGTTTGTTCCTGCGTCCAGTCAGAAATATGACTTTGTACTCCTGTCCATTTTGGGCAGGTAACTAATTTGATCTGTACTATGTGAAGGTACAAAGGTGTGCTGAACCCCTCCAAGCTCATGGAAAGGGTCGCTTCTATTCTGGAACATAATTTATGTGAACGCTGTTCAAAAATTTGTCACCTTTCTTCGCTACTTTTGAAGTGCTTGAAGTAGAGGGAGGAAAAGATGTGCTGATCCCCCTCTGTGGTGCTGTGGACCTGCTGCAGAGTGGAGCAAACATTTCGAGAGGGCCGTGGCTCTGACAGCAAGCACTTGGACTCGTGTTCAGTGATTAAAATCTGTCAGAGTTCTATTCTGATGAACTCTGTGGCAGTCAGGAGTGTTGTCCCATGTTGCCCGGATTGTTCCTGGTAGTCTGGGTGCTTCATTTTATCTTACTGGGTATAGTTGTGCTGTATTACACTAACTGGTCATTTGACAATGGTTTAGCACAACAAATGTCAGCAAATAAAAAAGGATCCCATATCAGGAGAGATAGGAGGACTTGCAGAAAGAAGAATGTTCAGACAGTTTTGCCCTAGTTAGTAGAAGGACCTTGCAAATGTAGGAAATGATTGCCAAAGGAGAACTGGCCAGAAGGTCTTGAGTGTGTCAGTCCTTTGAAGCCATTTATGAAGTGTCTCTAGAGCAGATAGTTTGTGGATAGAGCTGAGTAGAGAGGTCAGACAATGACTGCTGGTTATTCTCCATCAGCACTTAATCATTTGGGTTCCAGATCTGTGAAGTGAGTCAGGATCCAAATCTGGCTGGTGCTCTGAGACTGACCAGGAGTTGGGTATCTGCCTGTCCCTTTAGCTGTGGACCTCACTGACTGTTGGAATGTTTTGTTTGAGGCAATTCAATGATGGCCAAGGTGGAAATGATACTGTAAATGTCTGCTTGAAGTGAGAATTCCAACTGCTGGTGACCCTGTGGCCCTTGGGAGTTTGCTTATCCTGCTGCCATAGAGGATGACAACCATCTTAGTTGTTAATGAGTGATCTCTCAAAAGAGAATGCCTTCTGCCTGTATGTAGTTATTTGGCCTGAACAGATGCCATAGCAGTATTTTGGATGCCTAGGAAAATGTGGGGGTAGGGAGGAAGCAGAATGTAGTAAATTTAAATTAAAGCTATTCACATCAGCTGAGTAATATGCAACATCTTTACATAAACCCCTGAACAGACTCTTAGAAAGAATGGATTCACTTCTAGTGATTACTGACAGAAGAATCTAATCACAGCTATTTGCTGGGAAACTGCAGTACTTTTCTGCATATTTATGTGCAGGTTTCCCTGTTCAAGAAATGGCTTAAAATAAGTAATAGAACATCCAAGTCAGAATGTTGACCGAAGTGGGCTTGTAGAAACTTGTTTTCTTGGGACAGAGGACTTTGTGGAGGGATATTTTTGTGAGAGTAATCCCAGTTAGTGCTGGAGAGCCTGTGTGGGACACAGAGGATGCTGGAATACGGAGTGTACGCTGACTGAATAATGTGCAGCAGTTGTGCCAGGCAGAGACACACGAGAGTCTCGACAACAAAAGCATTGTCCAACAAGTAGTAAAGTTTCTCCATTGCTCGTTTCGAATACAGCCATTGTTAGAAACCAGGCTGTGGGTTATATGGGTTTCGTTCTCTGGGATGTGAGTGAAGCTGGAGGCACCTGTTGGGATGAACAGAGGCTTTGGTCCATCCCCTTCTCTGGACTCACGTGTGTCGGTGGTTTCGGGTGGCTGAACAAACTGGGTTTCCACGTATGGTTTTAGCACATTATTGCAATTTCTGCACTTAATGTTGTGCTGCTGTGGCTTTCCAGACTAAAGAAGACCAGATTCAAGTCATAGGTAACCTCAAGAGCATCTCTATGGCTTCCAGCAAGCTGTTACTGGCTGCCAAGTCTCTGTCTGTTGATCCTGGAGCTCCTAATGCCAAGAACCTCTTAGCAGCAGCAGCGAGGTAAGGGTGTGTTGCTTTCTTTAGGTTTTCCTGAGATATTTGCTTTTCTCTGTGATACTTACATTGTGCTTAAATATTCTTCTGCTATTGACAGTTAACTGAGTTAAGGAGCTGCAGTTCTATTTAAATGACAGTTGGCCAGAGGGAAGTTGTTTATGTTGGAGTAGATCCTTAAGTGGCATAACTTGTTACCCTCAGTGGAAATAAGAACCAGCAGTTGAAGACTTGGCCTGGTTTTTGAAAGCAACCAGTGTATTTTCCCTACTGCTTTTTCCCCCTCTGTGTTCTGACAAGGCAGTAGCTAACAGGAAGCTTCTCAATCCCTGAAACAAAAGAAATTGCATAACGTGCTTTTATAGAACATACTTAGAAACCATGTTGAAGCTACCTGTCACTAACAGTGTGTGCGTGTGTATGAACAGGAATGCTTGAAAGGGTTAGATACTACATTTATTTGATTTATTTGGTGGAAGATACCCTTACTTTAAGGATTATAAATCCACTCCTTCAGTGGATTTCCTAAAGAATTTATGCTACTTTACGTTGTCATATTTGTTTTTTGGGTTTTTGTTGTTTGGGATTTTTTAAGTAAAAATTCTGACATCCATCTTGTCTCCCTGGAAATAAATAGCATCTAGGAAAACTGTAGATAATCAAAGACAGGCTGCTTCAAAGGGAAGGAGCTGCATGAGCTCTTGTTACTGCCACAGATTTCTGCTTTCGGCTGGAACATTCCTGATTGGAATGTAGAGGAAGTTGAGTGTCCCCAGGGAAACGCAGGTGGTTGGTGGTTCCTACCAGGCTGGTATTCCCTCTGGAAGCAAGTGATGGAACGAGGGAGATGAGCCCTGCAGAGGCTGTAGCTGCTCTGTGTGTCCCTGTGTGCCTGTGTGCATAAGACTTTTCACACACCAGATACCCTGTGGAGTAAATATTGTACCAACTCTCAGTTTTGGGTGCTAAGGAGACGCTGTATTTCCCTTCTGAGATCCTCTGGGGCAGCTTGTGACAAGCTTGCCAGGACTCTTTTTTTCTTTCCCTGCTACGATATGATCAGGGTCAATTATTTTTACTTTCTCTTTCCTCATGGAAAATGAAAAAAGGGGCTCAGGTTCCTTATTATAATAAGATGGCTTCTCATTTTTCTCACACCACCTATGGTACTGTGATTAATTTTTCTTGGGATTTTTTGGGGTCTGTTTTTTTTTTCTTCCCCCTTTGCTCCAGCTATAAAAGGCACTCAAATTTTTTCAGTAGCTTTGTCTTCCTTGTGAAGGAATTTTTCCTTGGCTTCCCCTGAGAGTGGCTGAGTTCCCTGCAGGGTCCAAGTATTTATGTGCTGTGTTTGGTGAGAACTGATGTGGCCTTTAGAGTCCTAGCAGTTCTCTTCCACTCTGGCATTGGTGTTTATGAGAGGACACTTCACTGGTTCTGCTGCTTCCAAATGGCTTTCAAAGGAATGCTTGTATACTGGATGTATTCCTGGATAGAGGTGCCTGGAGTGTAGTAATGCAATTCTCCCTCTTTAATTGCTGATATTCTCTGAGTCAACATGCATGGTCTCTCACATTAAAGTAGCAGTGGACAAGGTATTTATTGCATAAAGTTTCTCTGGGAGTGAGCAGAACTTTCCATTTTTGCCATCTCTTCATATGTCTGTACCCAATGACAATTTTCTGGTGCATAGAAATCACTGGTGTCCAGGAGGGGAACAGCAGGTCCTCCACAAGGACACCAAAGCTACTGAAAAGGATAGGAAGTCTCAGTTAAACAAGTCTGTCTATTGGTTTCCATTCTTTTTGCCCTGAAATTTAACACAAATATAATATATGTAATAAGCACATCCTGTTTCCTCTTGTAACCATCCATCTAGGTAATCCTGTTATCGATATGTTATCAAGGGCCTGTTTTCTGAAAGGGACAATAATGCAAATGCCGTTGAGTTTTCAAGGCCAGAGGAAAGCATATTCTCCATGCACTCCAATTGCACTCCTTTGCCCTTCTTCTGGAAGCTGCTTTCCTGGGTTGTTGGTTGTGAGTCCAAAGGGAATGGAGTTATAATGAATTTTGCTTATTATCAGAGCATTCATCAGAAAGACAAATAGTGACTATTCGGTGTGTCAGGCTCAGCCTGTGTTCAAGAGGTGTGAACTCCCAGAGAAACATAAATGCTTTTGCACACCTTGTTCTCTGTGAATATAAACCTAAGGGAGAAAGTCAGTTATTAGTTAAAGAGAGAAAAAACCCCAATTTGCTAACAGGGCATAGAAATACGTAGCAGGATTATGTAATACAGTGTGTCAGACAAGACACAAGACACTTGAGACAAAACCCAGACTACCTACAAAATGAAACAATACAAAATGCATCTGTAGCTTCCTGTTTCTGTAGAAAAATGCTGTCAAATTTGGTGTAGTTTCTGGAACAGAACTGAAATGAAAAATAGCTCATTCTGGAAGCTCTGTGGAGCTGCACTACAGGCTAAAAACATCCAGCAGATCTATGTGGAGACCTGAGGAAAAACCACAAGACTGTGTTGTGCCCTTTGGGATTTTCAGAAAGGAGAAGTTATATACTAGGAAAATCCTACTTTTGATGAAGTAGTTCTTTCAAGCTGTTTGTTACCAGCTAATTTAATGGTCTGGTAAAAAGGTGTGGTGAGAGCAAAAGAATGTTTTTGTTCCTGTGAAGCTTGTTAAAGATGAGGTCTGCAGGTGAGCTCTTTAACATACAGTTAAACCCCAAACACCGAGAAGAAAAAAATGTAGTAAAAGGCCCCAGTTTTATATCTTTATGCAGTTTATAGTTAATGAAACAAAAGTTTTACTAAGAGGAATAGTTTAACTTTAAAATACACCCTTTTTTTTCCCTTCTGCTCTCCCCAGAGCTGTGACCGAGAGTATAAACCAGCTCATCACCCTGTGCACCCAGCAAGCTCCCGGGCAGAAGGAATGTGACAATGCCCTCAGAGAACTGGAGGTATTACTATATTTCAAAAGTTCCTGTGAATAAAAGTGGACCCCAAGGGTTTGTTTCCTTTGTGTTCTCTGTCCGATCAACCACTGTCACTGTCTTTTCCCTTGCTGTCTGTAGCAGGGGTTTAATTGCACACGAGGTAAGAGTAGAACCTGTGTGAGCATCTTGTAGTGTTGGCCAGAATGGAATTTGCTACTCTGTCCCCATCTCCTCTTTCCTGCCCTCCAAAGGCCCAGTTTAGTCCTTATTATTCATACCTGCTGTGACTTAAGGAAGGATCATGACGAGATGGACATTTCCACCACCAGCAGAGCACTGGAAGGCACTGCAGTATCTCGATTTTTCCACTTACAGAACGTTGGTGCTGATGTCCCACTTGAGGGTGATGTTTTCTTACCATCTTTTACCTTGACATTTCTTAGTGTAGATTTTTGATGCCCCGTTTCTGCCTTGTCACAGCCAAACTGATGCAATGTGTGTGTCAATACAGGCTCTTGCAAGGGATGTTCTTGTTCACATGTGAAAGGTTGCACTGGCTAAAGAGTGGGTCAGCTGAAAGACCTAATTCCAAGGTTTTGCACTGATCCCAGACACAGCTGTTTACAGTAGTAGAAAATAACATCTTTTAATTTAAATTAAATGTTTGATGTTTGCTGTCAAGGTCAGAGCATCAAGGGATGACTGGCTTCTGCAGAGAGCATAAAACACCATTAAGCTTTTTATTTCTAGCCTTTAGTGTCAAAAGGATGCAAAGGTCATTGCAATGCATTCCAGGATATTGTGAATTCTCTTAATATCTGAGTCCACGATTATCATCCCAAAATGGTGGAAGAGCTTCCCCAGGAGCTGCTTTGTATTTCTGAATTCTCAGCTTCTTATGCTTGGAAGTGTTCTCTGCTTGGTCAGAGGGAAAGGCAACAAGTCCAAAATATAGAAACAGGAAACAGGAAATTGTAAAAGTAATGTAAAGGAGCAAACAGAGAGAATGAAGTTTCTCAGGACTTCCTTGAAAGACTAATGGGGAGAGATCTGCAAAACAGCAGGGATGTGACAGATGAGGATTTCCAGCTAATGAGCCACAGAAAACTGAGAGCTTAGAGGACAAATGGAGGGCAGAACAGCCTCAAAAAGCCCTTGCAGAGGGTTCTGTGCCAATAGCACAGAATTGCACTTGCTGGCGTGGATTGGGAGCAGAGCCTGCAAAGGGCAGAAGGAAGATCTGTAGCATCTTCAGGAAACAGTATCCAGAGAGGGACAGTTAGTGAAAAATCCTGTGTGTATGGAATTAGATTAATTTCTGGAAAGGGGGAAACCCAGGCAAAAGCACACAGTCCTGAAATCTGACTGGAGACTCACATCAAAGTGACTTGAGGGACCTATCAAATTTCAGAAGTCTTAACTTTGGATCTCTCTTTACAAGGATTAGTCTTACCTCTTCCCTTCATTTCCCCAGTTCATTGCCTACTATTCCCAGCCTTCCCAAGGTTTCTTAAGTACTGAAAATCATTGTTTCTGTAGAAAGAGTGTGTCTCAGCTTGGATCTGATACTGTTGGAGTGCTCTGTGGTCTTCCCTGGAGACTCTGGAAAACTGTGTTTAAAGAGGACCTCAATCTTTCAACTCATCCCAAATTTCAGCTGAAAAGAGCAACACTAATGTGTGTCAGTGGGAAGTTTATGCTGCTCTGTTTCCTTGTGTTCTCAGGGCCTCTGTCTCCATAGTGGTTTAAGTGCTGCAGAAACCTTGTTTGCTTTTCCAATTGTTATTTAATAGACCACAACAAAGAAGAGTTGCTGCAATGTCTGCGAGACCTGAGAGACAGGAGAGGCAAAAGGACATTGTTTTCTAGATAGTACTCCTTCACATCACATTTTCCTCTATTTTAATTGCTGTAAGACTTTTAAAAAGAAACAGCTGAGCTGTTAAAAATACTGCAGGTGGATCTTAATGTGTTACAAGAAAAGTACCAGTGTTTGAAATCATGCCTTGATTTCCTTTAGGTGGAAAGCAAATACCAGATACAGCTCTTAGGATCTTTCTATACTTAACTGATTTTACTTTTACTGGCAAGATTAAAAGTCTTTTCTGCCTGATATTTGGCAGAAAAACAGTGTTCCTCCAAACTTGAATAAAGGCCTACTGCAGCTATTTTTATGTATAAAAGAATCAGTCTCCTGCGTTTTTTCAGCTTTTCGCAAGTCTTGTTACCTAATTGCTTTCATTCAGTGAATATGTGACTAATGTCACATTGTTATTTCCAGGACTCAGAGTCACCTCAGAAAAAGGAATTAAACCCAACTAGTTAATGTAACTTTCTGACAGAGGGAGGAGCCATTCTGGGGGATGTGCACTTAGTTTGGTAGCCCTTTGTGTTTCTAGACAGTGCTCAACAAATGGTAGCTATTTTTCCTACCAGTATTTTAATTCCATTTATGAAATTTAAAATAGAACGTGCATTAGACTGGTGCCAACTGATAGAAAACCAGATTGCCTTGTGTCAGTTGAGCACCTCTGGCTGACCATAAGTCACTCATCCCAAACAGGAGGTGCGAACCACAGTAGCCTGTAGTACCAGCAGATCCATGCTGCACAAATGTGTTCTTCCCAGCTCTGTATTTCAGGCTCTGTCAATAATCAGAGGTGTTTTTGTTATTTCAGACAGTTAAGGGGATGCTGGACAACCCCAATGAGCCTGTGAGTGATCTCTCCTATTTTGATTGTATTGAGGGCGTCATGGAAAACTCAAAGGTAATTTCTTCTTTCCCACTTCTGTGCCAATTGTAAAGCCTGTTGGAATTTTCAGAAGTTTCCACGTGCATATTAAATATGTTGGAGGTGCAGTCAGTGCTTATAGCCAACATGTGTGCTGCATTCCTCGGCCTGAGATAGGTCTCTGACGGGTAATTTCAGTTTTTGGTCGCTTAGAAGGCATGTCATAAGAAGTTTTTAATTAAGTGACTGTTGTGCAGTGCTGTTCAAGTTTCTCCTCTCTCCCTTCCTCTCCTGTGCATTAGACAGCACATCAGGCTTTGGTGATATATTTTGACTGCAGCCACGTGAGAACAGCCCAGAGCATGAATGGGAGGCTTGGCAATGAAATATCATTGTTTTTTATTGTGCACAACAGCTCAGAGAAATATCTGAGCAGCCCAGACACTCCAGCACATCCGAAAATCTGTGTGAAATCTCTGAAGTTATTTTTAATTTTACCGTGTTTTACATCTTTCTTTGAAGCCTGCTTTTGGTGTCCTTTTAATTTGATGGGCTGAAATTGCCTCAGATCCTTCCTTCTCTGAAAGAAAAAAGGCAGCGCCTGATGGGTGTGCATGTCATCTTCCATCTAACGCTCTGCAGTCAGACCTCATTTGGAATTTTGAAGCAAAGTGAACTGAATTCAGTGGGACACACTGTGGGAATTAATGTGTGTTCTGACAGTCAGATGGTGCCAGCAGTCCAGGTGCAGTTTCATTTAAACTGAGTTTCTGAATTTAGGGACAGAGACGATGCTGGATGTGTTGACAGTGTCTGCAGGACTGGCTGTCGTGTTGTGCAGTCTGTGAAATGCACCTGAATGCCAGGCTGGCTGGGATGGCTGGGGGATGACAGCAAAAATAATGAGGCTTAATTCTGTGTCCTCCTCATCATTTGAGCTGTGATAGTGCTCATGTTCAGCACTGTCAGGCAGTGCTGGTCTGCATGTCTAAGCCCCTCCACCACACAGAGGAATGTGCTCCCTGCGTGGAAGTCGTTGACTGGCTCAAAATTCAGAAAGCCAAGTCCAAGATGTTTGTGGGCCAGAATTGGCTCACTCACCTTTTAGTGGTAGGGATGCATATGTGGAAGACAACTTTGTATTTTAATTTCTGAAGTCCTTGGAGAATCATCTTTGTTTCTTCATTTCCGAGGTTCTGGGAGAATCAATGGCGGGCATTTCCCAGAATGCAAAAACTGGGGATCTTTTAGTCTTCGGAGAATGTGTTGGAGTTGCATCCAAGGCTCTCTGTGGCCTCACAGAGGCAGCAGCTCAGGTAAGCTACTGAGGTATGTAAAGCAAGTAGGTTTTCATTTCTTAGCAAGCTCATGTTGTGGGTTTGTAAATCTGAGATTCACTTCCTTGTGGTCAATCAATGATGACCTCGGGCTACCTGGTGTGCTTGTGCAGATCCACACAAACTGCACACACTGCTGCACTCTGCAGAGGCAGCAGGGTGCAATAACGTGCACATTCCTTAAGGAAGGGAAATGACATCAAGAAGGAAAGTGCTGCAGATAAAGCAAAGCTGCAGCGTCTGGAATTCATGTTTGCAGCTCAAGCTCTGTTACGTCTTAGAGAAGTGCACGAAAAGCAGCTGCAGGTAAAATGAATGAATGAAGTTTGAAAACTTTTTAAGGGGCACTACTAGTTTCAGACATTAGGACTAAGAGGGAACCCATTTCAGCTGTTTAGATACTTTTGGAATAACCAAAATTCTTCAGCTGCTGCAACAAATTAGGGTGTGGTTGCTGTGATTTCACTGATCTGATAACTCAACTGTAGAGAGCTGGTACAGCCTCCTCACTGAAGAGTTTGGCTGGGGGGGATCACGCTCTGCATCTGAAAACCTCTTCTCGATTTCCCCAAATATGTGATGTCTCAGTGTGGACTTGATCTCCTCCACATCTAACCCTGCATTGCCTGTTGAGGTGACAGGTAATTGTATCTGTAATGGATACAAGAAACCTGCAGGTAGGGTCTGACGAAACCCCTCAGCACCTCTAATTCTGGCTAATGTGATAAATCATGTGCCCATAGTTGTGACCATTAAGCCTCTCTCCCTTGGCTATGCCAGTGAAAAAGTGTTTCCAGGGATACCAGCTGTCTAAACAGTGGACAGTTTTGTTCTGCCTAAATGAATTTTTCAAGGGTAAGTTTCCTTGGTTTCAGTGGATTTATTGCTAAAAAGAAATGGTAATTGTACTTCACGGTATGATTTCTGAATAACCTCTGACCACCATGTGGTATGACACATATCAAGCTTATCAAAGATCCGGGACGGATTTAGCATAATTTCTTAGGATTGTTTTCTTCTTTTCTCCATTTCTAGGCTGCTTACCTGGTTGGTATCTCGGATCCAAACAGTCAGGCTGGTCAGCAGGGTCTTGTTGACCCAATCCAATTTGCCAGAGCCAATCAAGCAATCCAGATGGCTTGCCAGAATTTGGTGGATCCAGCGAGCAGCCCGTCACAGGTGACTGTAGAGGATGGCAGCGAGACCATCGTTGTTAGGACACCTGACCTTGCTTTACTTGTCCAAGCAGAGGGGTTTTGGTTTGAAACTGTGGCAGAGCTGGAGCGTGGCAACTGTGACACCCCTTTGACGTTCTGCCTGTTTTGTGCCGTCTGTTTTTCCAGGTGTTATCAGCTGCCACGATCGTGGCCAAACACACCTCTGCCCTGTGCAATGCCTGCCGCATTGCGTCCTCCAAAACTGCCAACCCTGTTGCCAAGAGACACTTCGTGCAGTCTGCCAAGGAGGTTGCAAACAGCACTGCCAACCTGGTCAAAACCATCAAGGTACAAATGCTGCTTCCTTGTGCTTCCTTCTTCCCGTGTGGTTTTAGGGTTTGGGATTTTTTTAATTCCTGTTGAGGCAGAATGAGAGCAGAGAGAAATACCTTCTTACCTTCTTGGATGTGCGTGGTTTAAAAAATCACTAATCACAGTTTTGAAGACCTGAACTGGAAAACACGTTCAGTGCTAAACTGCTCAAGTCAAGATGGAAAAATTGGGCAATATTAATATTAATACTAATATTAGGAGAGGCAGCTGACCTTTGCAGTATGAAACCCCTCAGCATTGATGTGTTTAATGAGCTTGCACCACAAGAATAGCCTACAAACAACTGAATGTGAAGGATTTTAATGGCGTTAAGTTGCTTAATATCTGGAGATTACCATAAATATAAGAGGGGGGGAAAAAAAAGGCAATAATTAATACTGAGAAACAAACAGAAGCCATTTGTGTTGCTAAGAGTCTCTTGTTAATAGTAATCTTTTATTTTCCAGATACCTGCCAGCAATGTGGCAGGAGGTAGTTTTTCTTCACGGAAGCAGAAATAATACTTGTGAAGCCACAGAGGACTTGAGATTTTAAACCCTTCTGCAAACCATTAAGAGATCTATTCTGATTTCATTAGCTGAACTGTTTGCTATGAGATTGTGAAAGAGATTGGGTGACTTGTGTGGAAATGAGAGCAATAAATTACTGGTTTGCTTAAAAAAACCCAGAAAAAACCTGAAAAATTTAAAAATAGGTCTGTAGGAAAGAACCACCTTCACAAACCACAAAAAGGTGGAAATTTAGCCCGTCCACCCTTTGGAGCATGAGATGCTGAGACACCACTTGAGAGAGTCATGGGAGTGCAATGATAGAAAGACCTTTTTTCAGTCTCATGAAGCAAAGCAGCATTTTCAAGTTTAGGGTCAGTAACCAGCTAAGAAAAGAAACACACACCTAAAAGATCACATTCTTTGCATCAACCCTGTTTGGGGAGGAGCCTTTAAATATCATAAACACACAGCAGTTTAACACTAGGAAGAGTTAAACCAACGTCCTTCAGTTCTGCTAAGAAGCCCTTTCAGGCAGAACTCAGTCACTGTTTCCTTTGCAGGCACTGGATGGAGATTTCTCTGAAGAGAACCGTAACAAGTGCAGAATTGCCACTGCCCCTTTGATAGAGGCTGTGGAAAACCTGACTGCATTTGCCTCCAATCCAGAGTTTGTCAGCATACCAGCACAGATCAGCACTGAGGTAAGGCAGGATGCTGCGCTTCCACCCTCCAAAAGCTGAAAATGGTCAATTAATCCCGTGTGGGGAGAGAGTGAGTGTACAGACCGACTCCAGAATGTTTCCTTGTGCTCCTGGGTGTTCACAGGGCATTCTGCTGGCTTTTTGTAACGTCTGACCTTGAATTTTCCTCCTGTAAGATGAGCAAGTCTCCTGTTAGCAAAGCAGTACAGCACAGGTGACTTACAGGCCTTGGTAGCTGGATTCTCCCATGTGATAAAGTAATAAATTGAAGTAATCAATTATCCTTTTTCCCTCAATAGCAGCTTTAACAAATGAAACCTAATTGGTTCTGAAAAGGATTGAAGGGACATCGCTGGGTTCTTTTCTCTTTCACCCACAAGTTCTCAGTCCCCAAACCCTGTAACTACAGCAGAGTAGAATTTGAAGAGGCTAATAAAGGGTTTGCTGGTTTTCAGTTGGGTTTTGTTTTGGTTTTATTTCTGTGAGGAAAAGAGATTAAAAAAAATAAATCCTTCAAGCTTCATAAAAGCTAGAGGTCATGTATTGTTACTGACTCTCCGAGTGCTGCTCCCTGCTTTGTCAGGCTCTGTTCCTGGTGGCAATATCAGATGATGCAGTAACTGTTGCAGTCTTAAAGCTCTGGGGCTGTAATTGAAATGTAGGTGTGTCCTGCAGGTCTGTGGGACCTGAGTTTACCACGAGTACCTGCAATAAAATGGATACAGAGGTGATGACCCAGTTTGAGTCATCAACCAGCACCCGGAGTTAGTAGTCCAACAACCTAATTCCTGGGAAAAGAACACACCTGTTAAAGATTACAAGCTTTGTGACAAATAAAGTATCTTTTCAATGACGTTTTTGTAGTCTACAATTAGACAAGTGTCATTGTTTTCTCCTGTTTCTCAGCTGGAAGGTGCCTTTCTAAACCTCAGACATGTTTCTTAAGTATGTTTTAGAGAAAGCTGTTGGACTGTGATTTTTTTATTTCTATTTCTGAGTCGACTCTCTGTGAATAGTACAATAGAGGAAATTATAGTGCCATTTTCATGCTGTTAATTAATCGGACTTCTAGGAGCAGGAAGTGTGGACAAACTCAAATAGTCATTCAGATGTTCTCTCTGTTCTTGTCCCTTTCTGACCACAGGGGTCACGAGCACAGGAGCCCATTCTGGTTTCTGCTAAGACAATGTTGGAGAGCTCCTCTTTGCTGATCAAAACTGCCCGTTCTCTGGCCATCAACCCAAAAGACCCTCCTACATGGTCTGTGCTGGCCGGGCATTCCCACACGGTCTCAGACTCCATCAAGAGCCTCATCACCTCCATCAGGTATGACAAGGTGGTGGCAATAACTGAGCAGCTGCTCTTCAAGGAAAATACCATATGGCCATTAGCACTGGGTTATTTTTCACGGGTGGCAATGGCTCTGTGATGCACAATATCTCCCCAGTTACAGTGGGTGTTTAATCAGAATTGATGGCTGCAGCACCCTGCAGCATAGGGCTGTTCTGGGTTTGTCTTCTGTTCTCCTAAGGTAAATGTAATAGAGGAGCTGTACAAAATGAAAATTGCAGCTGATATTACCTCCATGCAGATCATGTACCGACACATAATACATGGGAAACAGCTTTTTCCTTTTTTTATGGTCGGACAGTGTGTAAATTACCTTTGCTGTCTATTCCTTGCTATAGTGTTCTCTGGGTAGTTGCAAGAATGCTGTAGCAAGAAGTGGATAGTCTTTATTTTTGGACTGAACCTCTATGTCCCTTTCTTAAGGAAAATTTTAAAGCATAGCTCTATATTTAGCCTCTGTATATTGATTAAATCAAAATGGCATGAAAACAGTGAACTAAGCAGTGTTCACAGTTTTGTTGATCTTTGATAATGATTGTACTGAAATAGCAAACTGTATTTCAGGGCAAAGTACTCAGGAACTGTTCTTTGGTCAAAGATACCTGGACTGAATGTAACACTAATACCTAAGGAATTGTTTTCTGAGACAGTTGATCTCACTGTACCAAAATGGGAGTGTTTTTTCCCCAGTGTCTGTTGCATTTTCATGGTAACCTTTACTACTGGGCCAGTCTGGCCACCCTGAGGAGATTGAATTTCAACTTCTCTTCTGTGGCAACCATTTTTTCCTGTGTAACCATTAAGAAAGTGGGGTCTGTGTGTGTAAAAGTGTACTCTGCACAGATACCAAAATGCTGTAGGTAGAACAAAGCTGACTTTAGTCCTTGTGGCTCTCCTCCCACATGTGTTTTGTACTGTCAGGTCACACAGCACCCCTGTGTGATCCATGAAGGAGCTGCCTCCTTCCCCCCAGGCTCAGTTCCGTGTCTCTGTCCTGCAGGGACAAGGCCCCAGGGCAGCGGGAATGTGATTTCTCCATCGATGGGATCAACAGATGCATCAGGGACATCGAGCAGGCGTCCCTGGCCGCCGTCAGCCAGAGCCTGGCCACCAGGGATGACATCTCCGTGGAGGTGAGGGACAGAGCACAGGCACAGCAATGCTGGGCAGCCTCCCTCCCCCTGCTGCTTTTCCGTGCACTGGAAGATTTGGAGCTCAGCACTCGGCACAATCTACTACCACTGAGGGGAGGAGTGTCCTTACTGGAACCTCTGTAGGCAAAATCACACACTGCCCCAAGTCTATAGATTGTGGAAAGATATTGGAGTCACCAGGCAAAAGGAGAGGTGAAAGTAGTTATTTTTTACTGCCACCCACATGTTAACTCTGATTTCCTATGCTGACATGACAGACTGAGAGTTCCTGTGGTGCTGTGCCATTTGGAAGCCAGGATGTTCCTGAAACTAATCTGTTACTAGAAGTCCAGTGGTGTAATTGTTGATGTCCTCTTTTTTAATGCCTATTTTGTCCTCAAAAGAGCAAAATTTGAAGTCGATAAAGAAAGCTTCCTGCTCTCCCCCAGCCCCCTTCTCTGCCCTCTTTCGCCCCCTCCTTCCCCAGCAGCTCATGTGATTCTCAGCTTGGTCTTTTCATACTGTTGCTTCTTGAAATTATGTGTTTATTCAAGCGGTTTCTTGGGGCTGTAATGCTGTGCACTGGAAACAAGTGAGACCAAGTTAAGCTGAGCAAAAGAGGTTACTGCAGGAAATATGTTGGAATTCTTTCTTATTGAAGTGGTGAAGTTATCTTAGACACCACGTGGAACTGAAAAAAAACATTACCAAGAGTGGCATTTATTTATAAAGCTGTACAGGAGTATCACAAAGGGCAAAATGGTATTTATTTTCTCTTGCTTTTCGAGAGTGAGCTAAATCCTGCTGGCTGCCAAGACATCAAGTGCCTCTGAATTAAAAACCAGTATTTATGTCTTGAGCAGGCCATTAACATGCTTTTCGTTTGCTCCTGTCCCACAGGCAGTACCCAGGAGGTCAGTGCTCGTCTCTGTCGGCACATTTTTCCTCTGGCTTTCCTTAGTCAGTGGATTTCTCCTGTGAGGCTCAAAATTTACAGCAGAGCTTTGCTGGTTTTCTGGTTGGAACAGCAATGCTAGACCTTTGTCAGGGCAAGAATAGCTGGGGACACTGGGAGGACGTTGCTCACGTTACAGTGAGAAAGGACACCTACCCCCACATCTGCAGGGGGAAGGAGCCACCCTCCCCACACTTGTCATATAAACCTAAAGAGGGGCAGGTCTATCTGACAGAGGGTAAAGGAGAAGGGGGTTGAAAGAGGGAAAAGAAGAAAGGAACAAGTACATGAAGAAAGGTGGCAGCGTGGATTTCTGCGTCCTGCCAGAGCGGGTCGGTGGAACAGTGCCGGCTGATGGAGCGTGGTTGTCACAGTGTTGTGCAGCTTGAGAAGGGAACAGCTGTGGGAGTCACTGACCCTTTCTGTTTCTGTCAGGCCCTCCAGGAGCAGCTGACATCAGTGGTGCAGGAAATCGGCCACCTCATTGATCCCATAGCCACGGCAGCCCGGGGAGAGGCGGCTCAGCTGGGGCACAAGGTACTGGAAATCTCTGAGGGCTGGATGTTGGGAATATCCTCATGCCATAGCAGTTTCTATTCCTATGGGAGAGCAGAAGAAAGCATGTGTGAGGAGGAAAGATCTGGCATTTTCAAACACTCGGAGCCGAGACCAAATAAACCTGTTTACATTTGGGGCCAGAGGAAAGATATTTTCATTGAGGTTTTTTGATGAGCGGCTTTGTGTAAATGTGTCCCTCTGTTGTGTGGAGTGTAAGTATGGTTAAACTCATGCTTATCAGATGTCTGTCCAAAAACTCATGATATATTCCTTAGAGAAAAATAAGTTACAAGTTTTCTGTGTCAGTGTATTTAATACTGGAAAGGAATTACTCTGTTAGCGTGAGAGCTCTTCCAGACTGTTTAACTTTGGAAAACCATCAAATATTTCATAATGTCTCAACTACTGGCAGTTTTGATTCTTGGTTTACCCAGCCCTTTAAGGTGTGCAACAAATTGGGATTGCTAAGATGTAGGTAGACAGGGAGTCATGTTCCTCTTCCTGCTTGTGAGGTGAATGTTGACCAAAGCTGGCAGCGCTTTCTTTGAGCCAGGTTTTCCTGCTGAATGCTGTTTACTTTGACACAGTGTAAAAGGCCTTATGCTTGTGAAATGATTCCTATTATTTTTAATTTTTTTCTTATTTTTTTCTTCTTTTTTTTAATTTAATCATCTGAGAAGCAAGATAGAAGTCTTAAAAGTTTATGACTCTTGGCTGTCCACGTAGTCATTTAGATGGAGTAAACCTTTCAATATGTTTTCCAGCACATGAAAACATGAAGTACTGCCATTTTTCTTCCCTGTACCAGCCTTCCCCTTCCCTAGAAAGTTGCTTATAGCCCCCACAGACACATGCACACTTGAAGTTTTAAGTCTTTGGGTCCACCAGATGATGCCACAGTGGGTTATTTGTGCGTGTACGGTGGAATCATTTGTCCCAACACATTACAGGGTTTTTCTATCCAGTAAAAACTGTAGAAGGAAAGTCTCATGGATTTCTGTTGTGGCTTTGTAGAAGATGTGTCAGATGACAGGTAGACTGTAAAAATATTCATCCACGTGTAAAATGTGCTTATTTCCCTATAATACATGTGCAGCCCAAAGCAGGTGTTTGCTCAGAATGAGTGTAGATCAAACCAGAAACTGAGGAAAACAGAGAGACAACCTCCACATGTTTCCAAGGGCTAACATACAGCAATGGAAGCTGCTAAGCAGAATTGTGCCTTTAAATACTGCAAGCACTGTATTGAGCCCAAGTAAATAACTGAGGGGAAAACACCATGTGTTTGGTGTGGGGTCTCTGTCCCACGCCTGTCCCTCTTGGCCTGTCACAGCGGATGAGCACTGAACTGATGATCTCCCTTCTAGCCCAAGGAGCACGTCAGGGCTTGGCCCCTTGGCTGTCTTAGGGAAGCACTCCTGCAGCAGGAGTGGTGAACCATGTCTGGAGGTGATGTTGGCCTTGTGCCCACTCGGGTGCCTCGCAGCTGAGAACCATCCAGGGATGCGCTGGAATGTGATGGAGATGGTTTGGGAGGTGAGGCAGTGGAGGTTGTGAATATGAGCAGACCCAGAGGTGAACAGAGCATGCAAGTCCACTACAGTCCCATCTGTCATGCACACCAAAGATTGAGGGATTCCTCCCTTGATGGAGGAGGCACTTTTCAGGGATGCTCCTCAGGGTCACGCGGCTCCTGTGACAGTCTTGAACGCCGCTTGATATGACCTCAAGGGACTGTGCTTCCAAGGGAGGAGACATGTGGATTTACAAAGGAGCGGGAAGATGTGGGGAGACAGAATCACTGGGCACAGGATGCAAACCCAGCGCTGTACGGTGCAGACAGGGTGTGCTCTTTGAGCCAACCCATGTCCCCATGGTAAGCAGGGAATGGGGTTCCCCTCAGAGACACCTGAGAAACATGGTTAATGTCTTCCTGTGCTTGTTCTGGCTTTCTTAGGTAACACAGCTGGCAAGTTACTTTGAACCCCTGGTTTTAGCTGCGGTTGGTGTGGCATCCAAGACACTAAATCATCAGCAGCAGATGACTGTGTTGGACCAGAGCAAGACACTGGCAGAATCTGCCTTACAGATGCTGTATGCTGCCAAAGAAGGGGGAGGAAACCCCAAGGTAAGGTGGTTGTGTGGAATTAAGGACGAGAGAGGAAGGCAGGTGTGGCAGAAAAAACAGCATCTACCTACTGTACAGTCAAGGGATATGTTTGCAGTGGAAATGCCACTGATGGCTGTCCTGATGTCTCCTGTCAGAGAGTGGGAACATTTCTCCAAGCCAGGGTTCCAGTCTGCCTCACACATCCTCTCAGGGGACACTAAGTCAGGTATGACAGCAGCTTTCTAGGCTCTAATACAGAAAGCAAATGGTTAAAAAGCAGGGCCTGTCTGGTCCATGTCCTGATGGGATGGGCACCATCACCAAACATAGCAGAGATGGAAGGAGCAGCAGCACATGACACTCAGGTGTGATTGGCTCTTACAAAGAACCACAGTCCTTAAAGGATACTTGAAAAGACTGCAGGGCCTTATAGAAGAGGCTTAAAGTGTTGTGTGCCGTGGCTTCTTGTAGGAGTTAGCAAATGTTGTTCTGGCTACTTTGCTGCAGTGTTTTCCTTGTCATCTTTGCCCTGAAGTGTTGTTTCCAGTGCTGTTGTGTTCATTTCTTACATTTCTGATTCGCGCGTTGTTTTGCACAGAGAAGAGTTTCTGCCTGTCTGTTTTCTCACTCTGTCCCTTCAGGCCTCTCACACTCACGATGCCATCACTGAGGCTGCACAGCTGATGAAGGAGGCTGTGGATGACATCATGGTCACCCTAAACGAGGCTGCAAGTGAAGTTGGCATGGTTGGGGGTATGGTGGACTCGATTGCAGAGGCAATGAGCAAGGTGAGCGTAGAAATTCTGACCCCTTTTTCGCTTTGTGCTTCGCGTTGCAGGGCTCTGGAGGAGCTGATTCGTTTTGGCAGTGGTCAGTCATGACACGCTGTCACAGGAAACCTAAAGATTATTTGATTTTGCAGATTGTGGCGTAAAACTGATGGGGGCCATGGGAATTGTGTGTACAACCCACACGGTACCCGTCAGTAGAATTGCTACAAAATACTTCTGTTAGCAATATGCTGCCATTTAACTGCCATCTTAGGTCAAGTGGCCTCTTATTTTTGCTTCCTTTTTTTCCTTAGCTTTCATGTCAATCTCTTAAATGAGCAGCAGGCTGACCTTGAAGCAAGTTACTTTCAGAGAAGATGATGTCAAAGCTTTAAATGCCTTGCTGTGCTTTCTAATGCGTTCTACTGCAGATGTATAGTTGCAAAATGTACAAATAATTGTTTTTTCCTATCCTGACTTAGGATTGAAGACTTTAGCACATAAAGAAATCTTACATTATCTTCTGGCACAAACATTTTGGTTTGTAACTGTTGCACTTTGCCTCCTATATTAGCTGAGAGGTGCAGAGGTTTGACTTTGGGGGGAGAAGGGGACCTCATGCTCAAAAACTCTGCACTGTACGTTCTCCATGTCTTCCATGCTCATAACCTGGGCTAAAGTATTTGCTGAGCTTCTCTGTGCATCCTGTTGTCACTTGTGTGTCTTGAGAGAGAGGGGATTATAAAATGGGATATAGAGTACAGTTTTACTATCACCTGTAAAGCTGTTGGCTGTGATTTTTTCAATGCTGTGTTTTTCCCTCTTTCTTGCAGCTGGATGAAGGTACACCTCCAGATCCCAAGGGAACCTTTGTTGATTATCAGACCACTGTGGTGAAATATTCCAAAGCCATTGCTGTAACAGCACAGGAAATGGTAAGAAATGAGCTTACAACAGGGTGCAAACTCTGTGTGAATAAGGAATATGGAATTATTAGCAGTGTTGTGACTCTCCTGATCATCAGATTTTCAATAAACTTATCTCTTTAGGGGTAACGGAGCAGAAGTAGTGATGATTTTGTCAATTCAACTCTTGCATCTTAGTGGTGTGATTGTAGGGGGTCCTCTATGGGAAGAATGCTGGACTATATTGTGGCTCTTCTCCTCAAAACCTTATTTGGTTCATTTTTGAGGAGAAATAAAAGGAAAACTTTTCACCTACATGCTTTTTCATCAGCCCGTTTAACTGGGCTGAAATACCACCTTTGGCTGATGGATGACTTCAGGTTACCCTTTCACACTCACTGTTTCATTTAGCCTGTGAAATAACATCAGTGTTTTCAGGGCCCTGGAATACTCAGCGAGTGAACACAGACCAGCATCTCACACTGTCCTTTCCTTGCCTTTCTGTGATTCACTGCTTTGAACAAAAGACAAAAGGGACACCTGTCGGATGGAGATGGCTCTTGACTCATGTTTCACAGCAATGCTTCATGTGTTTGCCCTTTGCACAGTACTGTGGTTGCTCATTTGTTTTCGAGAGAGTTGGCAGGAAGGTTTGTTTATGCTACAGGCAGGATTTGTCACGAAGTCCATTGCTCTTGCAGTCAAGACAGGTTGATGATTCCTCTATCTATGACAATGTAGATTTGTCTAAAACCAGTTTTGTCCCAGGGATGGAACTCCGTGGCTTTTATTAAGATTAATTGAGACAGAAGAAACATTTCTGTTATATGATAGGCTTTTTCTAAAGAGAGACTCAGTTATTTCACGGAATCAGCAAGGTTGGAAAAGACCTCTGAGATCATCCAGTCCAACCTTTGACCCAACACCACCTTGTCACCCAGACCAGGGCATTTAGTGCCACATGCAGTCTGTTCTTAAACACCTCCAGGGATGGTGAACTCCATATCCTTGGTCAGCCCATTCCAATGTTTAATCACCCTTTCTGTGGAGAACTTCTTCCTAATGTCCAACCTAAACCTCCCCTCAAGACCATGCCCTCTTGTCCTACCACTGGCTGTCTGGGAGAAGAGACTGACCCCAACCTGGGAGGGTGTTTATATTGATATAAAGTCTTTATGCTGATATAAAGTCTTTATGCTGATAGATAGTATTTACACTGATATATACTCCTGACGTTCTACTGAGACGTTCTGTGTGGTCCTACCTGTTTCTTCTCCATCCTGTTCCCACACCTGAGAGGTGTTTTGCATCGCTCCTCAGATTATTTCCATGCTCCTGTGCCATGACAGCTGAGACTGACGGAGGTTAGCTCACCTGTGACAAAATAAGGTGGCTGTGACACACACAACCCGCTTCTCTTCCCGGTCCAAATAACTGTGTGCCCGGCCCCGCTGTGTCACAGAGTGAGCCATTGGCTCTAACAGCTGCTCTTTGATGACCCGTGTGCTCAGCCAGTGCCTGGTTACCGTGACTCTAATAAAGCATGTTTGCTTGGGTTTTCTCTGGAGCTCTTGCTGGAGCACAGGTCCCTTCCATGGCCAGGGTTGTCCCCCCGTTTCCAGCGTGGCCAAACGACGCGTGTGCCTCTAATCCGGAGTGCAGTAACCGGTTATTCTCACGCCTGTCGTTTCTCTCTCGCCTGTGTTCTCTCTCCAGATGACTAAGTCGGTTACTAACCCGGAGGAGTTGGGAGGACTGGCGTCGCAAATGACCAGTGACTATGGGCATCTGGCTCTGCAGGGCCGGATGGCTGCGGCTACGGCAGAACCAGAGGAGGTCTGCACTTCCTGGGCCTCTTCGTCCTCTGCACGTGCTGGTGTTCACAGGGCTGTTCTGTCACTGTAGAGAATACAGCAAAGGCAACAAGCCTTGTTGTAAGAATTACCCACTCAAAGAACAGAAAGAAACTGCTTCAGAAAGAAACAGCTTGGGATAACAGGGGGCAATTCCACAGACTGTGACAGAACCTCCTAATTTACTTGGGGCTTTTGCTTACAGGCAACTTGCAAATACGGTGACAGCTCCTGATTTGTTACTATACAGCTTTCCTTCGATCTCACATGTTTTCACAAGTTACAAATTTACATATGCTTTTTTATCTTGCCTGTAAGTGATTTAAAGTGTAACTTCCTGTCCTGAGGGTGAGAGTCGGGCAAGTGGTAGGAGCACAAGTTTCTTTTGCTGACAGGACGTGTTCTGTACCTCAGAGTCAAAATGTGGTGTGTGAGAAGTGTCTCACGTGCCTCACACCGAGTGAGGAAAACAGACTGTTCACCTCAGTTCATTAACCTGTTCTGGCAGTTGCTGCATGTTTTCTGGGCCCAAGTACAGGAACCCTTTTACCCCTCTTTTCTCTGTGCCTCTGGTTGTGGAGGACAGACTTTGTCGAAATGGGATTAGAGGGTATCTCACTTTCGCCAGATGTATCAGATTATTTAGATCAAAGACCTTCCAGGAGTTTTTGACTTTGTACTTACATATCCTGCTGATACTCTACCTGAGTGTTTCGTGCTCAGTAGCTCTGTGAGAATCAATGGCTTGCACTTGGCTTGATACTACATTGAATTGCCACTTCTGCACGTTACTTTCTGCCTGAGGTTGAAATAATTCCGTTTGTGATACTAATGGCTGTGATCCCTGCTCATTTATTAATCCCCAGTCACACCTGTATGCCTAAGTACATGCAGGTACTGAAACTATCACGTTTCTAAACAGGGACCACGCATCTTATGATGTAGGATTATTAGTAAATCAGAAGCAGGAACAACAGGATTGTCCATGTTTCAATGCTCTGTGTGTACATGGTTTATTCTGGAGACTGTGTGAGGTTCAAAACCAAACAGTCACACACTTTTTGATCCAGTTTAATCAGTGTAGATTGTAGTAAAATGTGTGGGTTTTACCCGTCACGTGTCCCTTGAATACAGCTCACACTGACTCACGTACACACCTTATCCCTGCTCTTCCCCGGGCTCTGGTTCTCTAGTGCTCCTGTTTCATCAGTGGGGTTCTGTAGGGTTGTGCTTCATGCATAGCTGGAATTACATCTGTCCTTAATTTCTGATCTCTGCAGGGTGTGTAACAGTGGGAAAATATTGGTAACAAAGATTCACCAGAGCGACCATGTTTCCGTTTCTATTGACACCGTGTACCAGCACGACAACTGTTTATTTGCTTTGCCCCTGATTCCTTTCTCCCTGTACCTCCTTTACCATCTAGATTGGGTTCCAGATCAGGACTCGGGTGCAGGAGCTTGGCCATGGCTGTATCTTTCTTGTGCAGAAAGCTGGAGCTCTGCAGATTTGCCCTACAGACAGTTACACCAAGAGGGAGCTGATAGAATGTGCTCGTGCTGTCACAGAAAAGGTAGGACAGCCTTCTGTGCTGCCCCCCTGGGCTGGTGTACTGAGCTTCCACGGGGCTAAACCAGTCCAGTGGGATTTGGGAGATTGTTTGTTTTAACTTCACGTTCTCGTCCAACAGTGTCTGAATGACCCAAAATTCTTACTCGCCTCTCAAGTGCTCGGTGCAGTTCACATGCTAGATTAGCACATGATTAGCCCTTGCTCATGCCTTGCCTCATATGAGAGGGAGATTGGTCCAAAACTAAATCCTAAGACGTGAGATGGTACTTAAGCCTTCGGAGGCACCCCCTGGCCACAGTTACTGAGATGAGATTGGTCCATGACAGGTGGTTTCATGTAGCAACATCCTCCCCTTTTAAGACTGGGCCAAGGTAACTGCCTTGAACTCCATCTTCAAACTGTTGGGGCTTCTTGTTCCTTGGAAACATCCCCTTCAAACAGATGGCTGGGGTAGCTTGGGTGAGCTGAACCTTCTTGATGGCCTCTTTCTCCTTTTGTTGGACATGAACATTGGGAGTGAGTGTCAGTTGATTTTAGACTTCACCAGGCACTGTGTGCCCAGCCTGTGTTGGTGTGCTCTCAGCTGTGCCCCAGGAGTAGCAACAATCCCAAATTTAGGCAGGGGTAGACAGTGTCTTGTGAGTAAAGGTAAAGCTGATAAAGAGAGTCATAATGATTCACAGCACCGACTTTCTTTTGATGAGTGCCTTGTTGCTTTATGTTGTTTCCAGGTCTCCTTGGTTCTGTCTGCCCTCCAGGCAGGGAACAAAGGCACCCAAGCCTGTATCACTGCTGCCAGCGCCGTGTCAGGGATCATTGCAGACCTGGACACCACCATCATGTTTGCCACTGCTGGGACCCTCAATGCTGAGAACAACGAGTCCTTCGCAGATCACAGGTCAGGGGAGCTGAAGGGGATGGAGGAACACGTGCACAGGGAACGGTGGGACTGGCAGGAGAGACTGGCACGTGGGGATAAATTTTTACCTGTCTAGATTCACATGAATGAAATTGGATGAGGCAGTGGAGTGAGAGGAGAAATAGGAAAATGGGGATATCAGTAGAGTAGAGCAAACTTGAGTTTGGTGCTTTCTGTGATCAAAAGATTTTAAAAAGCTGAGGAACATCTGGTGACAGAGCTTCCAACAGAAGACTGCAACCAGAGCACTATTTTGGCTTTTTCTGTGATTTTTTTTCATTCAAGCTGTCTGATTGCATGGACTACCACACGTTGTTATTCCAGTAGTGAAAATGAGCTGTCCGTGACATTGAAGAGGAATCTTTTATGTACTTTTTCCAACAGCTGTTCTTGACTGTCTGGCTGTTTGTCTTGCTAAATCATGCTTATGGTTAATGCTGCTGTGGACAGCAGTGATGGAAACAGCACAGCCGTGCCACACATTTTGCACTTGGGCAGAGATAAGCCCAGTATTCCTCTCAAGCAGCACCTGTGACAAAATAATCCCACAGCATTTGCCATCACATTAACAGATTTACAGCATCTGGCTGTTGCTTCTTTTACAGTAAAGCCCAGGCTTCACAGCCGAGGCACTGCCTTACTGCTCCACAGCCTAGTTGGCCCACGCAACTCTTGCATGGCCAGCATTTATTTCCCTCCTCCCCAGTTGCTGAAGGAAGAGGAAAGATGCAGAGGTGTCTGAGCTGCTGCTGTCCTGCAGACTGAAAGTCAGGGGTTTTCATACAGGTGTCATTAATTGATTTCCAGGCTGACATTTTACTTGAATATGGTCCTAGTGTCAGTTTGTTTGACTTGTTTGTGAACTGCATAATCAAAGTGATTTCTTCTTTTATCCGGATGTTGCTTTGGATTTGTTGTCCTGACAGGTCAAAACATGTATTGGGGGAAGTGGGGAGGGAACCCTGACTAGGACACATTCCCTGTTCCTGTTGCCTTTCTTGCAAATGATTATTATTTTGGTTTCCTTACAATAAGCTGATTAATATGGTCATTCAACAGCTGGTACTTTTATCACAGCATGGCCAGATTTTCTTTTGGTGTTCAAATCCAATGCTCTCTGCTGCTACTGCCCTAATTGCCTTTCAAGATGGCGTCATTTTAATGAACTGCCCTGAGTCTGCCCAAAATGTTCTGCTACTGGTTTAATAGTCACCTGTTTTTTTGCTTTTTAAACTTCCACCCTGACCTGTGGTATATTATGAGCAGACACGGGCATGATGGCTTAGATCAGCTCCTGTATGTAGCTGTTAGTCACCTTAATGTTGGAAAACACCTTTTTTTTTCCCTCTTCTCCTTTTCCACTTCCTTCCCTGTTTCCTCTTTTTTTTTTTTTTTTTGCTACAGGGAAAATATCCTGAAAACTGCAAAAGCTTTAGTTGAAGACACAAAATTGTTGGTTTCTGGTGCTGCCTCAAGTCAGGACAAACTGGCCCAAGCAGCTCAGTCATCAGCCAACACCATCACTCAGCTTGCTGAGGTAGTAAAATTGGGAGCAGCAAGCTTGGGATCCGATGATCCTGAAACACAGGTGAGATGTTTTTTAAGATATTTCTGATACTCTGAAGGAGAGCAGAGACAGTTTTCAGTTGGGAGAACTGTGTGGGACTTCTGCTTTTAAACAACATAATAGGGTTCATCTCCTGTGGGACTTTTCTGGGTATGCTCAGATGTCACTGGTTTTTTAGAAGACAAGAGGTTAAAACATTGAGTGGAACTAGTTGTGCCTTTGTATAACACTTCTGCTCTTATTTTACTGCTGTGTTGCAGCTGGGATGCTTTTGGCAAATGGCTTATTTTTACTAACTTGTGATTGGACCCCTTGCTCATCCCATTTTTGTTCTAAAGAGCTTGCATGTCCTTAAAGCTACTTCAAAGCTTACAGCTGGACTGTGCCCTGTGTTACTTGGGTGGGCTGAGAGGCTCCTGCCATTCTCTCCCTATATCTGACTGGTTTTTCCATTATCTTGGTAACTTTTCAGTGTGGATTATCTCTAATAGTTCTTTAGCTGCTTGTTTAGATCTCAGTGAAATGGAGGCTGGCAACATATTGCAGATGTGCCTGTGGTGGGACCAGAGTAGTTTGAAACCCCCTGCTCGTTTGGATAATGCTCTGAAACAGATGTGTGTTCTGTTTAGCTTGACCTGTGTGACAAACTAAACTTCTGACATGTTCCTCTCTAGGAATATTCTGCTGGAAGCACTTTTTCTTTCTTTTTTTCTTTTTTTTTTTTTTAAACAGGAGATTTTCCGTAAATCAGCAACATCTGCAGACCATTTATCACACATTGCTTTTCTCCATTTGTAAAAGCTGAGAATACAGTCCTTAAAATAAAAGCTGTTGTGCAGAAGTAATTATTTATTTGGAGCAGTTTTCTGTTGCCAGTTGGAAATTGTAGGTGCATCGTGTGTCCTGAATGGAGCACGTGATACTCTCACAATAGCAGTAGCATTTATTTTACCTGGTATGATAGTTTCAAAGGGCTTATGCTGTAAGTTGCCCAATGACATTGGCAGCTGGACAGCAGAGAATCTCAAAATTCTGTCCTATCTCTCAGATTTTTTTCTTATTAATGTGGTCAAAGAGATTCTAAGCTCTGAGTTAAATAAACTCAGAAAAAGCAAAGACTTCTCTTGTTATACAAGTTACAGTGAACTACAAACACAAAGGATGAAGCTGATTTATTCTTATTTATAATGCTGCAGAAATGCAAATATTGAGAAGTGATTGTTCCTAGTAATAAGGTTTTTTTTTTGCTGAGCTTTCCTATTTTTCTTGCATCTTTCCACATTTTCCTTAGAATTAACTCTGTTGAATTCCATCAAAATTTAAAACGTGATTTTCTGCTAGTGGAAGGGGCAAAGGAGAAGAATTGGGAGGAGAGAATTACTCCAGTAATACCTTGAAATATTTAACAAGCCCTTGTCCAGGACTTTTGTCTTTGAGCTCAGGTTGAGGAGACAATATCTCCAGATTTGATTTTTCCTTGCTTTTTAGCATTTAATTCCATAAAACCTCTTAGGGAGTTTAACTTCCCCTCCAGACCCTTCACTTAACAGCTTCTCTAACAGCTTAATGTCTTTTTTTATGTTGTGGCACCCAGAACTGCACACAGTCCTCGAGGTGAGGCTGTACCACTGCAGAGCAGAAGGAAATCCTACCTGGAATCAGCATTTCAACTTCTTCCTGCAACAGCAAACAGTCAATTTTATAGACTCTGACAGGTGTATGAAACACTGTAGCTCTCAGCACGGCTTCTCCTCTTCCAGAATATTGTGTGTTTCCCTGGGGCACGGGGAGGGTGGGACTGTTCAGTGGGTATTTTTTAGCTGTGTTCTAAAAATCACACCCTCGTGCAGACTACCCCTTTTGTGCCTGAGCCTGACAGCTATTTCTCATTCCTGCAGGTTGTCCTCATCAATGCTATCAAGGACGTTGCAAAGGCCCTCTCTGATCTCATTGGTGCTACCAAAGGAGCTGCCAGCAAACCAGCAGATGATCCCTCCATGTACCAGCTGAAAGGTGCTGCCAAGGTAAAACCTTACCCTTGCACTGTGTTTGAAAGTGTCTGTGCTACCACATCTGATAGACACGTGCACCTTGGACCAGGCAATTCCTGATTGCCTGAAAACTCATCTCTTTTTTATTTCATCATCATCCTGGGATGATAAAGAAAAACAAGATGCTGTTGAGTTTTGATGAAGCTCCTGTTTTTCTAGGCTGTCAGATGACTTCTGTGGTTTTGGTGACAGAACTGTTTCTGAAGAGAAATTTCTCTCTTTTACAGGCCCATATCTGAGGGCAGGTGCTCCTCTCATAATGGTATAGACTAAAATTTATCCAGTATAAAATGGTATCTAGATACTACATTCTAAATAATGAATATTCAGGATAAGCAGGGGCTCTCCTTATTGACACCTTGCAGCCTGGGGAGGGAGAGAGGGAGGAAAAACAACCTGTGTTCGGATGTTGTGCATTTCCAGCTCCTCTCTCCTAGATCTTTCTAGGAAGCACATAAGTATCAAAGCTCAAAACTTGCTGAGATTATGCCATACCCGTGATACCTTTGGCTTTATTTTCCCTGCACCTGGGGTGTGTTATTGCATTTGCCTCACAGAGATCATGTGCATTTGCACCTACGAAGTATTTCCAGGTGTGGAGATCTCTGTGGTGTTATTTTCCCTTTCACATTGTGAGAGTGTTGTGGGAGCTTCTTTGGGAGCAAGCACTCTCCTATCTCTTGCCTGCCCATGAGATCTGTTCCTCTCTGCCCTTCAGAACACGTGCTTACAGTGTAATGTTGAGGCACTGCTTGAAAAATAACTCAACTAGTCAAGAAAAATGGCTTTTTGGCTCTTCCCACTGTGAAGAGTTGCCTTTGACAAGTCATCGTTGTCAAGAAGGTGGCTTTTCTGTCTCTCCTTTTTTCATTGTAGCTGCTGTTTGTATCTCAACATACTGGGGTGGAGCACGGATGGAACTATTGCAGTGACAATTAGGTTATTCTGCATCAGAACTACCGAGTTTGTAACAGGAATAGTAACACTCATCCTGTGTCTCCATTTGGGCTTGAGGCTGGTGTTTGACTCGTCACTCACCTGGGGTTTTATCTGACTGCAGAGAATGTAGTGGACACATTTCAAAAAGCAATACCATCCCTCGATTCATATCCCCTTCAACTTGCAGTGTAAGGTGTGCAGGAGGACAAGACAGTGACGTACCCAGTATAACCTGTGATTTTTCCATTTGTTGGTAATTTTTTTGCCAAAACAGTCACACTTCAGATACTATCTCTGTGCAGTTAATTGTGCCACATTTCTGCAGCTTATGAGGAGCTTTCAGAATGTGGCCAGCACAAGAGCTGGTATCTAGTCCTGTAAAACAAGTACAGTTCAAGAAGCCTCTTAGGTCCTATTAGAAGTAACAGTGCTGCCTACTTTAATTTGCCTTGCTTCACACCCTGCTGTCTCTGAAAAACGGGAGGAAGGATTCATGTGTTTTTGTCCTCCCTTCTCTCTCCTTCAGGTGATGGTAACAAATGTCACATCCCTTCTGAAGACTGTTAAAGCAGTAGAAGATGAAGCCACTCGAGGGACGAGAGCTCTTGAGGCCACAATTGAGTACATCAAGCAGGAGCTCACGGTGAGAACAGAACAGCCCTTTGAAGTGGTTTTTGGGAGCATGGCCTTGCACTAAAGCAGGCCTCTCCACAGCTCCTCCTCAAGCTGTGCTTTACTGCCCTGCACTGCACTGGGTGCAATTTGAGTCTCTCTACCTGCTGCACATCATCTCTGAAAGTACAATTACAATCCACTTCAGCCTCCCTACTTTCACACATTACCGGTCCCCACTTTGAGACTGAAGATGCTCCTGTCAAGTACAAAACTGGAAGCAACTGCTTCCTTCTTCTCTAGACCTTCAACTTTCCCTACAGATATTCTTTTCTGAGTCTGATGCTGTTCCTTTTGGCTTTTGATCCTGGCTTTGGGGGAGTCTCCTCAGCATCACTGCACTACTGCATCTGCAGTTTAATCTTGTTTCTGTTTTTCCTTTATTATGAGGTGATTCTGCAGCCTGCTATCTGATACTCTGGGTGAGCAGGAATTAATGATAGCATGGAATTCTCTCCCAAATAAGATGTTAGACCATTGTTTTCCTTCCTCTTTAAAATATAACAATACAGCCTCCAGCTGCAGCTTTCAGTTATTTTTTTTTTTTACTAGCACAGTAGTCAGTGCCATAAATAATACCTGCATATTTGTGAAGGAGCCTGATTTTTATGTTTTCCTTCTTTTACTTAGTCATTTTTATTTAAAAAGCTCTATAGACACAATCTTCAGCAGAAAATTCTTTGATATGTAGTCTAGATTAGCAATTCTTAACCATAATGGCACTGGCACAACTTTGCCTTGTCAAGTGCTCTCCATAAAACAACGAGTTTTCATTGTGTGAGCAAGGCTGTTGTAATGGAGAAATTTATTTTAAATTATTTTCTTTTAAATACCTGTCTATAGTCATTGGGAATGCACATGGCAGTGGTAAAACCTCCTGACTTGGTACCTGAGCAGGAATGTTCTGTACAACATCTAGTGCATGTTATTGTCGTGTGTCCTCGTGAAGGCCTGGCTTTACCTCCCTGCCCGTAACTGAACTAAAGCCTGTCCAGATCTGGCATTGGAGGATTGTGCATTACCACTTCTGCTTTCTCAGTTTGGTTGGTATCTGTTTGAAGTGTTCCTCCTTTTGCTTTTGTCAGCATTGCTCAGGAATGGATCTGTGCTGGTGTTGCCACCTCTGTCAAGGGGGAAAGGTGGAGTACTAGAGGAGGGTCAAGACGAACAGGGGATGGCTCAAGTGTGTGCTCAAGAAAATGCATCAGGTTTGATTTGGAATTCCAGGGACTGAGTCTGAGCAACATCAAATATCCTTCACATATTTTAACATTGCTTCCATTTCTGGAGAGAGAAAGAGAAAAACTGCTGAAGTGGGAGCACAGGATAGACCTGGCTCATTTTTGTCCAGACACTTGTGTTCTGAAAGCACTAGCCTGCTTAGGTTGCACTGTGTGGAGCCAAGAAACCTCTCCTGATCAATTGTGCCCTCCAAATTGTCCCTGCACTTCGTAAGAATGGCAAGTAAATAGAGACTAAAGCTTGGGAGAAGAAAATACAAGATCAAAGTGAGGTTACCCAGCTCTTCTTACGTGTGTGTTACCGCAGTTCCTGTGTTCCAATATTCATGAGCGCTGTGCACTGCCAGATGATTGGAACTATTTTCACACAATTCACCCTGCAAAATTATATCTTTAGGTTTCTAAGGGGGAACTAAATATAGTCGAAGAGACAACGCTCCACCTCTGCTGTTTTAAGACACATTTGAGTGTTTTAGTGATGCTCTCAGTCTGTACTGCTCTGTGCTGTCCTCGGGGGCTTGGGAGGGCCCAGCCCTTGCAAGGGAAGGATCTCCTCAGGTGAGCAGACCAGGCTAAACAGCAAACAGGATGAAAAAAGAGTATAATTAAAGGAATAGTAATTCTTATCATCCCGTAGTGCTCTAACAGCTGTCTGGAACAACTGTGATTACGTGGCAGATGAGACAAAGGGGTTAACCCTTTTTATTGTATCCTTCCCTCAGCTTATTGTTTCCCTCTGGTGTCTGGAGGTGAGCAGGCTTATCTGATCCAGGCTTATGACAAGCAAGAGTGATATCCAAGTACTCCAAATATGTTTCTAATTTCCTGCTGTTCGAGGGCTGCTTCCGTTTGCTGCCTCCTTCTCGTGGTGGCTCTGCCGTGACTGGAGCGGTCTCAGACTTTCCCTCTGCTTTCACTTTTAGGTGTTTCAGTCGAGCGAGGTTCCAGAAAAGACATCATCACCTGAAGAGTCCATCCGGATGACGAAGGGAATCACCATGGCAACTGCCAAAGCTGTTGCAGCTGGGAACTCATGCAGGCAGGAGGATGTGATTGCTACAGCGAATCTGAGCCGCAAAGCAGTCGCTGACATGCTGACAGCTTGTAAGGTAAAGACGCGCTTCCGTGCCTAGCACCGAGCTTTCTGTGTGTGTGTCTGTGCCTCTGAATCCATAGAACATTGCATTTTTTTGTTCGGTCTCTTTGTGTTAACGCTGGGCTTTTCCCGTGAGGAAGTTAACGGTTGGGAGAATCTTCAGGGAACGTACCTCTCGAAAGGATTTTGTGTGCTGTGGACACACCAAAAGCAGCATTAATATTGACTGGTTTCTTTTTGTGAAAACGAGAAATTTTATTTGAGCTGAAATTTCCTCGTTTCCAGTCAGAAGACAAATAATCTGTGCAAGTGGTGGAATATACAAATAATCTCGCGGTCACAAATATCATTTCAATATTCCTCGGAATGGTGAAAGGAATCCCTCTGGTCTATTTTCAATATTCCTTTCCACCCCCTAACCAAACCTGTCCATTTGCTCAGTGTCTGTGCTTTTTCAGAATGTTTTGCATTTGCACTAAAAATAGTGGTGCCCTGTTTTCTACACTTGCTTGAGCTAGACAACTTCAAAAAACTGCCCTGCAAAACCTGGGGGGAACTGTGTGCCATATAAAGGGCTAGGAAGCCATTTGGCTTTTTTCTGATGACAAAAAAAGACCTAGGCATAAATAACTAAAAAATGGGATTATAAAGATCTCATTCTTTTTAGTCTTCAGTAGTAACTGTAGTAGCAAAGTGCCTTTACCTGTAAATCATAGTTATTTACTTCTGCATTTCCATGTGTGGAAGGTGACAGTGAAATAATGGTGCTCTCTCTGTGGGGTCTGTTTTCAGTATTTGGTCAAATTCCTAACTGCCTACGTCAGTCCCACATTAATTTTTAGCCCAATGCTGCCCAAACAGAAGGGTTAATTGGGCTTTTAAAATGATCCTCATGCAAAAGTGCAAGTTTTAATATAACTTAGAACTGGATTTTTACAAAACCAGTGAATAAAGCTTTTTATCTTGACTTAGTTTGCTAACGGGTTTTTTAGCATCTCACAGTTTTTGACCACTTTTCATCCCCCGAATTTTGCTTCTGTCCTCTCCATAACCTCAGAAGGTCAGCACAACAAAGCAGCTCCAATTTGCATGGGAAAATTATACTGCACTACTTCCATGAGAACTGCCATAGCCTAATTAGTGTTAGGGACAATCCAGGTAACTGAAACTAGTAAGGGAAGCTCAGAACAGTTTATGACTGTGCAACATTCTGACAGATCAATTCAAGCATCAATTCAGGTGCACATCAATACACACCTCTGGCATTTTGAAGTGGCCAGTGCAGGCACATTTTAGTTTTCCATCTCTCCAAACAGGCAGCAAATTCTCAGGAGCAGAATCCTCTCTTTCTGGTAGCGTTACAAACCCTCCCGCAGGCGCGCACAGCCCAGCGCTCACTTCTGAACGCTGATTTGTGAACAGTCATATTTTATCTCTGTGTTTGCTCCCAGTTAATTGCTTCTGAGTGGTTCGTGCTTTGCAAGCGTCCAGCAGGATGGAACTTCCTGCAGAGTGAACAGTGGAGGTCTGGGATGCTGGAAAAGCATTTGTGATCTCCCAGGGGATTGCTGTGACAAAGAGAGGAAGATGGCTGGGAATCATTTTACTTACCTGGAATGATGCAGTGCCCAGGCAGCAGATCTAGTTTTGTCTTGTCTAGTTTTCTTAAGATCGAGAGCATTTATTGGGCAAACAGGAATAAAAGTCTGCAGGAATACTAATTTTATGTGTTATCTAAAAATCTAGGAAAAACAGTCGTGTCATTTAAAAAAGCTTCTAAATACGCAGTCTGACCCAGACTTGATTTAGAAAATCTTGGTTTAGGTCCTGATTTAGAAAATTCTGCTCAGAGACTTAGAAATCTTATGCCATTAATTCCACAAACTGGCATTTCCACGATAAACCACATTGCTTGACTTTTAGGGGTAGGAACCAGCAGTCAGCCCCACTGTGCTGTAAAAGCTGTGGGATGCAGTGCCACTTGGGTTTTGTGATATTTAACACATACTGGAGGGATTTCTAGTGTTATTTAGCTAAGCTGTAGAATAAGCATTCAGTAAATCATCAGATTTTTATGTCCTTTGAACTCAGACAAAAGTATGTGTAGAGTTGTACAGAATGTAGCTCTGACTTCCCTGGTGTCAGGAATTTAAATGTAAGTTCTATTTCATTGCCAGTTGCCTAAGGCAAGTAGAATAAGGGATTTGAATTATTAGCAGCTATATAGATGCTTGTGCTTGTTCTGCTGTACATGAATTTACAGTGCTCATTACTAATTCTGTATTTATAAGTAGATGCTATTTCAAAAGACAATGAGGTTGCTTACTGGGGGATGCAATGAACCGAGACAACTCTTATTAAAGTCAGTGGAAACACTGTAATTACATTTATTGAATGTTAGACCAGGCCCTAAGATAACAACAATTACTTTCTTTATTACCTATTTGTATAAAATAATGACTATGCAGTAAGTAACCTGTGCGTAATATCAGTATTTGTAATGATTGCTGTTGGAAAGGAAACAAATATGAAAGGTCCATCAAAACCATGGCAAGCAATTGCAGTGAGTAATCACTCAGATCATTCCACAGCCAGGAGACTGAGGGAGGCAATTACTCACCTTTCTCAGCACTAGTTAGGCTGGGTCTAGGCTTGGGCTCCCCAAAAGAGTAAAGGCACTGATGGCACTGGAGTGAGCACAGGGCCTGTGAGGAGACACTGAGGAGCTGGAGAAGTGGCTTTGGAGGGACCTCAGCAGCCCTCAGAAACCTTCCTCCACCAGTTATCCATGAGGGCCACAAGATGTGCTCCCGGAGTCAGGTCGTGTTTGCTGCCCTCGTTCTGAAAGCACGTAAGAGAAAATGAGGGCTGGTAGTGGAGAGAAGCTTCAGAGTGAGGGAACAAATCTGTGTTCTGGTTCATCTTGAGATGTTTGTTCAGACTCTCTGCCTGAGCCTGGAAGAGAAAGCACTTCTGTTCCAAGTCCCAGCTGGAGTAGTGGGGTGTCTGTCAGGATGTTTCTGGGTTACAAAAATGACTTCCTGAAATGACTTCTGTCACCTCTTTAGGCTGCTGTGAAGTTTATGGCTTATTTGAAGACTCATTAAGCCTTAAAACTGCTCCCAAAATATTCTGATATCAGTCTTGGTTATGTATGCAAAACATAGAAGGAACCTGATATTTCTCTCCTACAGGTGCTTACTCTAATGGCCTGTGTTACAGTAATATTAAGTGAAAAAGAGACATTAGAGCATGCTTTACAATATATTCATAAGAAACACTGGGAGATCCTTTGCCTTATTTGAAAAATGTTTAAAAAAATATTCTGAATTTTTTGGGCTTCTGGAGCTCAGTTGAAGCGGGCTGAAGATGAGGAGAATCCTGTGCTGTCTCCTCCCGGCTCCTCACCCTTGATGTTATTTGCTGGCAGGATGAGGAGATGAAGGAGGCTTGCAAAGCCCTTTTCCTGCTCTGCTGATCCTGAGTGTCCCTGCAGAGGGAGCCCAGAGACCAGCTGCTGCCAGCGCTGGTTGGGATGTTGTGGGTTGCAGGAAAGGGCCTAAAATAAGCGAGCAGTGAGATAATCCCCGGCCTAAGGGAAGATAAGAGGCTGCAGGAGTGGAAGGAGCTGCTTTGTGGGAGGAAACGCTAAATTTCTTAATTCTTAGGAAGTGTCACCTGTCAACAGTGGGTCCTCCTGTTCAATAAAAGAATTCCCTAGAAGTTTACTGTAGAAAATACAAGGCTCGAAGAGGCTACAGCTTTCACTTTTTATTAAAAATAAATTGGGCGAGTTAGTCAGGCTTCTGTCAGACGTCAGACATTATAATCAGTGGAAGTCCAGATAAAGTCAAAGATCTGACTCTGCTGCTGCTTCTCTCAGTATTTAGGCAGATGCTCCAGCACTGCTGTTGCTTTATTAAATCACTGTGTCAAGCTAAAGCCATCAATAAACTTTTATTTACAGAGTGGTACCAGGCAATGAGAAGCAGCTAATGGTTGTTTGGG
>VXAY01002384.1:102127-120714 GCA_013399855.1 Oxyruncus cristatus | reverse complement strand
GTGGGTTGGTTGGGTTGGGTTTTGTCCCTCTTGTGTAGAGTAACAATATCCTGGAACTTCAGGATAAGTTCTGCCATTCAAATCTGCCATTTGCAAATGTTTCTGTAAGGAACAAAGTCTTTATCCTGTGGGATGGAGAAGGGAAAGTGGGACACCCACGTTTGACCCGTGCACAGGGCTGGTGGTTGACCTGTGACTGGCCCAAAGTCTTCTGGGGCCAGCCCAGTGCTTTGCTGTCAACCAGGTGGCCATTTCTGCATCCATGCCTTGACAGTGGGCTGTCCAGGCTTACAATAAAAAACTGGGTTTAGCATATTTCTAACCTGTAAGGTGTAAATGGCCTTTATGGGTGGCAAAACTGTGCTTACAATTTTTATTTTTTTGTGTTGGTATTAGTGAAAAAGAAGAGCCACAATAATAAAACCTTTGCAGTGTAGAACAGTGTATATACAGAATCCAAGAGCCCAAGGAGCCCCAAGATGCTTTTCAGTATTTGCATTGGAAGAAATCACAGTAGAGAAGAAAAGATGGTTCTTCAAGAGTTTCTCTCTTTGTTCTTAACTGGCAGCAAGAAGCAGTGCTACTGCTGGTAATGCCTGAGGAAGGACACTAAGAAAGACTGCAGGTGCTCACCTGGACAGGAGACCGGTAAAAGGACAAGTGTTCCCAGTGCTAGTTCAGAACTGGAGCTCTGCTGCTCCTCGAGCACAGTTTGCTTACAAATTTACAACAGAAACGGGTGGCCCTCAAGCTCTACTGGCATTTGCACACTATAAAAATTTTTTTTCCCTTCTCCTTCCCCTGTCTCTCCTCTAGTGGGAGCAGTTTTGGATACTGATGTTGTTTTGCCTCCTCAGCAAGCATCGTATCACCCAGATGTGAGCGAGGAAGTTCGGGAGAGAGCCCTGCGCTTTGGAACAGAATGTACCCTGGGCTACTTGGAACTGCTGGAACACGTGCTCCTGGTAAGGGCTCCCCTGCAGCCACGTTCTGCATCACTTCCAGGGAGAGCAATCTCTCTGCCCTCTTTCTATAGTGATGCCAGTGACACATTTTTGTCAGGTTGTCATAAGGTTATGATCAGTTTTGCTGTTCAGGAAGAGCAAGCTCAAGGGAACCTGGTACTGCAGCTCCAACTGAGTGACAGAAGGAAGGCTGGAGTACTTGAATGGAACTGGATCAGATCTGGACATAAAAAAGGTCCCTGACAAATAAACTATTTAAGTATTCCTGTAAGCCCACAATAAACACTAGAGATATTAGTCCCAGGCCTGTCCCCCAGGCCCAAGGGGTTATGTAATGTATATGAAGACACTGTTCCAGGCCTTTTGCAGTCCCACCTGCTCAATGCCATCCCAAAATCCCCAGCCAGCACTGCCTCACAGAGAGCTCTCCAGCACGTCAGACATGACACCCCCAGAGCTCTGCATAAAACCCCTGCACTCAAATCCAAGCTCATGAATCCTGCTGTCAGTTGGCTTTTCTTGACTATACAGAAATTATCACAGAATATATTAATTGTCCCATAGTATTTTGCTCTTCTCCTGCTATGACATTTGTAGGAAGCAAGAACATGTTTGAACCCACAGCTGTGAGATACTGAAGTTTCTGGAGAAGACTTAAATTAGTGATTTCTTTTGTGTGGCTTTCAGCTGACATATGTCTGTGAAACTGAAATTTGCAGCCACTAACTGCAGATTAACAAGTTTGCTGCTGAGAACATGGCGTGTCTAATTACTTACATCAACTGGGTGAAGTATATGTAACACAGCAGTACATATATTCCTTGCCTCTGTCAGGGAAAACAGTTCAATAAAATTGGAACTTGTTATGTAATTCCTAGAGCTGTACAGCAGGAAGTCATTCAGCATTAGATGTCTGTTCCATTTGTAGTTTAGAAGGTACTGAGGGGAATTTTTCAGATTTGATCTGTAGTGCTCTGTCATAGTACCTGTTTCAGACTCTGTGCTGGAACAGACCAAAGGCTGGAGTCAAATTTTGCTTGTTTTATTTCTTCCCCTCTCTGCTTAAGTGAAGAGGCTTAAGGCAAGAAAGGCCTGTTCCTCCAATAAAATGCCTCTTTCCTTTCAGGACCCTAAAGCACTGAGGAAGTTCTGTCTCCTTGCCTTCCCCCCACCAGTGTTTGCTGCCTTAGGAAACGCTGGTAGTTTAGAACCCCCTAAATCTATAATCTCATTTAATTTATACCCTCCATAAACACAGACCGTGGGAGACTAGAAATCTCTAATTCAGTCCCTCTGGCATCTCGTGATAAAGTCATTGGTAAGTTCAGTTATTCCCACAGTGGTCAGGCGAGGGGTGCCAAGGAGAACAATTCAGCAGCCATCTCTCTTTGGAAATGACAATTTTTAGGTGCAAGAGTTGTCAGATGCAATGTCTAAAATTTTTTAAGCCACTGTATCCACTTGGGCAGAGGTTGGATCAGGAAAATGGCACAAAACTGACTTGTTTACTCTGAGGAATATTCCCCCTGGCTAGGGGCTGGGTGCAGGGACACGCTAATTCAAGCTGTAGGGCTGGTGCATCTTTGGAAAACATCCAAGTAAGTTGTATTAGCAAGGCTGAAGACTGACCTGTCCTTCTGCATATCCATTGCTCCATCTTGGTCAGCACTGATCACGCTGAGTTGAGGGGAAGCCTGGAGCTTTTGTTGTTGTACAAGACCCTGCAGGGGCCGAGAATCTGCTGAGAGTTCTAAATTGGCTTTAAAATCGCAGTTCATAAACTACTCTTAAAATTTGCTTAGGTTTTTTTTTTGATTCCAACATTGTCAACACTCCCGTAGGTAGTACTAGTGGCACAATGTCTTTTTTTATTATAGTCATGACCACATTTGTGTATTTTTTGAACATTTGTGGGAAGATAACCCTTGAAATGCTCAGTTTCTACCATAATAAGCGTTTATGCAGTGTATGAACTTTTTATAACTGTTGTTTTGTTAGCACTGCAGATCGTTTATCCACGGAGGACTCGTGTACTTCTGATTACTGTGGAAATTATCTGGCTAAGGATCATCCTTAGGAAGCAGGAGACCAGGGCACACGTACACAGACATGGCAGTTCCAGAGAGAGAGGGAACTCCTCATGTGGCAGAGTTCTCACCAGGCAAAGTTAGGAAAACAATTGAGTTGAGTTTATTCTGTCAAAGGAAGGAGTTTGGCATTTGAGTGCAAAATGGGAAATGCTGGCAAAAGGATACAATCTGTTTTCCTGGGCACCTGGAGGGGCTTTGTGGGGGAGTTTTTGAAAAGGTTAAGAAAATGCACACCTGAATGGGACTTTCAAGACTCAACCTCTTGTTTTGCTCTTGAAGCTCTCTATTTATCTGTCACTCTTCTCTCAGAAGGAGCTTCTGAATATATATGTGAATTTCCAGAACTTAATCTTTTTCCTTACCAAAAAAATATGGTAATTAGAAATGAAAATGTTCCTGTTCAGGGGAAGAATTCAACTTCACTGAGTGTCTGACTGTTTTTCATTTGAAGAAGCCCAGTTTCATACTTGATAGAAATTAAGTTCGGAAATGTCTGTCTTTCCCTTCTGTTTGAGGGTCTTGCCCAGAACTGGTATTTCCATTGTGTTCACAGTCTCTGATTTTTTCCAGAACAGGCAGCTAGCTTTCAGAACTCTGTAATTCTGTCTCTTAGAAATGGTGACCAACCAGTCTGTTAATAGTAGAAAATCAGCTCTGGAAAGGCTGAGCCTGATCCATAAGTGCAGTGACTGTGATACCTGAGCTTGGAGTGCTAAAGCTGCGTATTCCTCCTACATACTCACACGTGTGCCTCTGGTTTGGATAATTCTGCCCTAGGGTTAGGATTGAGAACTTCCAGGCAATACTGACAGTTCCTGCAGCAGTGCCAGGCAGTGCCACTTGCCTGGTGTGCATCCACATTGCAGCCTTTGCTCCCGGAGCCCCACTGACAGTTGTAGTTCTCCCACTGGGCTCACGTTTTCTCTCAGATGATTTCTGTATAAAATAAATCCTTCACTAGTGTGCCTTGGGAATCCTCCAGCGTTCTCTGGAATCCTCACTAATACGCAGTATTACATTTTATTTGTTCCTCTAGATCCTTCAGAAACCAACCCCAGAACTGAAGCACCAGTTGGCCTCTTTCTCCAAGCGCGTTGCTGGTGCCGTGACAGAGCTCATCCAGTCAGCAGAAGCAATGAAGGGTGAGTTGGGAGACCTGGCTCCCACTCTCGTGTGCTCTTCGCTCCAGTGAGGCTGATCTGTCATTTTTGTGTTTGAAACAAACCCCAAACCCACCGAAACCCCTTCCAGTATGCTCCAGGAGTCCTGGTACCACCAGGTCCCTCCATTCTTTGAATTTCTCTGCTGGCCTTCGCTTGCTCAGTGTTGGTGAACAAGTCTGTTTGACCCTCTGCACGTCATATGCCGTGCCAGAGGTCATGGCTCAGCCACAGGGCCCTGGAAGGTGGAGCCACTGAGCATTTGAGCAGGGCACAGTTGCAGAAAACGGTTATTGCTCCTCTTGAGCTGGAGGCTGAACTGTAGTTGGATGGCTCGTTCTTTTCCTTACACTCCCATTTGCTCAGTCAAAATAAGTCCTTTGCTTTGCAGTGGTAATTGCTTTCCAGCTTCAAGTAACATCCTCTTACACACTTTCATTTTTGACTTACTCAGCCTTTAGCAAAGCTGTCAGCTTTAGGTCCGTGGTGCTTTGCAGTGCTGTGTCTGGGTCCTGCCCTGACAAAATATGTTAATGAAACAAGGAGACTTCAGAAAAGTGTGGGCTAGATGGTTTCCTGAACTCTTGCAACTGAACAACTTGTGGACAAATATAAATCTGGCACTCAAATAAGCAATGAATTCCACTGTTCTTATAACGCTGTTCCAAGTTCACTGTTCTTACAATAGATGATATTTTTCTAAGTTACTGTCATAGCATAATTTTTATCCAGTAATGCATGTGAACTCTTATAACAGTTCTAACGTTATGCATTTTAAATGAGATAAATACATTTAAGGGTGTGATATTAAGTATTAGACCACTGCTGTAGAAGCACATCCACCACAGATTTCCTGGGAACTGTAGTCTAAAGAAATCTCACAGCCATCAGAATGGTGTATGAGCGTTCTAATCTCATAGGTAATAGAATATTTTAAATAAAGCACTGTTTTATTTAAAAAATATTTACATTTTTTATTAGACATTTTTATTTTAAAACTTTGGGTTTTTTTCTTTTAAATTCTGTCCCCCTGGTAAAGGCTTCTAGTAAAATCAGATTCGTTCAATCATTTTTTCCTAAGCTAGTTCAGAAAGCACTGTACTAATTTTTCTGATATTCTGTGTAATATACACAGCAGGTTTTCCTCAGTTATTTCCTGCTATTATCAGTACGTGTTCCTTGGAAATGAACCTTAACTAAGAACTTTTATTACATATGGGAATGTGTTGTTACCTTCCTGCCTTCCTTCCTCCAACAAGCCAAGCCAATATCAGAATATTTCTATTCCCTAAGTGCTTGTTAAAAATCTTTATATTGTCCTCATCTTTGGAGACATCCATTAATTTCCAGCAATTTTTGTATTTTAATTCATATTCATTGAAATAAAAAGATCAGGGTTTCTTTCCTTTTTTTTTTTGTTTTCTCACTTACTGCCTGTAGAGCATTTTTTTTATTCACCCTGGAAGCTTTTTTTGTGGAAAGTAAAAGGTTTTTTAACCATTCCCAATTCTCATTTATAGATACACAATAAAATTGTCTCCTGACAAATTCAACATGTAAACATTTTCACCCTTGTGAAAGGCCTGTTTTTGAAGAGGAACTGCTACATTTTACAAGTGTGTTTTTGGCTGTGTTCATACACTCTGCCTGTATCACTTCCTTTTTCCCCCTGGTTTATCTCCCAGTATTGGGGCTTACTACAGGATGTCTTCATCCTGGGCACCATTTGAGCTGAGAAATGGTCTTTGGGCCATGCCCTTAGAGGTTATGAACTTCTTTTGGCTGTTTCACTCTTTCCCTCCCTTTAGAATGCGGGGGTTTTCTGAATCTCGTAGTTCAGAGAGTGGTGTCAGGAAATCCAAAACTACAATGCACTGACGACTTCCAAAAATCTGAGATCGCCTCCAGCCGAGTATCCCTTTTGTGACCCTATAAAATTTCTTTGAACCAAGGGAAATGCCAAAAATTCAATGACAACAACAACAAAAAAAATTTTAAAAAAATTGCCCTTTGGATCTATTGCAGAAAGTGCTTTGGCTTCTCTGCGCTGCTCTCAGACACTCACTGCCCCAGGTGGGCTTCCCTCAGTCAGGGCCTCATTCAGCTCTACCCACTCCCAACCAGAGACCGTGCAGAGTGGGCTGGTTTCTGTTATCTGTATCCTGTTCTCTCCACCAGCTGTCAGACTTCGGAGTACCTGAGGACTTGGTCAAGTTAGGGACCATCTCAGGAAGAGCCCTGATGCACACGAGTTTTGTTTCCAGTATGGACAGTCCACCTTTCTGAAGCTTCTTTGCTTAAGCAATCCTTCCAAAAGTTACTTTCATGCTGGAATAATCCTGCTAAATACTTTTTCCCCCTCTGCTTTGCATGCTCCATGGCACAGACTGCAGTGCTTTTAGGCCACTGTGGTATTAAAATCAGCTTTCTGTGATGTGCATTCTGCGTTTGACACCTGACAAGTGATTGTAAGTGCCCTGTTCGAATGGCAGCTCCCGGTGACACTGAAGTTATTGTCCTCATCTCCATTAATTCCAGGGACAGAGTGGGTGGATCCAGAAGACCCCACAGTCATTGCAGAGACCGAGCTATTGGGGGCTGCAGCGTCAATTGAGGCTGCAGCGAAGAAGTTAGAGCAGCTGAAACCAAGAGCCAAGCCCAAGGTGAGTGTTTCTTTGAGGTTAATCAAGCAGAGGACGCACAGTGTACTGGTGTGTGCTCTGCTACTGTCCACACTAAGGGTATCAACAATCAAACCTTGCCTAAGTGGCACCAGGCTCTGCCCTGGAGGGCTCTTACCCTGAAGGCACAGGGTGAAAAAGATGCTTTTCAGGGAGTGAGTCAACCACCAGCCATGAGCAAGCAAAGGAAGAACAGCCAAATGTTAGAAAAGCCTGTGAGAGTTACAGCAGAAATTACTGTTGATTGTTTACATTTCTGTTTCCAAACACATTTTACTGATGTAGAAAGTTGTTCTCCCTTGCTTTCCTTTGAAGGCCCTTTGTTCTCATCTGAATTGGTGTAGTAATAGCAGGAGAGAGCAGCAGCAACACAGAAGGGATTCAACAGAATGCAAAAGACCTGCTGGATTTTCTAAGACTAAAAACATAGGATTTTGTGCCATGCTAAGAGTAGCTGCTTCAGTGTCAAATCAGATCCGGGGTATGACCATTTCTATTTAATTTTCCTGAGGGAAATTAAATTACAGCTCATTGTGACAGCAAGCAGTGTTGCATGTTACCAGGTCATTTCAAATGTGTCTCTGAATATATTATAAAATGAAGCCAACTATTTTCATGTGCAGTACGGAGGGACTGTGTGAAACTGCTGTTCCTAATGGTTTCCTGCAGAGCTCACAACACTCACAACACTCACAACAGGAGAATTGCTGCCTTTTGCCTGGTGTTGAATAACAGGCAGGTTTTAGAAGAAATTGCCATGTTTGTTGCATCTCTTTAAAATGAAAAATCATGCTTTGGCTGTGGCATTGACTTCAGGAGAGGCCTATGTACCTATTTTCCTGTTCATGCTGCTTTGTAGGTGCAAAACTGTTTTCAGAGTAAAGCTAATGAGAGGTCTTGCTAAAAAGCAGGGCCTCAAGAACATTCAGTGTTGGATGTTTTGGTGCAGGGTGCTGTTTTGTTATTCAGGAGCATCAGATGAAATAGTTCTTGGAAGCTTCGGTCTTTGAGGACTTCCCACCCCCCCATCCAGTGATGGGAATAAATTAGCTCATGAAAAAGAAATGCTCTTTGTCCTGCATTTTTTAACAAGTACATCCATTTTGTTTACAAAGAAAAATGGTCCTTTCTAGTGAGATCCTGCAGAGCAGAGGACACAGGCTGAGGATGGGAGAGTCCTCCAGCACCTTTTCTATACAATCACTGCACAATGGCATGTGTGTGTTGCCTGGTAACTGGGGAGCAGCTCCCTTCCAACATCTCAGCCACTCCAGGGGCATTGTAATTTCCCAGCAAATGCAGAGCTCACACCTGCTCCTCATTTTACATGTTAATTGGAGCATCCAGTCAGCCTGTGATTTATTGCTCCGTTTATTTGTCATGTTCTCAAACTAAAATTCGTGTCCAACTGTTTGTTTGATTGGGGATTTCAGCTGCCTTTGCATCCTTTTTAGATGTTTAATCTCTTTCACACATCAAAAGGCATGAGGAATATCACAGAGTGGCTCAAAACCCACTTTTTCTGCTGAAGACTTGCAGATTGTATCCTCCCAGAGTAGGATTTGCTGTGTTGAACAGGCTCTGTCTTTCTGATGCTTGTCTTTGACAGCATACACAGGGTTGTAGTCAGAGCACTTAGAGTAGGGAAGGGGGTTGATGCAACTGCTTTCTCTTATGCTCAGTCTATGAAACATAGGAATAACAGTGAACTTCTACAATGGAACAGACCTCTGGTCCAGCCAGATCAATATCCTGCTTTGGTTATCAGTAATTACCATCAGCGAACTTGCAGAAAAGGCCTTAGTTGTTAATTTTTTAATATCTGCCTGCAGGAAATCCATCATCATCATTACTAGCTGGTAAAGGTTTTTTTTTTTACTTTCGGCAGGGAATTGGAGTAATTTCATTTAGGCTTGAAATTTTCATCTTTGTGTGTTCCAGTTTGTCTTTTACCTCTAAAAAAAAAAGGTAAATCAGTAGTTGAAGGGAGAGTTTTTTCTCATTTGTTCCACTATTTTTTTTTTTATTATTTCTTTTTTCCTTGTTTCATCTTCATATTTTTGAACCTCTCACACCCCCCTTTATGTCCTAGACTGACACCAGGAGCACGAAACATCTCCATTTTCCACTACTGGGAATGATCTTATCCCAGAGAACGATTTCTAGTAAGACCCACCCAGTCCTGCCAAGTGCTGGCCGTGTTTTATTGTGTGATGCTTATTCTGTTTGCTTTAAGTCCTGGTCATTTGGCTGCAGGTGAATGTGTTCCCAGAATGTTCAGTCCACTGCCCCACTGGTCCCTGGTAATACCTGTCTTTCTTCTGAGCTTAAATCTTGGAAGAACTTGGAGGACTCTGCCAAGCAGGTGTTGTTACTACTCCCTGCAACACCAAACCTGTTCAGTTCTCCTTGCAGTGTTCAAGGTGGGAAATGATCTGGGAAGCAAGGAGGTCTTTATCATTTATCAAGCAGGATTTGGCTGTCAGGTTTCCTTTGAACACATTTTTCCTGGGTGTGGACTCTGGGGTTTTTTTCTGTTTTCATTTTGGAGGGTCAGGTGTCTTGCAGTGCAGACACATATTCCTCCTGTCATGCGAACATGCTACTGGTGTAAACTAATAACTCCCCAAAGTACTAATTTTCTGAAGAAGGAAAGTATTTTACTAAAAAATAAAAACTACATGCTAATACTTGGGAAAAGTACTTCTAAAGCAAAAGGCAGGGTAGATGAGGTTCAACAGCAGAGAGCATTGCTGTCCTGCCCTGTTCTGTTGGTGCTCTTCATGCTTCTGTGCAGGCCTGTGCCCTCAAACACAGGTGTCTTTAGAAGTCCACAGGAGTTTCCTGCTGGTAGCTTTCAGCACTTTGTCCTTTTTTTTTTTTCCCCAAGATGAATCAAACCTGGATGCCTTTTTCTGCAGGACTCTGTGTGATATGTTTGATATATTAGGTTGTTATTTAATCCAACTATATATCAAACATATTCCTACAGTGTCCTGCCCTGTCTCCGGGGGTTGTAACAGAGTAGAAGGCAATAAGGAGGAGTACATTCACTCACAAGCAGGTTTAGAAGACTTCCTGCAGACTCCTAATCTAATCTGATTTAAAATAGATACATGGAAGGCTCCTTTAGCAGGAGAGTTTCTCTTGGAGGGACTTTGAAGTTGTGAAGGGCTTTTAGTGGTAGTGGGCAGCAGCTGTGCCAAGAACTGACTTTCACTGGTTATTGTGTTTTCCACGGCTCAGTGCAGTAAATTACTCATACTGGTCTTCTCTCCATGAACTAGAAGATGAGAGCTGCTTGAAAATAAAATGGTTTGTCTTTTGTGGGTTTTGCTGCTGTTTAGCAGTGAGATTGGGGGCTCATTTGTTTTCCTATCAACCCCGACTTTATTCGTGCTACCCCTAATAATGGGGATGCTATAGAAAAATGGTTGGTTGAAACACACAACAGAAAAAAAATTCCTTTTTTGTTTGTTTTGTTTTTAATGGCATAATCAACACTTCCAGGATATCTCTTGTTACAGACTCTGTAGCTAGCCTAATAATTTTGGTTTGTCTGTTCTGGTGACTTCATTTCCCAATCCATTTATTCCTGCACATAGTTAATAAGAGCCTGAGGAAAATGAGATGCTGAACTTCAGGGGGCTACTTGAGGAAGGAGAGGCTGATCACGTGTGACAGAGATCTGGTTTTCTAAAGAAACCCAAGAAGCCCTCTCTAAAATCTGTCAAGGTGATGTTTTCTGCCATGTGCCACATCACTGCTCTTTATTCATGAAGGCTGTGAACTGACACATGTTGTGAGGGAGCTGTTTAGGAGCATGAACTTAAGACAGCTCAGGGCACACTCTTTAATAAAGGGAATGGGAGTAATTACTTCTCATTGAGGGTGTTTTGCTGTGTTCAGTCTGGGGCTGCTCCCTGCCCTTATTGCTAAGGAATGCCTTGGGAGAGTCCAGGCAGGTGAAGGTGCCCACGGTGCTGACTGAGCCTTCTCCCCATTTCCAACATGAGTGTCCAGCCCTTGGATGGCACGCCTGGGAATGCTGCAGGGAAGGACTAGACAAGAAGGATTTGTTAGAAAAGATGAGAAGCCAACAGAAGTTCAACAGTTTGAATGCTGTGTAAGGCTGCTTCTGAAATAAATTCTCCACAGAAGGGATCGACTGGTTTTTTTCCTTTTTTGGCCTATGGTTTGCTCTTCCAACCCCCCAAATTTCAATATAGTTTGAAAGAAATTAATTTGGGACACGGGGGAAAACTCTGTTACCTGATGAGACACTAAGGTTTGTTTAGGTGCCTGTTTTCCTGCCGAGCTTCACCTGCTGCTCCAGGGTGGAGGTTAATCCAGCCATTGTACAGTGGCGTTCTCAGTAATGCAAGCTTGGATTTTTCAGCATTCTCTGTTGAAAAGTAGTAATTTTTCCTTAGCACTTGTGTGCAGTATTTAGTCCCCTCACTATCCTGAACTGAGTTCGAACAACTGCTTTTCCTTCAGCATCTTTTTGGTGGCTGGTTTTTCACAAATTGAATTCCATCTGGGCACACACAGCTGTCCAATAGATCAGAGCATGGCCATGAGTGTTTTATTAAACTTCCACAAAGATTGACACCTCCTTTATAATAAATAAGCTGATACTGGAATGCTCTCTCTGTTCAGTTTGAATTCCTGACAGTGATGACATATAAAGAATAATACACATAATCTATTTTATGTGTATTACGAAAATGTATTATAATGTATAAAATGTATTATAATGAAAATGTAAAAACTCTTGCTAACAGAGAGCCTTGGACAAAAGGAAAAGTGCAGTGACAGTCTGTTACATTTACTGTCATTCAGTGGTACTTTTGCTGACATTTTAGTTTAACTCTTCAGTCAAATCAAAATCAATAATGCATCTGTTTTAATAAGGAGTATAATTCTGATAGTGACTCTCCATTGAATCACTTCGGTTATGTCGTGATTGAAATAAGAGTTTTACAAATAAGACTTGAGGCCTTTGCATCAAGCCAGGACCAATGTGATGAACCCCCTAGGATTAATCTTGGATAATAATTATTAGGATGTTACATTGCCAAAACTTTTTCTGGTGTCTGTGGATCCTGTGCTTCATCTCCTGGACTTTGAGTCGAGTGGCAGTTTGTGAAGTGCTGTAGCACTGAGTGCAGCTGGATGGGCCATTTTGTAATGATTTGTAATTACTCATAGTCTTTTATTATTTTATAATTGACTGCTATTTCATCAGACTGCAGTAAGAGGAGAACTAAACCTGACTTAACTGTAGTTGGTGCCCTTAGACTTGCAAATGAAGTGCCCAATTTTCTGTCTCACAGCCCACTTGGCTGGTGTTTCTGAAGTTAGTTATTTGGCACAAGAATGTTGTGGCTGCCTAAGTTAGAGTAAACCAGGATTTCCAAAGGCTCATCTCACAGGGTGGCCTGTTCTGATATTGTAACCACCAGCCCTACTTGTGATCCTGCACTGGGTTCTGGCAGGCTGGTGATTGGATCACAAAAAAACCCCACTTTCTGTTGGATTATTTTGGATAAAAATCAATCAGAATACATGGCCCAGGCCTGGTTCTGTTTAAAACAACAATAACCATTTATCTCTATCTATTTTGTTAACTGTTCAGAAGCCAGAAAAATGGGCTTCAATGGATAAATGTTTTCAGTATTTGCTTAAATGATCAGAAAGTCAGGGAAGTTGTTTTTATGGAACAATAGATTTACATTTTAAATAGTACGAAACCTCACTAGGAAGAGCTGATTTCTCTATTTGCACGTGCTGCTTGAAAGCCACGTTTGGATGACTGAAGTGTTCTGGGCAGAGCTTTGGAACTTCCTATCTCCAGGATCACTAAGCTGGGCTGTTTCTCAAAGCTGCTTTCTGGGAAGTGGCAGCTCTTCCCAGAAGCTGTTAAATCTGTGCTCTTGCTTGGTATCTGCTTTACATTTCCGAGTGCAGGGGAATGAGACAATGCTCGTGTAGCACTGTTCTCTTTCAGTGCTCTAAGTCTTCAAGTATTTAGAAGATGCTTTGCCTGGTTCAGCAATGCTGGAAGCCAGAATTATGGCACTGCTTGTTTTTAATGGATAGCAAAAGAACTTCTTTTCAGAGCTGCACTTTTCTGAATGTAGTTTAGAGCAGCCCTAGTGTAGATAATGTATTAGAATGCGGGTGGCAATTCTTTAACTCTCTCATGTGAGACTTTATGTCAGTGTGAGCAGCCACAAGGCCAACCTAATACTTAAATTCACTTACAGCTTTAGTCCACATGAAACTGCTTCACAGAATTCACTGATGTGTTCCCAAATCACCTTGTCTTACTTTGTATGTCTCCTCAGTCTTGAGAATATAGTTGGGTGAATGTGTAACAGTGTTTTCTCTTGGTTATAGCAAGCAGATGAGACTCTGGATTTTGAAGAACAGATCCTGGAAGCAGCTAAATCCATTGCAGCTGCTACCAGTGCCCTGGTGAAGTCAGCTTCAGCAGCCCAGAGGGAACTGGTGGCACAGGGAAAGGTGGGTAAACAGGACGAGAAGCAACAGTGGTGGGGGAAAGCACTGAAATCAGATCTGGTCTCCTAACTGTTCTCCATGAAAACAGTAGGAAAGAAGCTTGGGAACGACTGATGAAAATGTAAATCTTTTCACTGCTCATCACAATACGTGGCCCAGGCCTGGTTCTGTTTAAAAAAAATCCCACAGTTACGTTTCTTTAAACCTCACAAGTGTAATCAAAGTGTTTGGCTCCTCAAATGTGTGTGGGGGTTTTACTCTTTGTGGGGTGTTTTTCGTGATCAAGCTGGTAATGTACAGTCCCATAAGACATCTTGGGCATCCAAAAACAAATGTCCCAGTGTACAATTCCTCTCTGGACCAGAAGAGTGAAAGGCCTCACTACTGTGCCCTCAGTGTTTTGTCTGGTTCAATGGGGCACAGGCCTGCTTGCAAATTCAGTTTATTTAAGTGGCTGTGCTTGTAATTGTTATTGGGACTGATGGAATGGTGCCTATAACACGTGTCCCCCTTTTGGTGTGGTCAGAACTGAGGTCTGTTAAATCATTCCACATCCATCACTTTTTTTCACAGTTAGTGCACTTTGAAACTTAAAGTTCGAACATAACTAGATATGTTGAGAACAATTTGTTATAGGATCATTGGGTTTGTATAGTCATAGTTTCTATCTTCATCTGATTCCTAAGTCGGAGCAGACTGTCATGAATCCCACCACAGTGCTGAATGTGTGTCTCCAGCAGGGATTGGCAAGGGATTCTGGGATGCTTGTGCTTTTATTTCTAGCAGGAGCACAGAGCACTTCATCTGTGATCAAAGTTTTCACTGGATGATGAGGCAAGAAAACCCTGAAACCTCAATAATTTGGGACTTCGTGTTTTCTTTTGTATAACTGATTTTTTAGTTATACAAAGGTGTCACCATAAGAGAAGACATCTTCTGTTTATGTTGATGCTACACGTAAGGATTCAAGTTCATTCCCTGGGGTTCTCATTAGGCACAAATCCCTGCTTCCATTCCTTTCAAAAAACAAGTCTCTGGACCATGTTTCCACTTCATATCTTCCAGTTTCTGTCCCAAAAACACCCAGACCCAGGCAGTTGGGGGTGAGGGCTGATAACCAGCTGTAGAATGTAGTTTCATTGCTGTCCTCTAACGTGGGAAGAAAACTGTCTCCTGATTGTTGCTGGCACTGTTGGTCCATGAGCACTTCAGTGGAAAGTGTGCTGCTGTCCCCAAGTGGCACAGAGGCAATTAGGGATCTTCCATGGGAAGCTTTGTAATTTGTACCTTCCCATAGTGCCAGAGTCAGAAGATACTCAAGAATGATGTCAATTCAAATGTGTTATGGAGACAGAAATAAGTTATTTCAAAGCCCAGGACATAAGGAACTACTGCTTCAGCTGTTGCCTGGGCCAAAGCTGTGGCTTCAGCCTTCGGTACTCTGGGAATTACTGGTTACTGTGGTAATTACTGGTTACTGTGGTAATTACTTCAGCATGTTCCAAGAATGGGTCAGTTGAAGCAGTACAGCAAGTTGGACGCTACATGGGCAGCCAGATGTGTGCTGGAAACACGCTTACTCTGCCAAAACACACTTACTCTGCCAAGTAACTTCCAGCTGGATTTTCTGCTCCTCCATGTGCTGGGCACAGTCACAGGTACAGGTGTTTCCTTCTTTCATGGATTACTGCTTGTTACCTGAGACAAAGCAATTGTGTTTTCTGTTTCCTTGTAAGCCACCTCTGAACTGTTTTTTCAGGTTGGAGCAATCCCTGCCAATGCAGCTGATGATGGACAGTGGTCTCAGGGACTTATTTCCGCTGTGAGTAACTGCTTCTCTTGAGAAAACTGGCACCTTCTCTGGAGAAACAATGAGAACACCCAGTGACTTGTGTCCTGCTGTCTTGTAGGCCCGAATGGTGGCAGCTGCAACCAGCAACCTCTGTGAGGCAGCCAATGCCTCGGTGCAAGGCCACGCCAGCGAGGAGAAGCTCATCTCCTCTGCCAAGCAAGTGGCAGCTTCCACAGCACAGCTGCTTGTGGCTTGCAAAGTGAAGGCTGATCATGACTCTGAGGCCATGAGGAGGCTGCAGGTACTTGTGTTCTCAATCACTGAAAACCCAGAGCAGAGCTGTGTAAATGCTGTTTTAGTACTGCATGAGCAAACCCCTAATTTTAGGGATAGTTTCTTGAACGTTCAGGTTTTGGTTCTGTTTTCCCTCCTTGTAGGATTCCGGGACATTTTATTAATCCTGGATGCAGTGACTGTTCATTTGTTGTTGTTCAGGAGTAGCTACAGCTCATTTCACTGCCTGCTTTATTCTTCATTTTAAAAGATGTTGACAGATGGAAATGGTGACTGCCCTGTGCCAAGCCCTGGTTTAGGTGTGATATTGTTAGATTAGGTATCTGGCCAAGCAAGAGGAACTGATGTCATCATTCTTTTTAAAAGGAGAAAAATGGCTTAAATATTTAGGAGGACAAAATAAATGTATGAATGCATGAAAAATCCATTTGTTTCTATAAAAAACAGTGGCACGTTAATGTTGTCACTAGGGATGAGATGGTTTTAGTGCTTTTGAGTGGATTTATGTAGATTGCCATTGCCAAAGGGCTGTGGGGGAGGTGTCAGTAACTAGAGGATAGTTCTGTCTGTAAAGCAACCTGCACTTGAATGCCCAAATGTCAGGATGGGTCTGAAGAGTTTTAAATGCAGAACAAACAATAGAAATGGGAAGAAAATTAAATACTAGACAGTGGGTTGTTTCCTCAGCTCTGACAGGGGACTCAGGGCTCTCACTCATCGTATTGATAAATTTATATTATTAAATAGACATTGAATGTGAGAAATTGGAAGGGAATGGGAAAAGGAAACAAGCCCAAGCATGGACTGAAGTTGAACTTTGCCATTTTACCAAGCTGTGTCTTAGTCCCAAAATGAATAATGAAGGCAAAAGCAGTTTGCACTTGGAGATCATGTCCTTCATCGTAGCAAAACCCTTGAGTTCATGTCTACTAAGTATTTTTGCTGGTGGACTTGCCAAACCCACTGAGCCTTTTGAGCTGGCCTTGCCCCCAGCACAGATGTTTTCACGTGGCTTTGATCAACAGGTTGGGTTCAGGACTCTGAGTGTATCAGTTTTCTCCTTCCTCCCCTGACTGGAACTGCCTTTCCCATGAATGCAACTGTGGAATGCTCTGTTGCAGAGCCCTCCAAAACCTAATGAAACAACTGGACATGTTTCCTTTCGGTTTGGATGAGCTCCAGGGCAAATTTCAAGGGCTTTGTCCTTGGGTCACTGCAGTGGGGAAGAGTTGAAAGGGAGATGAAGCTGGAAATGTGGGACAGGGCTGCGGAAGGTTCAGAGCTGGCCCATATGTTTCCCCTCCAGCACGTGGAGCAGGCTGGCCTGGCCTGCTGGAAGCAACAGTAGAGACTACAAGAGTTGTATAACAAATGTTTAATGTTTCTCTTTAGAAATCCTGAAATTTTTAAGTTATAATTTATAAGTTTAAATGTAAGATAACCATGACTGTGTAAGTTGCTGACTTGCCCTGATGAGAGTCCATTAATTTAAAAACTTAATGGTCTTATAAAATGTGTTTATATGCTAGTTTTCAGTTTCTGTTCTTTCTCAAGAAACAAAAAAAAAAGTCTGATCGGTGTTGTGCATAACGTAACTTGTGATTTCATCCACTGTTTTATTTCAAGCTGTAGGGAGAAAAAAAAATCTCATTTGTGACTTCTCCAACTTCCAGCTTCTTAAATAAAGGAATTGTGCTCCTTTCTGTACCATTGATTTCAAAGATTAATTTGCTTTTCACTGGGGAAAACAAAACGTATCTTTCTAGTGTAGTCAAGCGAAGATGTTTTAATTGTGATGCTCAGGTGAATCCATGTTAGTTGCACATTTTTTTTCACGATTACTGAATTTCCCCTGTCTTGTTCAAAGGCTGCAGGCAATGCTGTCAAACGTGCATCAGACAATCTTGTGAGGGCAGCCCAAAAAGCAGCATTTGGGAAAGCAGAGGATGACGACGTCGTGGTCAAAACCAAGTTTGTGGGTGGCATTGCTCAGGTTGGTACAGAAAATAAAGCGGATTAAAACTAGCACAGAAGTGAGCAGAGTGTTACCGTGTCCACCTACTGCACTGCAGGCTGCACAGACCTGTTCAGAAATCTCTGATAAATTACTTGATCCCTCAGTGTAAGGTAACCACTGAGGCATCAAGTGATTTGCTGGGTGGTGTCTGCACTTCTCCGTGGAGCATTTACTGTAATAGCAGCTGCCATTGCCCAATATGTTTTACTTCTTTTTCTGATGAAGTAAATGGCTCTTCTCGGACTTCTCTTAGGTACTTTAAATGTTCCCAGATCTTAATGGAACAACAGTTTTGCTTACTGTGAGCATAATAATTATTGGGAAATAATAGCCATATTTAAAAATAGATTCCAAGGCTTGAAGGTTGTGCCAAGTTCTAGATTTCCTGTAATGAACGGGGTACACCATATCCTGTAGTTGCTGCTTAAAAGAGGTTGGACTTGTATTATTTCTGCATGTCTGTACTACTGTCATTTTTCCTTTGGCATTCTGAGATGCAGGAAAATACTGTGGATACCCACAGTGATGAGCGTTCAGTTTTACTGCCACTCACACACTAAGTCATGGTGCTTATCTACACCCTGATGAATCTTGGGAGAGCACAGAGCTATAAAATCCATCATGGATCCATGGGAAAACTGTGGTGGCAGATTCTCTTTCCCTTCTTTTTTTAAGTCCTCTTTAAGACATACCTGAGAATACAAAACTGTTCTTGATGGCACAGTCCTGGGACCTGGGAAAACTTGAGCAGTTCCTGATGAAATCATTGAAATTTGGTGCTTCTCTGGAGGATGCTCATGGACTTCCTGTGGCTGGTGTCAGGGAGGAAGGAATCTGATTTTACAGACAGTATTCCTTGCTGTCATAATTCCTGCCTCTGTCTTCTAGATCATTGCAGCCCAAGAAGAAATGCTGAAGAAGGAGAGAGAGCTGGAAGAAGCAAGGAAAAAACTGGCCCAGATCCGCCAACAGCAATACAAGTTCCTGCCCACGGAGCTGAGGGAAGATGAGGGTTAACCTGCTGAGATTTTCTTCCTTTTTTTTTTTGGTCTTTTTTTTT
>VXAY01002384.1:29307-102065 GCA_013399855.1 Oxyruncus cristatus | reverse complement strand
TTTTTTTTTTTCTTTTAAAGAAATAAGCTAAAGGGGGGACAGCACACAGAGAACTGCTCTGACAGCATACTGGTATGCCAAGCACTTAGCTGAATAACTGCCTGTCATAGCTTTGGATGAGCAGAGGGCAATAAACACTTGTTCTTTTCCCATCTGCTCAGCTGGGGTGTGTGATGATCAAACAATGGTACAGTATTAGGTTCATCATTCCTGTTCCTTCCTTGACTTATATCTCAGGAGAGAATGTTTCGCTTTTTACTAAAGATACTAAGTCAGTATTATTGTCACTTGCCTGATGCTTGAGGTATTTATCGCTCCTTGACTTGGAGAACATCCATATAGCAGTGGGAAAACAGTCAAGAAACATTTCCTATGATAAATATCACGTGAGCTGGTGGTTCTCCCCCAGCCACCCCTGTAAAAAGAAGACCAAGGTGGAGAAGGATGCGTGGCTGAGGGGAGCAACACGCTTGGGTGTGGCTTTGAAGACGATGCCTGTCCTCTGTCAGCGTTATACAGCTGGTTCACCCCAAAACTGGAGGAATTGTCTCTGCACCTGTTTGCACTAGTGGTATTGCTCCTCACCTGATACCAACAAGCTCCTGCTTGTACAGTATTTGGGTTTACAAAATGTGGCAATAGCCATCCTTTAAAGAGCTCAGAAAACAAAGAAACGGAAACCTTGTCACTGCCTCAATAATAGCAGGTTCACGGAAGAAAATGCTGTTTTCAATTATATACCTCTGATGTGTGACTACTTTTACAGTATTATACACACGTACACGTGCTCTAACATTGGACTGAATGGTTTGCGTTTTGTTTTTTAATTGAAATTCTCTGGTTCGCGCTGTGGTATTTCTGGTAGAATGTATGTCAGTTAAAAAAGGGAAATGCCCAGTGCAACAGAAGACTATCACAACTCTTCTTATTCTTCTAATAATTACATTTATAACTATTACCTTTTGAAACCTGTGGGAATTGCAGGAGAAAAGAATAAGTGAATTACAAGTAGGCTTTTCCTGTAATATATTTTTTAAAAATTCGGACTCCAGGGAGTTTGTTTTCATAGTTGCTATTGATGAAAATGTATTCACCAAGGAATTGCAGACAAGGAACAGCAGCAAACTATCAGCAATCTTTGACTTCAGCTGCAGAAAGGTACAGTATGCTCTCAACAACTCTGTTGTGACCTAAACAATAGCAATTTGGGAGTTTGGGTAGAGTAACCCATCTTACTCTGTCAAAGAGAGAACACAAATCACAGCAACTTCGACTAGAAAAGTTGAACTATTTGACTGACTACAGAAACACCACCAATCATTGCCAACATGTCTCCAACTCCACTCGAGCCCTTTCAAACCATAATGGCAAGTCTGTTTGGGTCAAAGGACGCTGCCACTCCAGTCCTTCTGAAGGCTGTGCTGTCCTTTGGATCCCTGCCAGGAACATTCAGCTGAGCCTGTTTGTTAGAGACACGCCTGCCTAGTTGTCATTGTTGCAGAAAACACTTGTCCCGTAGACTCCAAGTAACCCTGTAGTGGTAGGTTTATCAGTTTAGGTAGTGCTAACTCCTCATTTAAGTTACCTGCATGAGACAGAATATCAGGAATTTTGTCACACTAGTGTTATATATATATATAGCAAAAAAAGTGCTAGAGAATTAATAAATATCCAAGTGTACCAAGTTTTTTATTGTTAGAGTCTCTTCTCTGATACTGATGTATTTCAGACTCAGTAGAGTTGCTGGAGAATCCACAATCATGAGAGGAAAAAAAAATTGGCATTTCCCAACTGGAATCCCTGGCATTGCCAGATGTGCTGTGATGTGTGGGTTGTGTGCACATCAAACCCTGAACTATCAGAGACAATGTGCAGTTCCCAGTCCTGTGATTTTCCACTTCAGCACAATCAATTGGGTTGGTTTTCATTCATCTCGCTGTGAACAGTGTCACAGAATCTCAATTCCTACACTGAGAAAAAGGCTTCCTGTAAAGTTTTAGGCAGAAGGCTAAACTGGTATTTATTGCTGTAAGACCTAAAGAAAGACAGCTCTAGTGATGGGGATTTTCTGCTGCTGTTGGTAGGTTCAACTTCTTTGCAGCTTATGTCTTTCTGGTTTTTTTTACCTGGACGGCCTCACATTCCCATCTCCTTTTTGGAAAGGTCTGCAAGACAGATTTGTTACTGCTTCCCTTTCATCCTATGTTTAACCTCTTATTTGATCTCCTTGAAGCATGAAGAAAGATGATGCTATGCCACTGTTTTATTGTAGCTGTAATACTGTTGTAATGTATTTTGGTCAGGATGGTATTTGCCAGTTTGACACAAGCCAAAAACCTGGTCAAATGCAGCTATGAATGGAAATTATATAGCTAGAAAACTTCATCAGTATGTGGAAGGAAAGAGCATGTTCGAATTGTGTGCCAGAGACAATTGTTTGGGAAGTCCATTTTAGCACAGTTCTTCAGAGACTCCTCTGTTTCTGATTTAATGCCCCCTCTTTATTTGACAGAAAGTATTTTCTCCTCAGCTGGGGCTCCACGGAGGAACCACAGTCAGATAAATAGCTGAGCTGGACAACTGAAGTATTTTTGTACTCAGAATTTTGGGTCTTCATTTGTGAACCATGAAGAGAATATAAGGTCATCCAAAGTCTTTCTATTTGGATTTTTTTCTTGCTGTTATAATTTGCAGTATCACGGAAGTCCACGTGTTGAATGTCTGTGGAGTTTGGGACTGGTCCATGCATTTCTTTGGCATGGGGACTTGCAGCAGGAAGAGACAAGCTGGAGTAAGGGGTCGATGCTAATTAATAAGAAGGACAGATGTTTACTTTGTTCTGTTAACTTGTGAAATGGTGAATGAGCTCTGTTGTATCTCACCCTTCTTCATGTGGAATTCACTTTAAGAATTGTATGCAAATTAAAAGCAAAATGCCTCAAAGCTGTTTGTGTACAAATAGTCCCACGTCATTTCCACAGCTATTCAGAAAATAGCTTGAACATTTTATTGGTTTTATGCATCAGAAGCCTCAAAGTTAGAAAAGTTTTGAAACCAAAATTGAATTCTAGGCTCTGGTTTCATCTCTCCCTCTCCCTTGGGTTTCTGCATCTTCATTACTTATTTCCTAATGAGGAAAGGAATATATAATCTAGAAACCTCAACCTAAATATGTTTAGATCATGAGCACATTTTTGCTTTTCCTCGGTCCAAACTGCTAAGATATTCACCCCAGCAGTATGGCATTTATCTGCCCTACGTATTTTTAAACCTCTGGGGTTTTTTTGGGTTTTGTTTTCTTTTTCTTTGGGAAGTCGTGGTGTAGGGTTGAGGGTTTTTTTTGGGAGGTACCTTATACTGTAATAGTTTTGTCCTTATGTAATTTCATCCTGATGAACGAGGAGAGAGTTATCTGCCCATAACTGTCATGATTCCCAAAACCTGCTTTTCCATGTTCACATTATTTACGTTAAACGTATTGTGGTTGATCATGTTAATGGAACAACACGTTTCATAAACCAAAGTTTATGATGCCAAATGCAGAAACTGTTTGGTCATGTGAGTTACAGGTCAAACTGCTGTCATTTACTGAGCTACAAATAAGTGTCACTTTGTCACTTTAAAAAAAAAAAAACACCAACATTTTAAAAATTGAGAAAGCAGTGAAGAGTCCTATTTTTTCTCAAATTAATGCTCTTTGTTACAGTGGAAGAACCTTCTGTTCAAGGCAGTTTTGGAGTTTATGTGCTGGAGTTTCGGGGGCTTGAGCTGCCACTTCAGTGTCTTCCCTTCCTGTTCAAGTTTTAACCCCAAGAGAGTCAGAATTCCCAGGTGACAGAGGAAAGTGTTCTATTTAAAGGTCTGCTGCGTAGACAAAACTATGAGTGCTTACTCTGTGATACGTGTCAGTGACCATTCAACATCCTAATAAAGTACATGTGAGCCACACAGAACTACAGAGAAAAATCAAACACCCGTCATTCGAGGGTGTTGTTGAGGTTTGTTGGGGGGGGGAGGAGAGTTTTGCTTTTGTATTTGTTGATTTCCATTTCATTCAACATTTTCCCATGTCAGATACAGCCGTGGGTGTAGGTACTGCAGTTCTCCACATGAAAACTCTGCCAGAAATCTTGCCACTGATCAACTGCATCAGAAGGACTTCGGTGTTGCCACCAGAAGGGGCTGTTTCTGCCATAACTACATCCGTGTCCGAGTGAGATCGTCAGGATGTCCTGTGTGTTCATCAGGTGCTTCACCAGATGTGTTATTATGTCTCTGATATGGCAGATTTATTCCACTTACTCCCTTTGACAGAAACAAGATTGAAGAAGCTCCTCTTTTAGTGATGCTTAACTGAATAATGAACTGGGGGCTCTCGAGGCCCCAGGCATGTTTTAGGCTAAAATACTTTAAAATATCTGTGAAAAGGGATATTTTAAACTACTAGGGAAAAAGGCATTTGGCAGGTTTGCTGTCTGTTTGCTGTTATTTTCTGTGCAGCACTGTTTTAATTTGTGTTAAAACATTCTAGGCACTGCTTTAAAAACTGGGAAAATCCAAGCTTTCTGCTTGCACAGTAATGCCCAAAGAATTGAAAACTGAACCACAGTGTTTGACATGCTTGGGTCCCTTTTGGGTTTGTCTTTCTGTACGAGTTTGTTTGCCTTTGCCTCTCTCTCTCCTTTGTTTTGAGCATTTATGGGAGCTGCATTCTTTCCTCCTGGACCATCTTTTATCAGTATATACAGCTCAGGTTTTCCACCTGTGCAAGTCAGATGTGCTGAGTGTGGCAGGAGAAGTACTAACATGGGGGGTTTATCACATATTGCCTAATGTGGATGATGTGAAGCTTATCGCACAAACGTGATTTTATTTCCCTTCTGGTTGTTTTCTTGAAGTATGTTTATTTCTTTTAAAACTGGATAATAGGGGCTGCAGACTTCGTAGCATCCTAAGATGTCCACCGCGAGGGTGTCAGTAGAACACTTTGGTTAGAGAATAATTGCCTGTACTGTGCTCCATCTTCTCTCAGTGTGGTTCAGACTCAGTGCTCTTTGTGGCTGGCTGTATTTTGTGAGGTGCAATTAAAAAGGTTCATACAGAGGTTTCTTCCAGCATTGGAGTTGATGATCTTTGCATTCAAATTGCATTGTATATTCCAGGTTATTGATTAAGATATTTAATTAAACATAAGTCACTGAACTGTGGACCTGAGTAAGCCCTGGAAAGCGTGGCCAGATTCTGGGTCAGTGGGTATATTATAAATGTGTTAGTACTGTATTGTACTTTCCCAGTTTGCCACTAAGTACATTCCATGTATGAAGGATGTACTGCCAGATAACAGTTTATCAGCCTTGCTTCCAAAACAGAAAAGATATTTATGTGCCAGTTCACCAAATGCTGGAAGTACTTACAGCATTAAAAAAAACCCAAATCCTTTATGCTCTGTCTGCAACAGTTGCCTCAACTTGGCCTAAATGGGATTAAGCCCCTACTTAAGAGATTTCCAAAGGAGAGTGTTTCAGACACTCAGACAGTGCCTGGCCCAGGTGCTTCACTGCATCCTGCTAGAACCAGTTACCCCATCATACTCATTCCATGACCACCGGAGTGGATTTCAAGCATAAATAAGAATAATCTGCTCTTAGAGACCATTTCTTACTTCTTAAAGCACTGCAGGTGAGTCCCTCCTATTTTACAGATGGCAAAATCATGTTGCAGGAAGGGAGATACTTTGTCCAGACCCCTAGAGCAGGTTGCCCTGAATGCACTGGCCAGTCCAGTTGCTGTGATCTGGATGGAACTAGGCAGACAAGTAGTAGCCGTGTCCAGGAAAGGGTTAATACTGATATTCCCATCTAGTTCATAACTGGTCTACATTACTTTTTGCACTAATGTTTCTGCACTCAGTTCCAGAGCAATCACATGCATTCTTTATGGGTAACCGTATAGCAGAGGGACTTACACAGTAATTGTGATTGGTGCCAAGAACAACCATCCTTCACTGCCAAGGTTTTAGACAAACATCCTGTCTTCCAGAGTTGAATTTAATCTGCAAGAATCTCTGCTCAGTGCCTTGGCTCTGCCTTATATTGTAACTGCTTCTGTTAAGGCCCCAGCCTCAGTTCTCTTCCAGTAAGTAGGGACTTACTGCAGCCTTTTGCTCTGACTTCTTCTACAAACTGACAGCTTTAATCCTTTGGACAAAAGCTCTGCAGCTTATTTAAATCAACCTCCTGCTTTACCAAAGCTTCCTGGAAAACACGAAAATCCTGGGGCTCTGGAGCCTTTGGTGTGACACTTTTAGCCACACTTTAAGTTTGGAAGTTTACTCAGAGGTGCCTTTAGTCAGCTGCAGTTGCAGGACACTTGGGCATTAGGGACACCACAGTAATGATTCCGGTCTGGCTGCAGTTACTTACTCTTTGCCTTCAGCTATACAACCATGAGCCTTTTCTCTCTTCTAAATAACCATCTTTTGTTTGCAATTTTTAACGATAAGTGAGTTGAAATAATTCTCTGTATCTAAAAGGCTAGTGCAGTTTCTGCAGATCCAGTCTGATGATCGTGTTTTAACACCCAGTTGTTTTTTCAGGCTGTACTTCTGCTTTATGCAGTCAGTAGTGATTTTAGCTAAACCTTTGTGTGTGAGCGTAACCTCGAGTGTGTTTCTCTTTGCCTTAGAAAAATGACAGTGAGTGAGAACTTTAGTAAGAACACATTGCTGGGTTTGCCAATGTCTCATATATATTGCTGATCTCTTCTGATCTGGGACTTTGTGTTACTGGGATTTCACATGTGAAAACTGAGGGGGAAATATTGAGTTCAAACAGATGACCTCAGAAAAACAGCTCCATCCGTCATTCCATTGTTTGGTTTTCATTCCAGCTGCAATACTCTATCATTTGGTGGTGATAATAAGGCTATTTAGGGTAATTCTCAAGCCAAACCACTTCTGTGACATGCCTGTGATGCTTCCAGATCCTGTAGCTCAGCAGTTCAAGCCACAGAGAAAATTTTCTGGTTAGTTTGACTGTTCAGGATTCATCCCAGATCTCTTCCAAATCACGGGAGTGGCTCTTTATTACGTGACCAGATCACTCATATTTTGGTTTGTCCCTATTTGAAAATAGGCTAGATGCAAAAATTTCTCCTCAAAGGGTGCCCTGTTTCTCTCCTAGAACTGGAAAAACTCAATATGCTGAGTATCCTCTAGAATAAATGTTTTGTAAAACAAACCAGGCTGCCAATGCTCCCACCTCAGGAGAGGTCAGAGCCTATTCAGATCTTCTTCCCCACCTAAAGGATAACACCCATTAAACAAGAACCTTCCAATTAGTCATTTTGCAAAAGTATTTGCTTGCAGCAGAGTTTGTAGATTCATAATAAATGGATTCATAATGTCAGTTGGAGGAAATGTGTGAATGTGGACTGGAAATGGAAATGAGGCTGCCCAAACACCACAGCCCAGGCAAGTCTAAATCCTGTGCTGGAGATAAAAAATAAAATCCCTGTGAGCAAAGGCAGGAGGACAAAACGTGAAGTAACAGCCACCCTTTTATAGAATAATGGAAGATGTTGCTGCATCTCTACCATGTTGCAAAAGGGAAACAGGATAAAGATTGGGGGGACTATACTTGGATTTTCTTGTAACAGGTAAATGCTGTGTTACTTTCAAAGTCATACAATGATTCAGCAAAACTCTAAAAACACATAAATTGAGACAGCAAGCAGACTATCTGAGGTTTGTTTCAGGTATTTGCTGTAGTTGCTCCCTGCCAGTACAAATCACAGTGTTGAAAGGGTAAGTCAGACCTGCAGTGACACCGCTGATGGTGAATTACAGAATGATGTTTAAAATCAGGTGAACTCAAATGTTGTTGTGGTCCCTTTTGATCTTGCAGAGAAGTGGGTGGTGGCTTTTGAGACATCTGTGCATTTCTGAGAGTCCAAGCCACCTTAGAGTTCAAACAGAAATCCATGCAATAACTGGGGCATGTTGAAAGCCATGACTTCATTTCTTAGAACTTTAACAGCTGTATAGCTCAAAGACAAATAGCTCATCCCTGGCTGGTCCCTGTAATAACACAGACATCCAGAAAATGCCTGGCATTTTTTTTTTGTTCACTGCTTGGGATCAAATTCATCTGATTTTGTTTCTTTCTGGACTAAGAACAGATTCTTCTTAATGTTGCAGCCCCGAGGAGAAATCCTGCCTCCCATTGCAGCTTTGTTTCCACGCATGTTACCACACGTGGCCCCTGGGAAATTCTCCTGTATTAGCAGTGTCCAGCCCCTTCCACCAGCAGTGAGTTCCTGTTGTTTCATTCAGATTTGCAAAGAAAAATGCATCTCTTTGCGCAAAACCCACTTGGCAGCTCTGCGGCCTGACTGCTCCCACGGAGCCCCAGGGAGCTCTGTGAAGAAGCCAGTTCCTGCAGGACCCATTCTAGGTACTAGTTTTGAATGCTCTGATGGCTTTTTTTTTCCCTGCAGAAGCTTCTGTGATCAGAAGTCTCGAGCTGAGTCAAAGCACAGCATTTCAAAGGGCAGAAATTCTGAAATCAAAATGAAAGGAGAGTCTGTCCTGGGAGCCCCGGGGAAAAGTCTTTTTTTTATCTGTTTGAGCAGATCCAGCTCCTCTGCATAAAACCAGCAAGAAGGTAAGTGCAGGTTTGGGAGCTAGGGTGCTATTTAAATTCACAATACTGCTGGCATAAGAATGTATTGGTCCTGAATTAGATTAGGTAGGAAGGAAATTCTGGACTAGAGTAGAAATCAATCTGCTTTTGACATCAAGAATGAGAAACAGGGCTTAAACAGTCACAGGAAGTGTTTGGCTTCAGGGCCTTTCTGTCTCTGTCCCTTATAAAGCGTTACTGAAATTTGTGGTGGGAACCCAGTGCTAAGGTTACAGGTTAATCAGGCTGAAGGGTTTAAAGTCAACAATTGCCCAGAGTACTGCAGACCATGCAGTCAGGCCAACCTCGTCCAAGTGTGTTACTGCATCCAGTCAGTTCCTCTGCTATTGCAAGTGCTACAATAGAGAAGGTTTTCTGCTGCTTTCACCCATTCTACCAGTTTTAATATACTCTCTAATGCTTTCCTGGAGATCCCTGTAGCCTGTGCTGAGTGGTTTTTTCTTGTCAAGACAACTGTACTTAATTAAAACAAACGAGGATGGAAATCTTACAGGATTCCTCTCAGCAATCCTGGGTGTTTATAACCTGCCCTTCACCAGTCAGGTTTATGTTGAAATCTTACACTTCTCTCACAGCCTGGCCAACTCTTCAGAGCTTTATTCTTTTATTCCTTCATTCGTGTAATTCACTGCCCCAAATCAAATATAGTCTTGAAGTGGGGGCTGAGTGGAAAGGAAGGGCATTTGAGTGACAGAGAGAGTCTCTGCTGCTGCTGAATTGTTTTGATGCTGCTGCAGCCCCCTGTTTCTTGCAGGGGGCACTTCCCAGCAGAGCCTGAGCTGCTGCTGAAAATGTGTTTTGAGCTCTCAACCAAAGCAGAAAATCAAACCAAGAGCAAACCCAGTGTGGACTCTGGCAAAGATCACCCTCTCTTCATATATAAAGGGAAGCATTAAGCCTGACCTCATAAAAGAGAGAACTTAAAGGCCCGTTCTCCACTTTGAAATCCTACCCTCAATGGCATGGAAACAAAACGCTGACTTGGGAATTTCAGCAGCTCATTCCACGTTGTGCTCAGCCTGCTGCACTTCCTGAGCATGAATCGGCTCTTGCATCATCCCAGGAAAATGAAGGTTATTGGGTCACTGCCTGCCCTTATAATCTGCTCCATAAGGAACTCCTCAAGGGTATAGACCAGTGCCCAGAATAACATTTACTAAGATCTGGAAAATTATGCCTGCTGCAAGCAGAGACCTTAGAGACGTTTGCAGGCGGCCTACCGTTTGGATGAGTTAGCACAGCCCTCTGTACACATCACTTCAAACAGCTGCTGCCAGGAGCCACGGAGGGGAAGAGCTGAGAGAGCCCAGATGACTCTGCTGGGAGCTTGGCACATTTCTTAACATATAGGCCTGAGCTAAATGGAGAAGAGTCAGTGTCAGGATTTTTCTGCTCCTACTTGCCTCCAGAATGTGTCAGGCAAACTGCCCCCTGGAGCACAGATACAGCTGAAGCTTCATGCAAAACAGGACTGCAAAGGCAGTGCTGTGTATTCTCTGTATGTGCTGCGTGTAACTCCTTTCTTTTAAGGGACAGAACAGTACCTGGACTGTGTACCAGACCAGAAAGGACAATTCCATGGCTTCGTTCTTCAGTTGGATTTCCCCAGGGATCCTGGGATTTAAAGAAACCTCCCACCTACTGGACAAATGCCACGACAGACAAGAGTCAACTTAGTGACAGCAGGAAGTGCTGTCCCTGTAGGAACTCAAATACATCGTGCCCTGCAATCTCAGCCTCTCTCTCCACTTGCTCTGGTGATGATTTGACTGAGAGCTTGGAGCTTTCCCCAAGCTCCTCCTCGCTCAGCCACACCTGCTGGTGCCAACAGTTCCTGTGTGCCCGGGTGAGTGACCCACTCCTGCTGCCTTTGCACTGCAGTGTTGGACTGGAAAGCATTTCCTGCTCACAGTCCTCTGTTCAATCTCTCTTTGCCCACCAGAGAGAGGTGAGTTGATGAGGAAGTGATTGTTTCAGGAAGTGATTTTGGGTGAAGCTTCACTTTTTCCATCTCTTCCTTGCCTGTGGACTGAACATAAGAGAAAAGCTCTATCAATCCTGACTGGTGTTCTTGGTATCCAGCTGCTTGGGACCACCTAACCTGAATTTGCTTGGGAGTAGCTGAGAGACTGAAGGGAAGAAGGAAGGAAAACTTCATCTTGCGATGGACTATCTGGAGGATTTTTGCCTCAGTTGCTGCTCACAGTCAGACTTATTCTCCCAAACAAAATTAGCTTTGTTAATGTTGCTCCAGGCTTCTCGTCTCCTCTCAAAGCTGTTTGGTTTGTTAGCACCTCTCTGGCATGAAGGCAATCCAGAACCTGCAGAGTCTCCAAGGCAGGGTCTGGGCTGCAGCAGAGCACAGAGTGGGAGCTACATGCTGGACAGGGATCACAGAGGTGTGTGATGCTCCTCAGAGATAACTCAGCTGCAGGGCTGGGCAGGGGAAAGCAGTAAGTGTTATCCTCCAGGAATAGCTCCCTGATTTCTCCCACTGGTGTCTGGCAGTGTCAGCTGGTTCCAAAGCTGCTGCTTGTGCTCCATCACCTGATCCCACCCCACAACTCCAGTTCAAGCTCTTCTTCAGCAACCAGTGCTGAGCTGTATCACAGGTTTTCCCCAGGCCAAGTGTGAAACTGCAGATACAGCAGTGACCACGATTCCACCCAGCATTCCTGTGCTGCAGGGATGGGGGAAGCGTCTGTAAACAGGATGGTCAAAGCTTGAGAATATTAGTGGAGTACTCTCTAGTTAGCAAGTCCACTTTTATAATGGGTACCATATGAGAACAAAAGGCACAGGGGAATGGAGGCTTTGGAAAATGGAGCTTAATGCTAAATGATGTATTTCATATTGTTTTTTAAAAAATAATGTAAGCAGGGACTAACTGTGATTAGATGAAATCTAAAACATCTGCAAGAGCTCCTAAATAAACCGTGGAAAGTGGGAAGAATTCAACCAATGTTGGGAAACAAAAGAACAAAGAGCTGGGTGGAATTTATGTGTCTGCTTTAACATGCCAAGCTTTCCCCCATTCTTGTTGTCTCTACCGCTAAGCAGAAACTCTACCTTAACTGTTTCACCCTGCAAAACTTCCATTAATGATCTACAACCCTCAAGCCTGAGAGCTGAATTTCTTCTGCCACTGAGTTTTATGGCTCTTGGCAATTTTCTCTCCGTTCTCTTAGTGAACAGAGATAATGGCATTAATTTTTCCCAGTAGAGAGAGGTATTTAGGGTTAACATGGGCAAAGAGTTAATTGAGCATCACTTCTAAACTGTTTTTAGCTAAAAACCTGGGAAAAGGTTTGTACAGTTCAAATCTTTTTTGTTTGTTTTAAATTAGACAAGCATCCTTCTTCTAAAGGAAATAAGACTTGGGAGGAAAACCACTTATTTTGGCATAAAACACTGAACTGCATTGCAGGAATGGTCAACAAAATATTTTCCCTTCATTTAGTTCTCCGGTTGTTGTAGACAGCTCTGTTTGACCAGTTTAACAAATCTAATCTAATCAGAACAGTATTGCACGGAGGAGTGAGACCCAGGAAGTGAAACCATAGAAAGATCCTTTCCTTTTCTCCTCCCCAGAACTGAAACAAAACTGTCACAGTTTCTCCTCATTCTTGCTATGTTTGGTTCCAAATCAACTTCTCTGAACAGGAAAAGGAAATAAAATAGGAGGCATTTCTCAGTTGTGGTACCTGCAGCTTTAGCTGTAAACAGAAGGGAAGGACATCCTCAAAAGTATTATATTTTTTGATATAACTGCTTCCAGTGTCCAATCTCTCCTTTCGGACTGATTTCAGCACCTCTATGCTATGTTTCTGTGAGAACTCCAACCCAGCCCTTGTGTGTGGAGATGAACACTTGCTGTTCCTCAGGCACATGTATCTGCAAAGGCATTTTGGTATCAGCATTTTGGAATGCTGAAGCAGGACCATATTTGGCCACTTGTCTTCATGGTCCCTGTCTGGTTGTAGAGAAGGCTTTTGCATCCTGGTAGCATTCCAAAACTGCTGCTAGTCGTGCATTAGAAAGCTCTGCTTTCCATCTTCGGCCTTGTCAAACAGCTTTAAAGAGACACTGACCATTTTGGAAAAGAAACAGAAAATCAGACTTTCAGAATGACAGAAGTCAGTCTCTGTGCCCTTCCCTCCCAGTCAGCTCCTAGGTGTGTCCTCTCAGTTTTCAGCATTGTACTTGATTGTGTGGTTTGACTCCATACATAACATTTCCAGGGGCTGTTCCAAATGACTGTAGTGCCTCATAATGTCTGAGTTATCTGAGCCTCGAGACACTTTGCAGTTTGTGCAGCTAAACTTGTCTTAAGTGGTGTAGATTCTTCCATCATTGATTTGAGCGTTTAAACTTCCTTCTCAAGTAAATTTGGTGGGTGAAGAGGGAGCCATTCAACAGGAGCCTTTTGTCATGCAGGAAGGCCTGGAGCAGCAGTACATCATGTTGGATGGTTTTGAGGAAACATTTTTGGCAACTCATTGGGATCACCACATCCCTGAGGAAATCAGGATGTATGCTGGGAAACAGCATCATATTGTGGGCCTAAAATGTTCAATAAAGAGAGGAGAAAATTCAGAATTTAACCACAGCAGACTGAAAGCTTTTCATGCTGAAAAGGGTGAGTGATGGAGATAGGGCAGAGAAAAGTAAGTAGCAAGTGTATATAAATCTTTTCATCTGCCCCTAAAATCTAATGGAAAACAAAGGTGGAGACCAAAAAATCCTCAGAGGCTTTTTGTGCTTAATAGAGCAAGTAATTTCCCTCAGTAATTTCATGAGATGTCTCTTTTTATTAAAAAGTTATGTTCAGCTTTAGAAATAAGTGCCTCATTGCCAATATTCATACCAGCCACATTGCCTGTTTGCGATTTACTGATTGCTGCAGTTCTCAGGGCTTCCAGTTGGCTTTTCCAAGTGGATAGTATTTCCCTGAAAGAGTGGGAGAGACTTTGACTGTGAAGTTGTGTCTCAATTCACTTGCTTCAGGGTGCAGTGGTGGGAAAGGAGTCCCTGTGTGTGGCTGTGCCCCTCCTCAGTCCTCTGGACCTGCCCACCTCAGTCAGGCCTGGGGTCTCCTCAGTGTCCTACCTCAGCCAGCAGCCCATTCCATGTGTTTCACAGGAAGGACAAAGCAATGCTTTGGTGATTTCACCATGAGCTGAACACAATGAAACATGTTTAGCACACTTGAAACATGGTCAAGCCCACTTGAGCCCTTCCTTCTTTTGGGGTGGGTTCTGTGCTGCCATCTGTGATTCACAAGGAAGGAGAACAGCAACATAACGTTGTTCCCATCTTGTGATGTGAACTTCTGATTGTGATGTGAACTTCTGATTGTGATGTGATGTGCACTGCTAATCTTCTGCAAAATGAGTTCCTTTGGCTGAGTTACAACTGCAGAGTGGCACTGGTGCTTCAGTGTTACATCTGAAGAGTTCTGACCCTCAGGAGAACCATGAAGTTGAAAAGGCTGATGACTGTCTTTGCCTTTCTACTCCAGAGCAGTTCTGAAAGCCTCCTGCTTCTAGGAGCAGATGATGCAATCTGATGCTTGGGTGCCAGATTCTGCACCCTCAGAGACCAGAGAAAAATACACACTGGGCTACAAAAGCACTGAAGGGCTGAGGTTTATCGATTGGTTAGTTTGGTTTTCTTCAAACTAAACAAAAACTACAGAGTGGTCTCTCCAGGCATAGGGAAAGGTTGAGTGTAGACCCAGGAATTGTTATTCCACAATAGAAAAGGTGATGCACATTATCCTGTCATCTCATAGTGATGTTCAGTTTTGTGGCCATCCTTGGGTTTTATCCTGCTTCTTCAGTGAGACAGACACTTGTAAGATTGCCTTATTATTGAGCTAGATACATGGATAGATCTGAAACCAGGTTATGCTCCTTTACATTGAAATGACAGCAGAGCTGGGAAATATTCAGTACCATGGTGCACGAGTGCACAAGTCCTCAATTCCAAACACTTCCCAGGCTGAAGGTGGAGCTGGTGAGAGCTGTGAGCGGTCTGGTCTGGCCCTGCCCAGTCTGACACAGACGCTCCAGGATGTGGGCTCCAGCTGCCTGCAGCTCTGCCAAGAGACTCTGACGTGCCTACAGGCTTTGGAGGGGAAGAGAAGCAGAGTGTAGGACTTGGCTATTCCTCTGCCTTTGCAAGGAAAAAGGGCTGGTGCCTCTGACTGAGGGAGATGCTGTATCTTGGCCTAGGGGTGCCATAGGGTAGCACTTCTGAAACTACAATGATAATTCCAATGAGTCTTGATAACAGCTACTGCATTCTGAGACAATTCCCAGTCCTTGCCTTGAAGCATGGGAAAAGCTCATGGTGTGCGGGTTTTTTAATCCGCATTTCATAACTAAAGATCTAATGAGTTCTTTGTAAGAAACCGGGTGTAGTTCTTTGTATTCTGGTGAAGTTCCAAACTGAATAATTGCAGACTTCGTTCTCACCACGTTTCCTCCCCTCAGCTCCAGTGGTGTGACACTGCTGCCCTACATGGAGCTCTTCCAGTGGTGTCAGGACAGAAGTGCCACATGGAGAACAACAGTTCTAGTGTGCAAAGCGCGTTAGAAACAAAGGCGTTGAAAAAGCATCATATTATTTTTAATTAATAAGCATCCTGCAGCTTGACCCAAGATTTTCATCCCCAGGGCTTTCAGAGCCTGCCACGGCAGGGAGAGGAGCTGCATTCTTTGTAGGTTTCCCAAGGAGACCTGCTTTTCTGTACTAACATCCCAGCCCCATAAACAAATGGATCAGAGCTGTAAACCCTCACATACAATTCCCTTCATTCCCTCCCTACATTCACTGTCAGCAGGGGCTCTCCTTGCCTGCTTTCAGAGTCTGCTGCAGTGATAAAGGCAAACCTCCAGTGCCACTGGAGCTGGTGTCTCAGCCAGGAGGGGATTTAGCCAGTCCCATACCCTACCCTCCCACAGACTTCCTGTGTGACCTCAGCCATGTCTTTTAGCCTCCACCCCATCTGCAAAATCGGATAATTGCACATAAACCTCACAGAGATATTTGGCACGACTAGATGCACTACAGGCTGAGAGGTGCTTTGATCTTGTACTACTCTAGTTCCTAGAGAGCTTTGCAGGGATGTGAATATACATCTAACTTGGACTGACACCAACTAATTTTCCTGCAGAAGAGGAATTCCAGTGGACTGTTGCTGGACAGTTGACTGCCTTTTGGTTTAATGTTTGTCTGTATTTTCTGAAGCAGTCAAAGGAACCTCTAATTTGTATTAATGTTTTTATCACTACAGATAATTACACGTAAACAAGATTTAAAAAGGACATCCCAACCCAGTGCCATCTTATCTAGGCAACTATGCTGGAAGCATTTCTACAGCACACTGGATGTCTACCAGGTCAGTGCTGCATCAGTATTACTCAGGACTGTCCCTGTTTCTACTTGGCAAGATTTAAAAACTTAGCCTGAAGGCAACAATACCAAACTGAAGCTTGCTCCTTACCAGACAGTGCCATTGAGCATATCTTTGTAGAGGGAAGACACAACAGTGGTAGGACAGCGATAAAAATAATGCCAAGTTATCCAACCTAATCCCTTGTCAAATTCCCGGGATCCTTTAGGCAGTGTGTGTGCAGTTAAATGTTAATTGGTATGGGAATGTGTTGGGTAAGTTACAGCAGTTGTTGCTGTTGGAGATACACTTATCACACACAGCTCAGGAACACACTTTGTCTGGCACTCACTGGTGTCAAGTGCTTCAGTGTGCGCTCCCTAATCTCCAGCTTGGAAATGTTTTCCTCTGGTGAGATTCATGTGTTGCTGCCAGGACTAGGGAATGTAAGTAGCCCAATACCAGCATGCAACAAACCATGTCATCCCTGGTTCCCTGCTTTTTTGTTTTCAGATTATATGTTCTGGACCACAAGGGTGAGAGTCCGAAGCAAGGAGAATACCCTGCCCCTGCAAGAATGGATGGGTTGGGAACTTAAGTAAGTTAGTAATGTCTAGTTTTGAATGCAACTAGTCAGATGGTTTTTCTTCCTCTCCCTGTCTCCTCACACCAGTACTAGTCATCTGAGGGAGCACAGGAGTGCAAATGTGCCAAAATGGAATAATGGCCATTCTGGTGGCACATTTTTGGTGAGACACTCAACCAGTGTAAACTGAAATGGCTTCATTAGAATCACCTTAACAAAGGTCACGCTGGTTTATGCAACCCTGGAGATCTGGCCCACTGCATCAATCCCTTAGTACCTGTTCTTGAAAGACAAAAGGAAAATGCAAACCAGATTTTGGAAAAGCTAAAGAGGAGCTCTGCTCAAGCTGCCATGTCCTTCCTGTGGTTCACAGGACAAGGGCAGGGCCACTGGCCAAATTTGGGAACCCCTGCTTTGACAGGCAGAAGCAGTTTCAACAACAGAGAAAACAGCCATGCAAACTTGTGGTACAGCACAACATTCACACTTTGGGCCCTCATGCTCTGGTCAAATGTCCCCCTCCCCTGGCACAGCCAATGCCTTCAGAAATGCCCTGACAGCTACTGAGAGCTGCCTCCCAAGCAGCTGGTTTGCTCTGGCACTGTGTAATAACAGTTATGCTTATTACCATCTTCCTCCAGTTTCCCTGCTCCCCCTCGTTTTCCAGGTTGGGACTCTTTCCTTGTGGTTAGCAACAACTTTGACGTTGCAATTACAATTCAGTATTACAGTCAACAGTGCTGCATTTGGAGCAGTTGGGTCAGATACAGGAGACGTTTCAAATTCCTGGCTGATTCCAGTACTGCAGGGACTTAACACTGAGTTTCCAGTGTCAGAGGTCAGGCCTGGGTGAGTGGGGATGTCTGATCTCAGGAACAGGCCTGTAAATATACACCATGAGCTCAACAACACAGAGTTATCTTGCACAAATAAATGGCAAAACCATCTTTTTCCTTGTCTGTGTCCATGGGCCAGACAGAGTTTGGGGCTATGTAATCATCCAGCATGCACCACCCTCTCCTGCTGTACAAGTTCCTGTAAAATTTGGCTTCTATCAAGTGTGGGAATCCAATATCTTAAACTCCACTGGAATTGATGTGAGCAAAGTCTAGCCAGGGTCTAACCATCACGCAAAGGCAGGGGGAAACTTCTTAGTGGGTATAATTCCTACAACCAGTAAGCAGAAGGTTGGTGAAATCACATGACTGATGTGGAAAGTTAAATATGGGTTAAAAACTATTACTCAGCTTCATTAGCAGTGCAGCCAGGATTTTCATTCTAAGTAACAGGGCCTCTATATGTTAAAACCATAGTTTGGAGAACTAATTATTCCAGAAGCAGGAGCATCTTGGAATTCTAGAAACCATATAATCCTCTTTTGGTAGCTCAAAGAGCATATACCCATGGCTTCGCTTCCAGTAATACCTCCATTCCAGCTGTGTTCTTGTCGCAGCAGTAGAAACCCAGCAGGGATAGTTAACACCATAATTTTGTGAGTACAACCAGTGCACAGTGGGATAACGTGTTTTGCCATAATAAGGCACATATGTTGCCAGGTGAGCTGCCAAGGCAGCTTTAAAATAGCTCCAGACTAGTGGATTTTGGTTAAAGCTCCATTCTCTAGCTCACTCCAGGGGCCAGGAAGAAGCACTCCAAGATTTACATCATCTTGCTGTCTGCCAGTCCTGCTTACTGTTGCCACTTGCCTCCCGGACAGCCAGACCTCAGTCCTCTGAAGTAGCTGGTGGTAGCCACCAAATGGACATATGGGGAACTGGGAAGGAAGCATTTGGAAAAAAGAGCTGCTCAGATTGCCCAAAAATCCTCTGCCTGACCTGGAAAACTCTGCCAGCTGAAGATTTTGTCAATGCTTGTGTTGTGCTTGAGAAGCTTGAATTTAAAACACAGCCTCTGTTTATCTGCATCTGAAGTAAAGTGGTGATAAGAGGGAGGAGAAATGTTTGGCAAATGGAACAAAACCCCCTTAATTCTGAGTGCCAGTGGACAGCAGGACTGATCTGTTATTTGTTGCATAACTTTGGCCGTAAGGTAACTGAAGGAGGGGGGGGTTTCACTTTTTTTTTTTTTCTTTTTTTTCAGTTATTCCAAGGATCTACTGCAATAATAAACAGGGTTTATGGCTTTCTGATATATGCCAACCATCCTGGAATGTGAATTTTACCTGAGTATGTGGCATTAGGGTGCTTGGTAGTAACACTGACAAGAGTAAGCCATTGCATTTGTAGTGTCCTGAGCCCTCAGGGTAACTCCAGGTGATCCCTCTCCTCCCACTCCTGACTCCTGTGGATCCTGGCTGCTGCAGCATTCAGGCAGTTTTGAGTTCTGGGATTTCACTGATCTTTTCTAAATATATAGGCAAGTCCTGGGCATCCGAATTTGTCTTCCTGTCCTTGGCACTGATGGAGCAAAGTATTTGCTATGGTGGATCAGAAATGCCCACATGCATACACTGCCTCTTGGGAAGAGGCAGAGCAACAATATTCACAGGTAGTATGTCATTTTACAGTTGATTGCCTTATGACAGCCTGCCCATGGTGAAAAAATTCTCCTGGGAGTTAACTGAGGTTGTGATTCCAAAGGCCCACAAACACTGTGTGTAATTAAACTTTGGCAAAGGCAGATTATACGACTTTGGCACAGAGAAGCTTGCAACTATAAAAGGCAAGATCTGCCCTTTGTTTATTCCCTACTAAATCAGTGAAGTATGTCATGGTATTTTAGCATCAACTTAGCATATTTTTATTTTCTCTTCTAGTTTATAGGCCAGTGGAAAATAGAGATTGGTCAAGCTCACTAATGGCTTAGAGACTGATCGTAAAAAATACTGGGAAGCAAACAGTTTCTCAGCTCTACAGACAACGGGCAGCACAGTGTGTTTATGGTGTGGCATTGCAAGCTTCAGGTGCCACAAGAAAGTTAAACGTAATTTAAAACCCTGCCTGCAAGCCATAAACTTGGAATGGCATTTAAGCCCAGGGAAAAGTCAGGCTGCATGTATGTAAGAGAAATGGCTGATGTAGACAAGCTGTGATGGATGTCTGATGGTACTGGGGGGTTCCTCTGCAGGTGGTTAAGGGAAGCATGGCACAGCGTCACCCGTTTGCACTGTGCACTGCCAGTGGGACACAACATCTGTCTTCATCAGCATTTTAATTTAGATCAGGGCTGTAGCTTTAATGTGAATCTCTCTGTCCCACTCACTCCCTGTGCCTTGAGGCACACACACTGGGTACCTTTTAGGTGAAACCAAGTCAGACCACAGAGCAACCTTCAGTCCACACAAGACCACAGAAAGTCTGAAAGAAAACTCCCTGAAGTGTACATAGGGCCCACTCTGGTGCTTAGTACCAAATTAGTTGCTCCAAAACTGTTAGTTTTACAGCACTCTACTTGCTTCTGTAGATACAGTTGTACTGGACTATAATTACACACACATTTATGAATATGTAAGTATATAAATAGCTTCCCTCGGTCATGCTTTTAGATTTATTGGGTTGATACCTAGCAAGCACAAGTCAGTGCCCTTTTACTGAGAACTGCCAATATCAGCCAGTAGTATTTCCTAAATATTAAACAGTATTTCCTAAATATTAAACAGTATTAACCAGCTACTGTCCCATGTCCTTTACAATACAAGTTGCAGCAAGCCAAGGGTTAGAGAGCTGGAGCTGTTGAACATAGTGGGATTCCCAAGCCCAGAGCTGGGGAAGCCTAAATTCAGATAACGTAGTTGGCAGAGAAATGTGTGTTCTGGTTGCTTCTGTGCACTCCAGCTTGACATGACCAGCAGATTGTGTCGATGTCCACCTCTTTGTGGGGACCGAGCTGGGTAGTTCAATGTAATGTTTCTTCAGTCTCCCATTAAGTGGGTTAATTGAGTGCAAAAGTGAGTGTCAGGATTAAACCCAGTCACAGGAGTACCAGATAAACCTTCAGAAGGAATAAAAATAATTCCACGTTAAGGGACATGTTAAAAGTCAGGCTCACAAAAGGGGACGTTGGAAATGGATGAGGTAATATTTGTCATTAGTGACAATGAACAAGAGAACTTTCCCTGTCCTTTAACAGGCAAGTTAACATTGGATAAGGACATGTGGGAAGGTGTGAGAGTCAATTTATAAAAGGGATTAATGACAGAAGACCACAGTCTTGCTTTCCCTGAAGTTTTCTCCAACAGCAGGTTTTGAGGATAGCTGTTTTATTTCAGATGTAGTCTAAATTGCCTTGTTACTTACTTTTTTTTTCACTCAGACTACTATGGAGAAATACCTTCAAAAAAGTTATTTCAGACAGGAAGAGACAGAAAGTGGTCAAAATGAAAATTGCTGTCACAGTACTTTGCTAGTTTTGACTTGTCCTGTCATTGTCCAGGATGAGATTTTAGATCCTCCCAGCATGAGAAGGCCAACGTGAGCCAGTGCTCACTCACACTTCCTTATTCAGCGTGAGAACAGCAGCCAGAAGTTCGACCCAGTGAGAAATCCCAAGTATGGCTATGAAATCCTATCTGCCGGGGCTGGCTGCAGCTGTGAGCTCACTCTGATGCTTTTGCCTCTCTTCAGAAGCTGCCTGCCAAGACCTATGGCTCACTCTGGTATCCTACAGGCTGTGAGACTCTTGGCCGTGTCCTTAAGGCTGAATTCCATCAAAGGATTCTCTCCCTTCTGTGCGTGTTTGCTGTTCGCTGGCTTTGATGAGTGTGTGTGTTGCCATTTGTGGCAGCTGTTTCCCTTGTGTTAAAGCAAACACTGAATTACGTATGCAGCCAGCAGCAGCTTTAATATGGGCAGGCACCCTTTTAGCATTCACAGAGGGGAGAACCCACAGGTGCAATGAACTGTGGCTGTTTGTAAACTCCTTTTCCACCAGAGCAATTGTTTTGAGTGATCTCCAGAAACACTCCGACTCCTGCACGTGCCTGTGTCAATTATAAAAACGTGCATCCTCAGGACCCTGGAGACGTGTGGAGTCATGGACAGCCTGGGCCTAATCCTAAAGTCCCCAGCGTAAGTCATCCTGGCATGAAGTGGCTCGGGAGATTAGAACCAAGGCTTTCACCCTGTCATTAAGGCATTTTAACTGGAGCTACCTCTCATCAGAAGGGAAGTAAAGTAAAAACAAGGGCAAAGCTCTGCCTCAAGCAAACATTCTGAAAGACTCGGATTTCTCTTTCTACCTTAGGAAAGAATGAGCTTATTTCAAATGTAGACGAGGGAGAGTCAGCTTCTGCTGCAAGTGTTGGACCCCTCCTCTCCACTACAGAGTTCCAGTCAAGTGACCATTTCCCTTAAGTGACCTTTTGGCTAAAAGCTTGAACATCACTCTGTAGCCTAACGTGATTATTGACTGTGCAAGGCATTTGCATCTGGGAAAACGTGCACAGTATTCTTGCAGGTCTCCTTTCCTGCCTGCACAGAACTTGCATCCCATTTCTATGTATCGTTGCTCTTCTACAAAATCTAATCTGACTTAAAAAACCTTTTAATCTTTTTTTCACCGAGCTTTTGCTGAACTTCTATACTCTTTCTCAGAATGGTGCTTTTATTCCTTCAGTAGCTACAACTGTGGTTGTCTGATCTTTTCTCAGACTCTATGACAGGCCTGAAGAGCTTACCTTCAATCCTAACCTTACATGCTTCTGATTTTCAAAATAGATCCATTCTCCACGTGAGTCCTGTATGTGCTCACTGCTGGCCTAGAACTTCATTCTCATGGCTACAGAATATATCTATGTTTCAATGTCTATCCAGTGTTTCTTCAGTCTTCATCTGCCCGGTGGGATTCCATTCCTTTCTGGCTTTCTCTTTACTTTCCCACTCCATTTCCCATTTCACATACTGCCTTTGCTTCAACCAGGCCCTTAATTTTAAGAGAAAAATTAGGTCAGGATTGCGAGAGTATCAGAGACAAAACTAACTGAACATTACAGAGGCCCCAAACTTCCTTTTGAATGTGTCTGCTAAACACTGAATCAAAACTGGTGTTAGCACTCCAGGGGTCCTAGAGGCTCCACAGGGATCAGCTGTCTCTGAGAGAGGTGAGCTCTTCAGGCCAGAGGATGCTTTAACTCCCAATCTGACTGTAAGGGCCTTAGAGCCACACATAATAGGCACAATACAACCTTATTTACTGCACAAACCAGTGCCAAGAGCTTAAAAGCTTTTTGAATACCTTTAGTGACTCTGTTTGGTTTAACTAGAACAGCCAGCTGGGATGACCCACCCTTAAGGGGAAGGAAGCACCAAAACTGGGCTGGGGAAAACTCAGAGCACCAGGACGAAGTCAGAAGGTAAGCAGAAAGCTGGATTTGGAGTTGAATCTCAGTGCACACGTTCCCAGGCCAGTATAACCATAGATGTGTCATTGTCAACTGTGTTTTTTTATTTTAATCAGTTCGGTCCCTTTTTTCGAACAACTGTTCCCTCAGTCAGGACAGCTGCACAGTTTGGATGAAAAGCCACCCACACATGTATCCCAGCTAGAACTGTGGTAATTAAATCCAAATAATTAAGACATTCATGAAGGGCATGTGAAATCTCTGGAAACAGGCAGTAAATTTTTTTGTGCAGGCTCACGTCACAGGGGGCTGGAAGTGAGAGCCGCTGTGTTTGTGGAGAGCTCACTTCTGTGACTTTCTTACAGAGGAATGGATCAGTATGCACGTGTCAGCTTCCCATTCGAGTCCTACTTTCGTGGGTTATTAAACAAACAAAATCCCACAAAATAAGCCTCAAAAATATTTTGAAATGGTTTCACCAATTTAAACCATTTTTTGAGACCAAAAGAGAAGGGAGACTCTCATGGTAACTTGTATACCAAGGTTTCAGCAGACACAATTTAAATGCTAAGTCATTGACCACCCTACAACTGTATTTATACTGGAAAATACATCTGACCCTTTCAAAGAGCTTCACATGCCACACTCGGCCCCAGTGCTATGGATACACTTGAAACTGCAGAAATGTTTAATTCTTCCATTTAGCTTATGAACCCTCTGTGGATTCAGTGTGCTGGACTTGAGCCCAGACTTTAATTTTCAGTCTGAAGCCTTACAGGGAGAGTTCTGGAAAATGCTGCTGGCATTGACTGACTTCTTTCTTACCTGCCCATATTAGAGCAGAGAAATACTGGCAAAAAGTATGACTCAGGCATTCTGAAAACTCCAGAGTATAAGAATGTTGGATATAATCAACTCAGTTGTGGTGTAAAAAAGAAGGTTGGACAAAAATAAATTCCCCAGAGTCCAGGTATAAATCATAGAAGAAAGTTGTTGTCAGCAAGCTGAGAGGCTAACTTCATGAATTATGGACTAACAAGACTCCCTTCCGTACTTCAAGTCTCTGTTCTAAGACATAACTATAGCCTTCACATCAACCAAAGTCTCTAGCTCATGCAAGTAGAAGGTTACCTGGTAGAGCTGAGGAAGGTTAATCTCAGCCACATAAATAGGCAGAGCTTGACTTTTCCTTCCAAGCATTTCCTAGACTCCAGTAGTAATATCCTAGTGGACAGAAGCTATCCACCTTGTTATTTAAAATCAAGCTATAGAAGATGATTGACTCATTTCCTAAGACCAGCAGGAGTAACCTACTGCAGTGATCTTAGTAAAAAATAGCAGGCCAGAGACCAAAGTTTTCCTTTAAAAAGAGCTCTTAACCCATAAACATTCCAGTTCCATTTCCTTTACTCAGTTGCCAGGACCCAAGGACAAGGCAAGGGGAGAAAAAAAAAGACAAGACACAGTTCTGCTTATCAGTAATGCAATGAAAAAACTCAACCCTAATCTAAATCCAGAAAGAGGCTGTTTTATGTGGTGCTTTTGTCACATGCAGCAAACATACAAAGATTTCCTAAAGTGGAGACAGGAATTAGAGCTCTGATGAAAGAGGTGAAATACTGAAAGCACTTGTTTTTCACTTTGCATGAGTTCAGTCTAGAAACATACTGGTTTTGTTGGGGCCTCCATGCAAGTGCTTGGCAGTGCCTCACACATTCCAGTTCTGCCTGCTGGCACCTGGTCTGTCATCCCTGCTTGACTGTACTTAATTGTACTTAATAATGAAAAAAAATCTCTGTATTTTGATGTCAAAACTCTAGCCTACCCTGCATTTGCAGGGGGGTTTGTATTACATAATTCTACAGGTACCATAAAGTGATTTTCTGCACAAATACTGGGTTTAGTAACCCACTTATAGAAAAGCTGTGTGTTTCACTGGTGATAACATAAATCTTTATAAATACCTGATACTGTTTCAGTGACTATTCTACCACTTCTGAGGAGCTGCTGCTGTTCTTCCTGAGCTAGCCAGCTAAGTGAATATAAACCTGTGAGTCACATGAGCAGGTGATTTCAGTACAACTTTTTGAGCTGCCATACCTGATCAAAACTCTCTGAAAGGTCAGGACCCTTACAGTGATATTTATCCTACTCACAGGAAATAGCCAAAATCAAATTACTCTGAAGCAGAGAAAGAAGATGGGCTGATAGCCACTGTCTCAGGTTTATACAGAATAATGGGATTTCTGTGTCTGGTATTCAACATCCTACCTCAGCTGCTCTTTCCTTGGGGGTAGGTGTCTCAGAGGTGACTTCAGGTGAGCAGGGTTCTGGCATATTTTTGCCTGAATAATAATTACCTCTCACCTAAATATGCTTAGCATATTTTAGTTGACTGGGGACTTGGACAGGCCAGCATTGATTCATCCCACTAAAGCAAGGTGAGGACACACCTCACTAAAACCTTGTAATCCTGCTTGTCCTGCTGTCCACTCTGACCATCTGCCAAAGCTTACTGCTCTTGTGACACATGTCAGAAAGGAACAGGCTGTACTTCAGCCTGTTGTTTTCACAGGTTGGTATCTTCACTCCATCAACTACAACTTTCTTTTTTTGTGGTAAACAGTGCTGGATTGCATACTGGAGCTGCTGAAGAGTGCAGGCACACCTCTCCTGCTCTCTGTGCTGTGGGGAGTGCTGGCATGGGCATGGAGGCAGGGCCCTTGGATAAGGTTGATAATGTTTCAAACTGCTGTGGTGAGGATCTCTGGAGCGCGACCAGAGTTTGGCGGCCATTTCACAATCTCCCTGTGCCACCGAGCTATGATCTTTACCAACAGCACAGTAGTCTGCTTTATCCATACACGTTATAAAGGTTCTGTGGCCGATGCTGTGTAACTCAACCCTCGTGGTGCCGAGCAAAATGGCGCTTTCACTGCCCTTTCCTTGGCGGGTTTCGGCACGTGGGTCTCCCTGTGTCGATGTTGTTGTACCCCCCGCTGTCAGACCGGTGTGTGAACGCCCTGGTGGGTGCTCACAGCCCGCGCAGCCCCAGCTGTGCCCAGGGTTGGCTCTGACGGGCTCTGGGCAGTGAGGCCTGGCTGCCCACAGGCATTGAACCCTCAGCCTGGGGCACCCTCAGCCTCCCCGGGCTCCTCAGACGGTTATTTGTGCCAGGGAGGGGCTTTGGTAGCAGTGTTACCTTCCTCTGACCTCTTTTTGAGCTTCAGTCTAAATAAATCTGACGCCTTTTCTCCACACAGACGTTTTTCTCCCTTCTTTGAGGTGGAAAACAGTCTTCTCTGGGCCTTGATTTCCTCCCGCCCTTTGCAGCCCCGTGTGAGGGGGTTTGGGGCTTTTCTCTCTCTCTTTGGGGGACAAAGCAGAAACCACAGGAGAAAAAGGCGGGTGCATCACAAGGGGACCTAAGGCCACATCACCGTGGGTGGGTTACCCCTCACCATGGGTGGGTTACCCCTCATTGAGGGCAGATACCCCTCACCATGGGTAGGTTATCCTTCATTGAGGGCAGATACGCCTCACCATGGGTAAGTTAGCCCTCATTGTAGGCAGATACCCCCTCACTATGGGTAGGTTACCCCTCACCATGGGTAGGTTACCCTTTATTGTGGGCAGATACCCCTCACCATGGGTAGGTTACCCTTTATTGTGGGCAGATACCCCTCACCATGGGTAGGTTACCCTTTATTGTGGGCAGATACCCCTCACCATGGGTAGGTTACCCCTCATTGTGGGCAGGTTCCCCTCACCATGGGTAGGTTACCCCTCACCATGGGTAAGTTAGCCCTCATTGTGGGCAGGTACCCCTCACCATGGCTAGGTTACCCTTCGTTGTGGGCAGGTTCCCCTCACCATGGGTAGGTTACCCCTCAGTGCTGCAGCGTGGCTGCCCAGCAGTGGGAGGAGAAGGTGCTTTCCAGTTCTTGAGGGAGCCCTTTGAGCTCCTTCTCCACCCCTGGCATTTGTGGGGTCCCCGTGAAGAAATGAGGGAAGGTCCCACCAACTGGCTTCATGGAGGCTGTACAGCTGCCATGGCTGCCATTGAACAGGGCTGGGTTTGGCCCCGCAGCTCACACGCATCAGCCTGACAGGATCAGGGTAGGCTCAGGGTTATAAAATGCTGTACAGGGATTTTTGTACATGGTGGCAAGTGCTGTTAACACTGTCGTGGGCTGCTGGGGCAGAGCTGACTTACTAAGAGCATGCTGGAGTTTTTCCCAAGCCCAGGCCCACCTGCAGGCAGATCCTTATTCTACAAACCGGCCACATGATGAACTGTTGTGAAGGTATCTCATACATGATTTCCTTTATTTTTTATGTAGTTTAACAAAGCAAAGAGCATGAAGAAAGAGCAGCACAGTGAAAAGTTACTGCTGCAGGAGGGAAAAGCTGCTGCTCTCCTGTCTGGCTGAATCTCGCAGCAGAGCAGACACAGGGCCCTAAGGAAGGAGCACAGCAGACACTGAACTGGCAAAATACAGAAGGTAAGAATAAAAGGAAAATGTGAGATCCTCTCTCAGATGCAGAGCTGTATCCTGCTGCCTAATTTTTCATGAGAAAGTTAGATATCTATTGTTCTTTTCTGTCACAAATCCTTACCCAGTGCACCAGCTTCTGGTGTCTGCTTGGAATTGCTGTGTGGAAGACTTTTTCCCCTGTTCTGCCTTGTTCTTTGAGTTGTATACCACAGCAGTTTCTTGGCACACTCACTGCAAGTGCTGGAGGGCCACTGACCTGTGCTGTCCCCAGACTTCCAGAGCAGAAGCACTCTTCAGGAGTGAGCAGTGCAGGATTTGTACCATAGCAGAAATTCTCACAGAAACAAACTCACTGCTTTTTGATTATGGTCCCTGTAGCAACACATAGTAAGCTGTAACTGGCTAGCTATGGCTCCCCAAAATTCTCCACTCTCTTAAAAGTTGATGTAGTTAAGAGAGGAATAGTTCAATTCATTTGGCAGGCTCCTACAGAGGAAGGTGTCTCCCTAATTAGTACACTTTAGTAACGTATTAGTAACGTAAGTTAAAAATGAGTGGCATTCTGAACACAGAAGATAAGTAGCCTAGGAGAGAAAACCTCAAGACATCTTTTGTTCTCTTATTACCTTCCTCTGTTATTGTATCAAAGCGGGGGTGGAAGAGAGGAGTCTAAATTGCAGAAAATACCCATTGCTTAACTTGGAGCATTTTAGTGAATAGCACTGAAATGTGTGGCCTTTCCATCCAGTAAGGGCTGGTTTTGGAGTGCAGTTTCAGTGTGGATATAACACCTTCTCCCCATTAAAGAGTTCATACCATTAAAACCGTATGATTCACCGAATGTCATGCTCCAAGTAAAATGAAGTGGTATGATAGAATTGAAACAACCTCAGCAGTGACTTCATGCCGAATAAACAGTGTCTCTGGTTTGAATTCAGAGCAGCAGCTTGCACTGGCAGCCTTTGTGTGTGGAAATGGCATTTTTCCTATGTATTGTTCAGTGGCAGCACCACCAGTACTATACTTCAACTGTGATTTCTGTCAGAGTGCTGACCTGTGATTGATACATTAATTTCCTTGTTTGAGGGGGGGAATAGAAAAGTGCTGAAAACCAGGTGTGCACCTAAACCAACCCCAAATCTCAGCTGAACACCACTACTTTTTCTTCACCTCTTTTCTACTTTGCCATTTGCTCTAATGCAAATAGTCCCCCAGCAATTCCTCCAGTTCTTAATGTTCCCCAGCAGAGTTTTTTCTGAAAATTGGATTTGACTTCCGTTTCTGCTAAAAAATTTCTGATATGGGTTTCCTGGGAAGCTTTGAAATGTTGACAAAACCTTCAAAGCACAGGAAAAACTGGCAGATTTCAGCAGGCCTTGGAACAGGCTTCTGTTAAGGACAAGGTGAGGGGTAGTTTCATTGGGTGGAGCAAATTTCGGGCTGGATATCCTTCTCATGATTTTACTTGGTTTAACAGTGGTGGTGCAAACACCCCTCAATACTGAATGTGTGTAGTAGCAAATTCAAAATTACAGCTTTAAGAATCGTGACAAGAAAACATTGCTGCTGTCATGGTGGTGTTCTGCCTGCGACCTTAGAGCTGAGTCCAGCCATGCCAGGGATGTTCTTGGGCCTGGAGATCCCACCCTGCAGAGAGCTGGGGAAGTGGGAGCTGCAGCTCCACGTCCTCTACTGTGCAGCACAGTTCTGAAGAACAGGACTGCAAGCTGCCCTGGTGAGATCAGGCTGGCTGGACAACACAGGCATGTGAGCTCACCTCTGAACAGAGTGCCCCCCAAACCACATTGATCTTTTTGCCTGAGGATTTAGAAGTCAGAATCTGTGTGATTGCAGTTGCTTTTTAAATGTTTGGAAGGCTCTTTTTTTTTTTTTTTTTTGGCCCATCCCTACCGTGTATAGAGTGTACTTCTTTGCTGGTTTATTTGTCTGCTTCCTCCTTGTGTCATGGTGTTCTGGAGCTCTGTCTGCTGCTGCTGTGCTAGTTTAAGCTGTTTTATTGCTTTGGGGCTTCTGTGAGTGGTGGGCTTTGGCAGGATAAAAATTTAATGTTACACAGAGCTCACAGGAGAACATTACTTCACAGCCTCTGTTACTGAACTCTCTCCAAATGATTTGGACTGATTTGAGATCTTCCAGTTTGCATCACCCCCTGTTGCTCAGGGTGCCTTCAATTTCCTTGGAATGTGATGAGGGGGGAGAAAAACTGTTCCTGAGTCAATACTAAGTACCTTTCTACACTGGGTCTTGTTCTTTATAAACTGTTTCCTTTGGGAGAGTCTTGAAATCAAATTCTGTCAAGCTTCTACTTTCCTTTCCTATATGAGTAGTCCCTTAAGTATAAGCCAGAGCACTGAAAATCCTGTGCCGGTTTAACCAGAGGCAAAACCAAACAACTGGTCTGCAGTGCCAGAAAACCTGGACTGTATTCCTTCTATCCACTGTTTGAGCAGTTTTCCCCTATCAGGTACCTACCTGGAGGGCAAACAGTTGCACAGAGAGGTGAAGTATTGCCTCCCCTCCCCAAAACAACTTGGAGCTGCAGAGAACCCTGTGTGTGAAATAAGTGTGTCCATTCTCCCGAGGAAAACGACCTCCCTCTGCCATGGACCTGCCAAGCACGATGCATTATCCTACAGACCCATCCCCGCAGGAAAGGGAAAGCAGGGCAGTGTCTCGTAGACAGGCTGTCCAAGTGTAAAGGTGAGCTTCAGTTCGAAAGACTAATTGTGAGGAAGGGCTGGGAAGGGGAGGGTTTAGCCAGATGTTTTTCTCACAAGTTTATAAAGACTCCTCCCATGCCTGCTATTATTTTTAGGAGTTTTATATCTAGACCAAGCACTCATACCCTTTAGCACAGTCGTGCATCTCTTACCCTGGAACATAAATGCATGGGGTTTTTTCCTTCCAGCTTTATCCTATTTTGATATGGAAGTTTTAATCTGGTAACTAAGGTTTGTGTGATTGTACCTGTAGTTTGTTTATGAATGTGCAGTCCAAACGCCCTTCTGAAAGACTTGTTACTTAGTTTAAATCAATCTTGTTTACCCCACATGCTTCTTATCAGTGAAGGAGGGGCAGAAGTTGTTCTGGGTAAGTGTAGGATTACTTAGACATTGATGAATTCAGCTCCTAAAGGTTACTTTGTTGCAAAAACTTTCCCTGATAGAGAGGAGGGGCTAAAAAAAAGGGTTTATTTTTAAAAAAAACCAACACGTTGTTTGGTTTAGGTTTTTGCAGTCAAAACTCTTCTTTCGATGTCTGGGTAAAATTGACTGTCCCAGGTTTTTTTCAGAGTGTGCTCATACACCTGGGCTGTCACGGGTGTTGCTGCAAAGACTTGTGAAATGGGATCCCCTTTGCTGGCAACAGACAGGACGTGCCTCTGCCAAGTCCCTCTGCTGCGTTCAACCAGCCTCTGGCCGGCTATTGCACTTTGACTGCTTGTTTTCTGAATAGCCCCACCATTGCCAAAGGTAAATACTAAAAATCTAGTCTGCTGATGACCCTGTTTGTTAGCAGAAATTTATCCCATGGTCAGGGATTTCCTGGGAAAGCCCCTGGAGTGAGCAGCCCCTGATCTCGCTGCTCTGAGCCTACAGTCTATTTCCCAGAAAGAGATTAACCCCGTGATGTTCAAGATCATCTTTGTGCTGCCAAAACTTAGGCTGGGTAACCTCATTTTACTGGACCCTGATAAAAATTGTCATGTCCTTTTTTTACTTCAAAGCAAAGTTTTATTTACCATTGTAAAAAATTAGACTTCTGGAAAAAATTCCTAGACAGTAGAACTGAATTTTCCATTCTTAGTTACACATGAGGTTGTAGCTTGTGCCTGAAATTCCTGCATTTTTTAAAGGATCTTTAGCATCGTTCTGCTAAGCAATTAAAGAACAGTTGCCTCCAACAGAGAAGGGGCAAGAGATTTACTGCATTCTTTGTGAGCTGTTTAAATTCCTTCTAACCTATAAGTCAGTTTGCTAAGGGCAAGTGAAAGATTTTATTACTGATTGAAGGTGTGTGGGGTCATAGCAGAAAATAGCTTTCTTAACAAATGATTAATTAAAAAGCAAGTGTCTGATCACCTGAACAGAAACCCATCCTACTCATCACCTTCCTCTGTATCATTGTCACAGACATTTGCTCTCTATTTAGAGAGACTGTGCCCTCTTGTAGGTCTTCCTTTACCCCTTATTAAAAACCAAACCAAACCAAAAACTCCCAGAGCTGTGACAGGGAACTGGATCCTCATTGCTCTTGAACACTTTATATTGCTCTCCTTAGTAAGTGGCTCTTTGACCAGGCACTTTTCCCTCCTCCTGGGAGGTGAGGATCTGGATGACAGCTTGAAGTGTGTGCTCCTGATAACACTGCACTGTTGGCTGTGTGTTAGCTCAGCCCCATCATATCCTTCCCAAGGTATTGTCCCAAGCAAGACAGGAATGAGGAGAATCAGGATCTGCTGTCAGGCAGGTCCCTTGATTACTCTCCTAGGAAGGAAGCCCTTTTTTTTTTTTTTTCCCCTGAGTTCTGACATAGCTCAAATTCAAAGAAAATTATAAGATAATGAGATATTAATTTTTCTCGGTTGCCAATTGTTGAGATTTGGTGCTGTGCACAGGACAGAGTAGAGATTTAGGACCTGTTTTCCTCAGCCCAGGGGCAGTGTGGTTTACTTCTCCAGGCAATGGCAGAGGATGAACATCCCAAGGAAAGAGGAGTGGATAGTGTTGGCACAAGGTTACCAGCTGGAGGCAGGTCTGACTGATGGCACAATAATTCCCAGGGTAAACAGCAGTATTGCCTGACTGGGAACTGAACCCCCCTGCTGAAAGCAGGTGGGCTGGTTCAAAGGACACAGCTCTGCAGTGGGTGGTGACCTGGCTCAGTGTGGCGCCCTGGCTGCTGTGCTTGGCCATCAGCAGCTTCACAGGACTCCCACTGAGGAAAGAGAGGAACCCGGAATGTCAGGCCTTAACATCTGTGACACATCTGAAAAGCAAGATGTGGACAGACATGGACCTGAAATGCTTCCAAATTTCCCAAATATTTCTTTTCAGAGCCTTCATTTAGCTTACAGGTAGAAGACCAGTTGTTAACAGTTTATTAAAATGTTAAACAGGTGAAGAAAGTCAATGCCTTTAAATCTTCACGGGCATGTTCTTTTGTTTACTCTCCTCGCTGGTTCAATTACTCCATGCAGAGATCAAAACTCCAATAAACAAATGGATGAATAAAAAATGCAATTATGTTGGCTTAGAGAAATTACAAGATGTCTTTCAGATATAATCAGCAAGACACGCTCTGCAACAAAGAGAATTTTAAGTGCTATCAGGAAAGTCAACTTCAAACCACATCAATTCTGTGTTGGGGAGTTTGAGAGGGATAAATGGGCAGGTTTTCAGAACTCATGCAAGCAACTACCATTGCTGACACTTAGAGATGAGGTATGGCATGTGTATTCAGATTTCCTGGGAAAAAGAATCTCAAGTGAAAACTGTTGGGTGAAACTACACAGGAACAAATTATTAGGCCTCTTGCTGCCAATTTTTCATGCTTGGTCACCCTCCCCAGGGTCTTCCTTGGACTGATACTCTTCCTTCAGGTCATAGGATAAGATAATTGAGTTATTTTAATGTCTGTCTAGGATACTGCTCTTTCCAAATTTCTATTCCAATTGATTTCCTCAGATAAACAAGACAAAATTCTGGTAAATATTAGAAAACCTGTCACTGGCAGAGCATCATTTGTAAGAGCCTGTTCTTGGGCCCTGAGGCTGTTCCAAAACTACCATTATAAACCCTGGTGAATCAAAAAAGTAACAGTGGAACAAGATGCGAGACTTTCTGTTTGTGTAGTGCACCTGAGACACTCAGTGTCAGCTGGGAGCAGAGGTTGCCTCATAGCCCATCTGTGAATCACAGAACAGACTTTTCTTAAGGTGTGTCAGTGTTGGATGAGCTGCTTCTGTTTGTGCAGCTCATGACAAGTCTCTATTTGAATGATTACTAATCTGCTCTAACTCTAAATCCTGTCACTGGGGGTTTAACAGGTCTATCCTCTTCTCAGGAGGCGTAAGCAATAATTCTTAGCGTGGTAATAGACTCATAAATTAAACCTCAGGTTCCAGAAACACTTCTGTACTTGGGCTGTAAGAACTTGAGTTGTTTTCAAGGTCTTTTGCTTGGAATACATTTTATTTGCTTAGTCATAGTTAGTTTTGGGTCATATATTGAGATTAACTGTAAACTGAGCTAGTAATGACGCCGGAATTTCTTCATGGCCATGTAAGAGGAAAAATGAACTCTTTCATCCTTTGTGTTCACTAAGGAATTCTCTCAATTCTTCCCTTTTTTCATCAGGTACAGTTTCATTTTCTTCTCAAATGCATTATTTGATATGAAATGTCAACAAAGCAGGGCCCATGGTAGCTACCTGAAACTGGGACCAGCAAAGCAGCTCTCCCGAGTCCCCTTCCAGGGATTTCTTGTTTAGTTTGTGCATAATGAAGCAAACTGAGCTGCTTCATGGATTACCAGTGATTCCTCACAGGCCCTTTCTGTCCTGGAGGATCTCTCTTTTGATCTAGCTTTTGCTTTGGAAGAAGGTCTTGGATTATATTTCACATTTTTCCTAGCTTTATATGGATTAGGTTTCCTTTCAAAGCTGTAGATTGACCACATGAATTCATTTCAAAAATAAAAATTACTATATTAAATTCCAGTTTGAGGCAAGACTGTTCGTTTTTCTAAAGGAAACATCTCTAGTTGTGTTTTTAGAAAAGGTTTTGAAGTCTTGTCTTTCTTCTCTGTCCAGAATGGTTTGCTTGTCAGGATCCTGTGTCTGCATAGCTGGATGATTAAGCAAAAAACCCTAGGTGGTATTTATGTGTTGCTTTTCGCACTCAGGACTCAGCCAGTGACTTTACAGTGAACAGTCAGCAGGGTCTGTCCCCTGTTACAGCCAAGTCAGAGGTTGTAGCCAAACAAGCAGCCACCAGTCCTGTGGTGGCCTGGCTGATGTGGGCTCAGCGGGAGCCCAGAGGGGAAGCTGGAGCTGAGGTTATCAGGAGAAGGGTGTTCCCCTTCCCTTCCCTTCCCGCTCTCTAGGCAGGAAGGGCAGACAAGGGAATTTGTTGCTCTGCCCTCTGAGTTGGCTTGTCTTAGATTTGAATTTGCGGTTTGGAAGCAGACCCCGAGGAAAGGGTTGGGCAGTGGTTTGTAGTTAGGATTTTTCCTGCCCTGGGTGGTGAACGTTTTGACTGGTCTCCTTGGTATATCTTTCAAAGTCATGGCTGAATGTGCAAATAAGAGAGGGTTCCCTTCACTGTGATCTAGTAATCGCAGTGGGGTTGGATCAAGGCTTGGACTTGATCTCGGAGGTCTCTTCCAACCCAGTTAATTCTATGATTCTATGATTCAGCTGAATGGCCATAAGAGAACAGAGCTGAGCTTCTCCAGACCACTGCCATAAAATATGGTAGGGAATAAAATATTCTGTGCTGACTATGAGAATAGAATGAAGCTTCTGAGTTCCATGACTAAACTGTAAATTCAGCCAGATAGTAAGTGCTATTCTACTTTTCCTTTACTTTTGTGAAAGGAACCCTTGGTGCAGCTAAGTAGGTTAAGATAACATGAAACCCAAGGGATAATATGGACTGACTTCCATACTCACAGTCAGTTCTGACTCCTACGTTTTTTCAGTGACTCTGTGTATCTCTGAAGCGTGGCACAATGTTGTTGCTGTGTACACATGGGTCAGCAGAGAGGAACCTCCTGGAATTTATTTATTGGCACAAACAGCATCAAGACGTTGACTTCTATAATATGTAGACAGTAAACAATAATAGGGAAGGAAATGTAGGAAACAGGACATGTTACTTGAGTAAAGACAATGTCCTGTAAGATTGACTGTGAATGGTACTAGAATAATAATTTTTGGTGTCTTGTATGATTTTTTCTGGTTCTCCATTGTGGGTACAAACTGAACCACTTTCTCTGTACCATCACAGATATTCCCAGTTCACTCCTGTTTCCTGGCCATTTCTGGAGTGCACAAGATGCTTTGGTTTTGAGTTCAGTAGTTCCAGCAAGTAGCGTACCTTGTCCCAGGAAGAGCACAAATCTTCAGGAACTCACTGGGAGTTCCACTTCACTGCAGTGACAACCATACGAGTGGACAAGATCAGTGGCAACGACATTTGTGACAGTTTTCCATCAAACAGTTCTCCATGATGTTTGAAAGGTCTGCATTGCAGAGCCCCTTGTCATTTTGCTCTCAGCCAACTTCTTTGGGGATTCCTTTTTAGGCTGATGTTGGATGATGTTATGAAATGCTGATTTTTCACAGTATCCATCAAAGCAGGATGAAAGGAGCTACTGGGCTGATTTTTCCATCTGTTACCCTGCTTTTTTGCTCTGTGTGTGCCTACCTTTTGAGGAGTTCATTTACAGTAATACTGCTAAAGCAGGACCTAGTCACAGATGCACAGAAAAAAGTCATGACCTGTAGAAACCTTCAACTGGGTTGTGACCTTCTGGTAGATTTGCTGGGTAGAAAATTTCATTAATACTATAGAAAATTCATTAATAGTGTATCTATCTTCTGCTTAGAGATTGCATGGAACGTGTCCTACATATTTTTTAGCTCTCCTACAGCTCACTGATTTGCATGAAGGGGGTTAGAGAGAACGTCTGTACAGTGCTAAATGCTGGAACACACAGGGAGCCCCAGAACAGTTTTTCAGTGTTTAACCTTGGAGTAAAGCAGAACGTCGAAAGTGGGTATAAAAATAGATGTATCTGTAGAAAATGTAGGAAATCTATTAACGTAGACGGGTAAAGAAGTTTGAATTCCTCATGCCCAACATCTGTCGGCACAAAAGATATGCAGACCACTTTCAGCGATAGACAAACCACAGCTCTGCTTCAGCTTCAGAAAGCACAAACTTAACACATGCCAGAGATGTTTAGTGGATATAGTGTCAGCACAGTTGGCCCCGTCTGGGGAGAAAGGTGAGAGAGCTGTAGACAGTCCCTCCATCCTGACTGCCCTGCCATCAGTCCTTGGGCAGTTTGTACCATCAGGCTGCTCTCAGGACTGCTGAACCTGATGGAAATCTGGTTTTAGGAGTGGGACTGTGATCTTGGCCCCCTGCCACCTCCATCCTATTGTCCTTCCCAGTAAAGAAGGGGGAGGTAGAACATCAGCCTATTGGGTTCACATCAGTTGTGCCAAACTAGTTTTCTGTTTCTCAGGCTTCAGAAGCAGCGGGATGTCAGGTGTGTTTTTCCCTTTTTGGTTCACCTTCCCTAATTAACTCCTTCAGTCCTGCTGCAGCTGCTGCAGCACTTACTGATAGCAAAGCAGACACAAAGAACAGCATGAGAATGCTACTGTTTGCATGCTGCTACCACTAAACCTCTGATGCTCTCATTTGTAACTGAAACAGTGTTTGCAGCAGGAACTCACTTTCATACACTGAGGCAGTACCAACTATAATGCAGGATTTTGATTTCTGAACTGGCATGTGTAAGGGCATCACTGTGCACCAAACATTGGAGCATAACTGTAAAATAAAAACTGTTCAGAAAAATTATGACATAAAAACCCTTCAGAAGGTCACAGCTAAATCTCAAGTCAGTCACAGTCAGTTAACTTCCACCTTCCAGGACCATTCACTTCTGTGTGCTCCCAAGTTCTGACTGTGAGATACAGAGCCATAGTCAGGCAATTGCTAGCTTCAGGGAGAACAGGAAGCAGGGGAAGTGTGAGGAGGGAGCTCAAGGCCTCCTCTTGAAGTTTCAGCCTTTATACCAACTGCTGCTGCACCTCTGCAGGAGGAGTTGTATGTGCCAGCTCTCAAGGGAGAAACAAAAATGTAGAGCATGAGTAGTAAGACAGCATTCTTCCTTTTAAAAGGGAATGAACCCTCTATACCCTCTAAGGAAGGCAAGACACAAGAGGAGGCCATCAGTGATGGCATCAGAGCATTGCCAGCATTTTCCTTTCCCTCAACTCACTGTGACTTGAAGAGCTGGTGATGTCAGAGAGCCGGGATTCCACACAGTTGTTGGTCTGACCTCACTTGGAGACGCTGCAGGGGTTTTTAGCTTTTCCTTACAAGACATTGGCCAGTCTTTCTTACGTGTTTCTCACATTTCCTTTAAGGTCCTTACGCTGCCTCCCTTTCCTGCTCTCACCACTGTGCCTCCTTCTGTCCATTCTGAAAATAGCTATTGATACAGCTCACAGCTATTTATATCTGCTCGTCTCAGCATGACGTGTGCCCAGAAGAAATTATGCCTTTTTGCAGCCCCTGCATCAGTGCAGTTAGAAAGGCTTAAAACACAGGGGTAACTCAAAGAAAGTCTGAAGTGATCTCCATTCTTGTCTTTCCCCTGAAGAAGATGCAGGAAGTTGCATGTTGTGCCAGATTTTATGGTTTTAGACACTCTACCAGAACTTGCCCCTGCACTTTTTTCAGCTTTGAAAGCAGGATTTTTTCAAGTCATGTTCTGTTTAATGTATCCTCGGTGCTCAGCAGCAGATTAGCTTCGTATCCAGGAATGCAACAAGAAACATTTATCACTGTGCTGTGGCCACTTCCTTCCCTAGAAGTAAATCTTCCATATGCTTTGACATTTTGGTCTCTGAACTGTTCTTGTAAACACGCTAAGAAAACCTGATCAGGATGGAGTAACTCAGAGAGTAACTTGTGCTTCAGAATAGTTCACAATTTAGAAGTCAGAGCATTATGAAACAAAGAAACAAACTCATGCAGGAGTTAGAAAACAAGAGTGAGTTATTTGGAGGATGTTTGAAACACTGCTGGATGGAAAACCACCACTGTATTGCTGCCTCTGCTGATGGGTAGTTGAAGTGGCAAGGAATTTTTTTTTTTCATATGTTTGTGACCCTCTATTTACCATTTGAAGTAAGAAGATGCACTTCTATCTAGGTGTCTGGGCCAGAGAGAGAAGAGGATGGAGGATGTTTATGTGTATCTTGATACACTTTGTTCAGTCTCAATTTTCTTAGATTGTGTGTTTCATTGACCTCTGGTGCAGAATGCTAGTTCTGAAACAGCAAATATCAAAGCAGTTCATTTCAACAGTTCGGTATTACTAACATTTCATCCAAGAGTTCGGTGCAGAGCTCTTCATATTGCTGCATGCATTGAATTGGGACAGACTCTTTCACTCTGGTGAAACGTGACTCACGGTGACTCTGCACTGGAGTGTCGTGCAAAAGCAACACCTCAGCTTTTTAAATACCTGCAAAAGAATCAGTTCCAGGGCTGATGGAACAAAGTAAAGAGGGAGAGAATCAATTCTTCTGAGTGCCTCCTCCAGGAGAATGGGAAAGTCAAATGGGAGCAGAAGCCTCCACAGGGCCCTCTACCATGGCCAGTAGGTTCATCATGTCCTTCAGAGCCGTGCCTTGTGAACCAGCTCTCTGAGATGGGGAATAGGGGAGGGGGTAAATTAGACTCTTCCTGGGCATCAGTGTCTTCTTGGGAACTTCCCTCTCCGAGCAAATTTCATTGCCTAGGGGCAAGAGGCACCTGCACTGCATTTATGAATTGCAGAGAGTGACAAACCTTAAACAAACAATGACAAAGGAAAGAAATATTTCCAAATCACACAGTGGAGGGAACTACACACAGTAGAAGAGCTGCAGGTTAGGAGTGATGACTAGACCGTGTTCAAGACTAAATAGCATCATTTGTGCTTGGGGTTTTTATTTTATGAACATGTGTGCAGCTCTCTGACTAATCAGAAATGGGAGAGTTGCACTCTGAGTTGTGCCTGACAGGAAATGGAGTTGTACACGTGGAAACCAGACGGCAAGTGTCCAGACAGGAATTTCTGAGTGGCTGCTGAGGTCAAAGGTGGGAGCCAGTTATGGTAAAATCTGATGATCCTACAATATCAGAGATAGTCTTGAGAGTCTCTTTCCTGACAGAAGATGAGCTGGGGCTGTGAAATTCCTGTCTCTTTGGTCTATTGTGGTAGAAATACTGCTTAGAGAGCTTTAAAGACAGGCAAAATAAAGCCATATTAAGTGTTCTTTTCAGGCTGGAAGCCAGACCCAGAAAGAATTTTGGGAGCTTAAGATTTCCTTCTCACCTCATAGCCCCTTCTATCTAAAAAAACCAAAACCCAAAAATGATTGAATAACAAATGAAAACAATAAATGAACAATAAATGTTTTGGATCACTGTCCAGGAATTTTTAAAAGGTAATCCCCACTAGTTTCACCTGCAATGTTCACAGATAAACATTTGTTATTTCTGGAAGAGGCAAGAACTGCAGTACGTGGTTGTGGTATGATAAAGCAACCTGTATTCCTGAGCTCACTCAGTTGATTACTTGGTTTAATATCTTTCATGCCTGCAGTGACAGACAGCAGAATTCCCATGACTGAAAACTCCCAAACAATTACAGTGCAGGAAATAAACAGGCTGTGAATTTGTCCCCTCTCTGACATGGAAGGAATGTACAGTCTGCTTGTTTCTGGGAGGCCAGTTTGGTTCTGGGTTCCACAGTCAGTGGAAATAGCAGCATTCCTGTTTCTTCGGTGTGTAATAAAATAAATATTGAGAATTCATGGTCTGTGGTGCCTGGTGAGCAATAAAAAGCACAGCTGAAACACAGACCATTTCCCCCCCTTGTACCAGCTCTGCCAGCCTGCCCGCCGTGAGCTTGGCAGGGGGATTTTCAGTGAGACCCAACCTCTAGACCAGTGTAAGGCCTGGCTCCCGGGCTAACCTTGAGTGTGTAAGAATCTCAGATTTGGCAGGGGAAGGTTGTTTGTTCAAATTGCTGTGTATGGCAAAAAAACTTGGAAGGGTCACGGAAATTCAAAATCTGGGAAGAAACACAACTTCAATTTATTATTTCTGTGAAGTTGTAGAACTTAGGATATTAGATCGTTCACCTCTGTGAGAGAGTTTGACTTCTCCATACATCCAGCTAACGCTTATTTAGTATGCACATAGCACAGGTTCACACAGATGGGTTTTATGGTGTGCATTATCTGGGTTTTTTTAAGCTAAACAAATCACAAGACTGATGTAGAAGGGAGGGGTGCATGTGCTTAGCTAGTCCAAAATCTAGAAAATCAGAACTGAGTTCACTTTCTTCCATTCTTTGGAAAGCCTTAGAATGTCTGCCCGTGGCTGAATCTGTCCTTCAGATGTGTGAAGTCATTCAAAAAACAGGGGAGAGAAAGAACCACGCCCTGCAAGTCTTGCCTTGGTTTGCTTTTGCAAGATCTCTACTCACATGTTACTTTGGCTGCAGAGGAGCCAGTAGAAAGGAGAGAACCCTTTCTTTCCCTCAGGGCTGTAGAAGCACTGAGTAGAGAGGGTCTGCCTCAAGGAGCTTGTACAGACACCGGTGAACTTAACTTACTCAACAGTCAAAAGAACGGATGTGATGCAGCCAAGTAAAGAAAGGAGCCCAGATCTTCAGCAGCCCGGTTCAGTGCCAGAGCCAAGAGATGCTGTATCACGTACTGTGTGTCTTTTCCCTCGTACAGAAAGGCTCAGGAGTTAACTGTGCTTTCTGACTCCATCACAAATAACTATCTGCTAAAAACACATCACAGACCGTTATGTTGGCCTTCACTCAAGGTTTTTGGGTGACAAACCTTTTAAATATATTGAAGGCCAAGTAGACTCTAGGGCATTTGTTACTGAGGAGACACTTAGCACACAGCAGATTGCATTCAGAACTCACCAATTACTTGTGTAGCTCCTGTATTTTCATTAACTGCTTGCATTGAAATAAGTACTTTCCTTTTCAGATATTCGTGGTATTTTGCAAGCTTATTATGGGAAACAGGTTGGATGGAGGTGACACAACCCTCACAGTAGGTTTTGGCAGAGGAGTTTTAGGTTTGTGGAAGCAAGCTAAGAAGCTGAGTTGGCAGGTAAAATGAGTGCCAGCCTTCCAGTTCTCAGGCCTGTGTGAGTGGTGTTTGCCATTACCTAATTGCGGTGGTTTCAGGTTGCACATCCCCCTTTTCCTATCTCTGCTCAGGCTGGCTCTGGGTTTTGAGGTTTAGAAAAGTACAGGTGCTTTGCAGAGGAAAATTTATTGCTCTCCACAAAGGAGTGCTATGGGATCCTCCTAGATCTCTAACAGCCACATTCTTTCAGGCTTGGTAATGTATTTAGTGATAATGAAAGTAAGTAGCTCATTGTGTTGGTATGAGGCAGGTGTAATGTCAACAGGCATTGTGCAAACACAGCCAGACTACCAAGGCAAATTATTTCAGGTTGATCCTGGCCTTCTGTAAGCACAGACTGATAACCCAGGGGGAAGGCCTTTGAAAGCTCACTGCTGTTATCTACAGCCCTGACAGCTGGAGATCTTCCCAAAGAGTAAAAGGCATGACTGCATCCAGAGCAGGATCCCTGCCGTGCTGCTTTGACAGAGCCCATGGCAAATCCTGAGCAGTACATTAAACCCTTGAAAACCGTGGTGTTTAGAACTAAGCTGAAGATGTAGCAAACCATTAGAAGAGAGCAGCTTCCAGCTGATGCACACACAGTGCGCCATTCCTAGACCTAGACCTAGAGTTCTCCAGCAGCATGGAAAAGGAGCACCAGAGGAGATCAAAATGCTGCCTGTCATTTAATGCCTTTGTGACCAGCAGGCACATTGTAGAAGAGCTTTCTGGAGGGGAATCACGAGCATGCTGGTGCTATGAGTTAGTTAGCTAAAAGCCATGCTGTTTAAGAACATGATTGAACTGATACCAAGCCTTTAGAATTAAATTAGCCCCAAGCAGAGAAGCATGTTGGAACACCGGCCTCCACTTCCCTTTGGTCTCCTTACTAACCCATCCTCTTGCTATCAGGGCCTGGATGTGTGGAATCCCTGGAGCTGTAATAATAAAGACCTGGTGAACATGTAAAACTGGATAAAGGGGAATTACTGGAAATCTGAGACCCCTCCCTGCATTTACAGAGCAAACACCTTTTTATAATTGATATGTGTACTTATGTAGTTTTACTAGTTACAAATCTATAGTAAATAATGCCTCAACAGGTCAAATATTTAAGGTACAATAAGTCATTCTCAATATTAAATGAGAAGCCTCAATCCCCAAATTTTTGATTGAGGCAAATCAGTGTTTTAAATGCATATCTCAAACTGCTTGTTAAAGTAAATGCCTGTGGTATGACTGGGCTGGAAGGATGGAAGAGAAAATTCACTGGGCTTTCAAACTGGAACATGCATTGCCTGCTCCAGCTCCAGGTTTTATTGCAAGGCCTCTGGTTTTACCCAAGTGGGCAGCAACTTGGCAGAAATCTTCCACAGCACATTCTTTTCATGTATATTTACCAGCAGTAAACTCAAAAATGGCCCCAGTGAAGCTTGTCAGTGGGACTGTGGTGTGAGTCTCCCTCTGTGCCCAACCCACAAAATGTTATTAGTCAGCTGTTGCCCCAGCCAGAAAGTGTTAGCTCCTGAGTTTGGGTTGTGGTAGCTCCTGTGTTTAGCTTGGGGGACTCCAAGTCCCACATGCAGAGTGCCAGCCAACATGACTGCTGTGGCAGAAAAAAAATGCTGGTCCAGGGTCACCCCCGACCTCTCAGGGAAGGGTGGGTGTGTCCAGGGAAAGAAGGACACAACAGACTTATACCTGTCTCTTATCCATTGTGTCTTCCCTCCAACTTTTATCGGATAATTTGGATACCACCTCAGCAGAGAACCTCTCAGGCACTTCCTTTAATGCTTTATATTTACATTCTATTATAAAATAATACACGATGTATCAACATTTTAAGCTCCATATTTCAGCGTAGAATCATTGAATAGTTTGAGCTGGAAGGGACCTTTAAAGGTCATCTAGTTCAACCCTCCTGTAATGAGCAGGGACATCTTCAACTAGGTCCAATTTGCTCAGAGCCCTGTCCAACCTGACCTTGAATGTTTCCAGGGATGGAGCATCTACCACCTCTCTGGGCAACCTGTGCCAGTGTTTCATCACCCTCATTGTAAAAAGCTTCTTCCTTATGTCTGGTTTAAATCTGGCTCCAACAAGTCCGTGTCCTTCCTGTGCTGGCATGTCCCTAAGAAATTGAATCCACTTTTTGGATTGATCAATATGATAAATTTAGCAGGTTTTTTTTTACACAAAAGACGTCTTTACAGGTATTTGCTTACGATTTTGCGAGGGCTGGAAAGATGATAGTATTATGTCCAGTCAGAGAAGTGGAAGAAGCAGAATGTAAGGGATCTTTTCTCTGGGTAGGCATTGGACTTTAGATCTGCAGTAACTAGAAGTGCTTGGAATTATTATGAAGTGGTAGGAAAAAACTTTCACCATCATCACTTGAACTGCTGCTGAATAAATTCTAAAATTTATTGATGCAAAATAAATTGGCCAACTCCTTTCATTCACCTTGCCCTTTGCTGGTGTCTGTCTTTACTCTCTCAAACAGTGACCAGATGTATGTACAGCCAAACACTATAGTGTTATTACTAATAAATTAAGTGTAGGATTATTACTAATTATCATTATTACTAACCAGGCAACCATACAGCCATTTGTATGGATCATTGATCCAATGCTAGACAGTCTGGGGGACAAGGATCAGTCTCAGTTAGCTCAACATGCTTCTTTCTCCTTGGTTTATGAAGAGAACTACGAGTAAATGGCCCAGGATGTAGCCCTGTGTAAAAGGGGCTGGGGAGGAGGTAAAGGGATAGTGGATTATAAACAGTGGTGGATTTGGCGTGGTTTGGTTTTTGTTTGGTGATTGTTTTTTTATCAACAGGGTTTTTTAAAAAAAGCACAATGAAAATGTTTAATAAAATCAATGTTTTGCAAGAAACATTGCCCTAACACAATAGTGTGTGGCAATGGGGAGTAGAAGTGCCCTGGGCCACAGAAGTCTGCTGTCTTTTTTCAGCTACAGGAAATATAAGAAGAAAGCACAGTTGCCAGTGCAAGAACTAACTCCAGATTTGAAAGTCCTCCTGTTGAGAAATACTGGTTTCATAAGCATGGAAGTGTGCTCTTCATAATTACAACCAGTCTTCCACTTTCTTATTTCTTATTAAAGTTTATGAAATGTAGCAACCTTCTACATAAATGGTGATATCAGATGTTATTGTTTTGTATACTATGTAAATGTGATGGGAGCTGGTTTTGGATTTTTTTCCAAATCAATCTTTACAACTTCTCTACAATTCCCATGGATTGTCTCTCAAGCTGGAGGATAGCTGGATGTTCATGTTTCCAGTACTTCTGCTCTGCAAGCTGTGCAGTTCTAATGTATCTGTTAGCACAGAATCCAGAAATAACATTTTGTTAAGCCAAAATCCTGCTCTTTTATTTTTATTTTTTCCCTCTTTCCGTTCTTTTTTTAACTCCTCCTCTCCTCAAATCAATGTGCCCCTCAGCACTGGTGGGATTTCCTGAAGGCAGAGCAGCATTATAGCCCATTGCAAGTCTTCCACGTGTTCCATAGTACATGGAAAAGTTGTGCTGTAAAAAAACAGGTTTCCACCTGTTGCCTTTGAAAAGGCCCTTTTGGTTTTGCCTGGGAAAGGAGGCAGGGGCCCTACCTGATGGTTCTAAGGGAAAGAGTAATTTGCATGGTGGGCACAGCTAGTCCTCAGAATTCCCATGTTTGTTGACTTTGAGTTTCCCGTTGTAACTGTTGGCATCCAGCTTTGAAGTGATGAAAGGCTGAGAAAGCACTCCGAGGTGTGATAGAAATGGGAACAGAGAGCTTGCCAAACCCTTGCCAAACCCTACAGCATTTTGCACAGTTGAAAAGCCAATAGTGTCCTTTTGCTCTTGGCTCCTGTGCTTAACTTCAGCTGCCCAGTTGATGTGAGAATGAGCTTGTTTCCATTGCAAACATGTTTGAATTGGACTCTGCTCTTATTTTTGTGACAGTGCTTACAACATGTCTTGCAGGGATTGTAGCATATTTTCAGCATGAACATCAAGAGAAATTTGAGTGTAGGACACACATGTAAGCGAGATGGATGTACCTGTGCTACTTTTAGAACTGGCTTTCTAAAATTTCCTATGGTCCCTTGATTAGAGAATGTGTATTTAAAATGTGTCAGGCTTCTTTCTCTCCTGTTTGTTTAAATGGAAGCAACGTGCTTGCTTTGATGTGAAGATGAGCAGGTAACACATTTCCTGCCATGTGTCCCCCTGCACTGCCTAAACACTGAAATGGAAATGTCCTTCATCTGTGAATTACCCCTATGCTGTTATTTGTGATCACACTCTGGTTTAGACCATGCTAGTGAGATCCTGAGTTTTGGACTTCAGAGACTGCAGTGGTTGGAGTGATGTGATTTCTCCCTGAGTACCTTCTGTGGTAGAGATTGCATGTATTCTGAAAGTCAGTGTCAGGAGAGGAGCTGCAAACTTAAACCTACTCAGTGGTTTAGTGGCTACGATCACTCAATCTTCCTGATACCATTTACATAATTTCTGTTCCTGGTGGTTGTAAATACTTTTCAGGCTTTTGGGAAGCAGATTTTTGCGTGTGCTTGATCATATGTGCAGTATCATGAAGTCCATATCTTCAGAGCAGCAGTAAGGTTATATCTGCACTTCGTGGTTGATTATAGGGTTGGGAATATTGCAACAGCCTCACCAAAGACCAGAACAAGCACATTTTTCCTGAGGGAGTAGACTTCTGAAAGCAGCAGGTAGATTCTTCAGGACTTAACTTCTATCCCAGAAGAGGTATAGACTGCTTTCCTGCCTCTAATACCAGACCTAATTATGCATTATTGTACTTAATTATGCATTACTGTGTTGGGCAGGGAAGGTATTGCTTCTCTGTCATGGAGCTTGACAAGGTTTATGTGGACTAGTATTACAATTATTTTGACCCAAGTAAGGGAGTAATCTCGTTCCTTTCCAGATTGATGTGGTGCTATCTGAAATCAGATTCTGAATCGCTGTTCTTAATCGCTTCATGTTCCAATCCCTTTTTGTTTGTTGATACAGCTTTGGCTTTACTCAAGTGCTATGATTTTGGGTTCAAGCTCAGGTAGTGCTTGAAACAATATAGGATTTATTTCCTGTTCCATCTTCTTTTCTTGAAACAAATAATCAACAACTGAAGCATCAGAAGAGAAGACAAAAGGTAACATGAGATTGTTTGTGGTATTGAGTGCATGTTTGCCAAGTATGTGTTATGTAGGGCAGAACAATCATTTGCTGATGGAATTCAGAGCTCAGTTGTGCCTGTGTGAGGCAGAGGTTGATGGTTCCAGGTCCTTGGCTGTGCTCAGGTGCAATAGGGTGCACACCCATCCCCATGGATGCAGGAGCTCCTGCTTGGGAAAGGGGCGGGTTACAGAGTGTCCTGCCGCCCTTACCTGTGTGAAAGTCTGCACTGCTCCTTCCCTTCTCCATCACTGTGGCTATAATCAGGCTTAAAGTGCCAAAGAAAAATGTGGGTACTGATTGTCCAAAATTTCTACCAGTGGCATTACAGTAACAGAAAAGAATGCAGAACGGATTGCTGTTTCTCTGGCACCTCTCACTGTGAGCCTCTGAGTTGTTTCTGAGGTGGAGGCATCTTTTGCTGAGAATCGAAGGACCAGTTTTAGCACCTTCACTGTGTCCCAGAGGCTCCAGCCATATGTGAAAGTGGAGGAGTGAATGACAGAAGTACCAAACACTTGCTAATGCTGCCTGTTGGCTGTTGTGCCCTACAAGTCTCCACTACACAGTGACAAAGAGCTTTTCTTCCACCATCTTTTAGCAGTCAGCAACCCTCAGCCACACAGGCTTTATTTCTTTGCAAAACTGGACTTAAAAAGAGCAAGATGCTTCTTAACCAAGTGGCTTAGCACTGCATGGGAGGAGTCCTGTCTCTGTAGAGCAGGTTATTGGCCCTTGCTATCTCAGTAATTGTTCTTATCTTCCTAACATTGCCTGCTTTCAGCTCAGGAGGCCCGTTGTGAAAATATGTCAGTTCTGCTACTTTATTCGTAGGCAAAGCCTGCGCTGTGTCAGGAATCACAGATTTTTTTAAAAAATATATGAATGTTTTGGAATCTTTGACTTCTGCAGCACCTATGACAAAATGCAGGCTACAGGATAATTTACACTTCCTCAATCTACCACTTTCTCACTGTTGATCTGTGCTGCTCAAACCAGAAATCCCCCGGCACCCAATTATGAATGTTCAAGGAGAGCTTCATGTTATTTTACTGACAGTGGGCCAAAGTGATGTCTGTGTTATCCCCTTGCACCAACTGTGAGTCTGACCCACACTCAAGCAGTTTTCTTACCCAATGTAAAAAGAAGAGACTTTGGTCTCATGTTCCCAGAGCTCACTTGAAGTTGTCAAATTTATCCTGCCCTGTCATCTTAAATTCTTTCCAATGAAGTGTGACAGCGTAGCTTAAAAATGTCAAAGGTTGTAGCTTTTTTTTACGAGTATCTGTTTTCATCTCTTAGGAGGTTATTAAAAAAATAGATAATAACCTTGAAAACAGATAGAAAGGGAGCACCTGTGCAGCAGCAATCTCTGCAAAAACATAAACCCCACTGACATCTGTGTGATCTCGGATAGGGTGGGAAAGGAAGTAAAAAGGCACAAATTCTCCTTCTCTCTTTGTTTTTTTCCTACCTTTGTGTAACAGAGAGATTTATGTATCTGCTGCCGTGGCCACAAAGGGAAAAAATGGATTAGAGCAAGATATCACATTGCAGAAAATTAACGTTCTTGTTGCAGTTTCCCCTGTCCACAGACAGAACCTTGGGCCAGCTCTGGCTTCTCAGCCAGCGGATTCTGTGTCACTGCACATGGCCATGCCAGTCTTTAACATTTGGCAGTTACATCGAGGGATTGGATTCTCACACATTACCAAGGAGCTTAAGCCCATGCCATTCATGACTACAAATATATTTAGGAGCTTTCTGCAGTCAGGAGCACTTGGGGAGAAATATCTGTCTGGTTGTCTGGTGGGTTTACGATAGTTCTGCTGGGTACTGCCTATTATTTGGCTTCAAGCAGTGAACTGAAAGCATGCCCTATAATGAATAAAAAACTTAGTTGGAAAGAATTCTTTTGTTCTTACATGGGTTCGCTGTCATCTCCTGAAATGCTATTAATTTCCTCTTGGAAATGTCTCCAACAATCAAAGCTCGCTGTGGTTGCCAGCCATTTGGTTTAAATAAACAGCTGTATTGATTTACAGAGCTGCTGGGCCTTGGGCCAGCTTTTCCTTTGCACTGCCAGCAGAGTCCTAAAGGTCCCTGACACCATGTGCCCTTGCCTAAGCTCTGTCTTATCTTCTACATCCTTCTGTATTCATTTCTTTCTACGTGTGAAACACGACTGGACATTAAGGAATATCAGGATTTATGGTGTGAAAGCTGGAAGTAGCCAGCTAGCTCTTGGCTTGGTTCTTTTCATCCCAAACCCACATGTTTCCCAGCCCCTCCGGGGATCCCAGCATTTCCTTTTAAGCTGCTTTAAACATGATTCTGCTTCTCCATCTCTGCTTTTTATATTTTAGAAAGAAAATCCCAAGAAAATGGATTTCCTGGAGACATTTGCCTCCAGAGACTGTACTAGAGAAAATATAATTAGAATGGTAGGCACTGACTGAAGGTTTAATACATCTGTCCTTAAACAGGCTATTTTAGCACTGGGAGTGGCATAGCTAAGGCAAAATAGGCTGTAAAATCCATTTAAGAAGCTGCCTAAATACCTAAGCTGTGGTCTTGAGCTATCTTTGTACCACTGTGGCAGCAGTGCTGCCAAGCCAGCTCAGATGTTTGTGGGAACTGATGCCATAGAGATGATGGCAGCACAGCCCAGAGTCTTCCTCTCTGCCAGAGAGGGAGTGTTCTTTCTGTGCATCAAAAAGACATCCCAGGAAACAGCCAGATAATTTCTGAGGCTCCTCAGCACCTTAAAACACAGTTGGTGAGGGGATAAACCATCTGTTTTTGAACTCAGATGAACATTAGAAAGGTTTGGCATGTATGGGAGCTGCTGAGGAAGATCTAGATTTTAATTTCTGTTTGTTGAGAGTCAGGATGCCTAAGGGCAGAAAGCTCAATCTAGTGGCATCTTGCCTCTTCAGGAAACCAGTAATGTGACTTGCAATAAATGCTGGGATGCAAATGTGATCTTAATTTAGGACTCCCAGTAAATTTAGACTAGCATACAACCAGGTAGGAAAGAGAAACATAAGAATCTTTATTCCGGTGGCTCGTGATCAGCAGTCAGAATTTATCTCAGATTGCTGAGTTTTGTGATTAGTTCATACTGCACTCGGAACTTTCTTTGCCTTACTCTTCTGGACTTTGATCTTACCAAACACTTCAGGTATGCAGGTCTGGCCTGCCTGCAGGACCTTGCAGCATCTCCAGAAGGAACAGTGTCCAAAGTAGCAGCTTCCTTTGGGGTTCTGTCAGCTCACCCAGAAGCTGATTTTTGGAGGTAGACTGTGCTGTTTGCTACTCCGCCAGTGGAAACCCCAAGTCCAGTGGACATGGTGATGTGTTTTTAAATTCCTTCTGACACCAAACTGATTAAAAAATGAACTGCTCTGTTAGCCTCGAAAGTTTTCCAGAGTCTGGGTTAGCATTCCTTGAGTTCTTGTTGAGTCACTGCAAATGTATCCATACTTGGAATAGAGCAGGATGTGCCAGGGCAGTGGTCGTGAGTCCTCTGCACTTGTGTTCTGGGCCTCTCTCCACATCTCTAGCACTCAGAAATGGAGAACAGTACATGGAATCAGTCTGTTGATGCTGCAGTCTTGAGATGTTTCATTTTTTCAGCTCTGGATCTGTGCAGGTTTTGTGTCGGTGTCTTGATCGTACACATGAGTTTGGCCTTGTGCTTTGCCTGTAGATCTCATGAGGAAGATGGCCAGTAGTCCTCATGTATGTGTTACATATTTCTAAGGGAGCTTTCTTGTTGATGTGATAAATAGCACATTCCTTGGAGAGCAGCACGGGCCTGCAGGGAGCTGTTTGACATCCCTGACCCCTGGTGAGGTGTTGCAGAGCAAGCTAAGGTCATTCCAGAGGTTGTGTTTTGATCCTCTGTTCCTGTAGGTCAGCACTGAGTGCAGGGGATTAAGGGATTCTTAGCAGTCTGTGTGAGGGGTCCACTGCTGGGGATAGCCTTGAAAAGAATGTTTGTCATTCCCACTGCCTGCTGTGGGAAATTCATGCGATCACTGCAGCAAGTGCTGGGATTTCTAGAGAGTCTTAAGCAAGAAAGAGCCTGAGGCAAGATATATCTGTCTTATCTGGCTGTGACATTTCTGCAGGAGATATTGTTTTACAGCTTTTTGATTTCTCCTATAATCTCTAGTTTAGTTTAAGGGTCAAGGAAAAAAGTTAAGCATTTTATCCCAAGTCTTTCTCTTGTTGTTTTTGCTCACGTGAAATTTAATTTATGGCTATTTGGATCACAATACTGAGAGGAAAAGTGGTTTGCCTTAGAATTTGCTTGTCTCCAAACCCACCTTAATTGACTAGCTCATGCATTCATATGCTTAAAAGTCACTTTACTCAACCTGCACCTACTTAACACCTACTCAGCCTGGTGTTAAAAAGTGGTGTCAAAGTGTGGGTTTGGCTTGAGGGAAATCAGTGCAGTGGAAACGGGAGATTCTCTTCTGGCAGACTCCGAGTCCCAGCTCTGGCACTGTCGGCTTTGCGCTGTCATCTGGGTGGAAACCTCGCGTTCCCTCTTTCGTAATTCCAGCCTGTCCCACGCAGGGCATGCACCCACACAGTGATGCAATGTGGCCACGGGAAGGCTGCGCTCCTCCGGGTGTGTTAGAGGTGCTGAGAGACACAGTTTATGAGCTGGTGTGGTTCAGGACAATGCAAGTTTTTCCACTCTCAAGATCTGAACTGGCTTTTGTTTTGATAAAACACTCAACCGTCCACAGCCAAGAGACTCTAGAGGTTAAACCTTCGAACAATTCTATCAGCATTTGAAACACGCACATTTTTGTAGCTTCTGCTTTGAATACAACCCCTTGTTATTTTATAGAGACCTCTGTGCCTGAAGGTCTCCAAGTGCTTTGAGATTATTAGTGAAATTAAGGTCTCCAAGTGAAATTCCCCATTGTTGTCTCCTTTGTCATCTCCCTTGTGCTTGACTCACCTGGAATGTCTCCAGTCACTGACAGTTCTGCAGTCAGGGTCAGAGCAAAGAGCTCTTCCTTGTCCTTGCTCTGCACTGTACTCACACACCCTAACCAGAAATCCTCTGAATTCATTCTGCCTACTAAACTTTGTCACGAAGGACAACAACAGTGTGGCATAAAAATCCCTGAGTCCCCAAAGAGAATTTTGCACTGGAATATTTGGGGAAGAGAAGGGTTCTGATTTGGCCTTCGGCATGTTGTGACTTCATGATTTTACATCTTGTATTGCTCAAGCCATCGGTTACTAAACGCTCTTTGGCATGAAATCTCATTCATATTTCAAGAAATTAATTGTATTGCTTGAAAACGTTGTATCACCCTCAGAGCAACCCCAAGGAAACAGGTTTGTGTTCAGAAGACACACACACAGGTGGGAGGGTCATTCTTGTCTTTTTATTGTTGACTGTGTTACAGAGCTGGTTTCTTTCAACAGGAACTTACCATAAAATAATCTAATTATGATTTTTTTAGCAGACAGGTTTTCTTTGGGAATAATCTAATTGAAGTCTCTCAAAAATTTATCACCTGGAATGCATCCTAGAGTTGGTCTTCTAGCCCTTCTTCATTAGTGCTTCTTTTATGAGTTTCTCTCTCTTACCTTTGATGATTGTTCCAGAAGAAAATAATCTTTCATTATTTTTATATCTTCCTATCACTTTAAAGATACAATTCTCTTATTCTTGTCTTATACTTTCCAGAAGCACAGGTATTTGAAAAAATACCTGTGTTCTAAAAAAAATATGTTAGTAAGAATGAGGAGTGGAAGGTGTTAAAACAGATTAAGTTATTAGAGGCCTGTGCTGCTCCCCATCCCTGCAGAATGTGAACATATTCCATGGAAAATAGCAAGGCCATCATGGGGTATCTGTGATCTTCAGGGTGTGTTCTGTCTCATCCTTTCGCAGAATTAAAAATGGGAGATAAAATTGATGTAATAGCTTTTGCAGTTGCCTTTTAAAAAACCAGCACTGCATCTCCTGGCAGGACTCGGTCCCAGAACACATTCCATAGCTGCTGTTTCTTTCCACATCTCCGATGAAATTGCTGCTCTGCAGGTTGTTATTGCAGAGAACACAGCCCTCCCTGCTGTCAGCTGCCACATCAGCTCTGGCGTTGCAGAAGTGAAAGTGTGAAGTGTGGGATCAAGTCACTCTGCACCCTACTTATATCATGGATGGATGGATGGATGGATGGATGGATGGATGGATGGATGGATGGATGGATGGATGGATGGATGGATGGATGGATGGATGGATGGATGGATGCCACCACCTCCACAGGCTTGCCTTCCTGTTTTCTATTCCCTTTTATTTTTAAATTTCCCTCTCTCTCGTTATTTCAAAAGGAAACCCCATGAAACCTACCCCCAAACATCTGCCTGCTGACCAGAGCTGGTAAATGGTGGTGCCAGAGAAATGAGTCTGGCCATGACTGGACTAATTGAGTCAGCCAAGGCACTTGGGACCAACTCAAAGGCGAGTCCCAGTGGGAAAGGGGAGCAACACCAATTTCTTATATGCAAGTATTAAAGGAAACCCACCGCTACCCTTGGTTAGTGAGCGTCTCCACAGGCAGTCTGCTGAGGGAGCAATATCTGCAGTTTGGGAAAACAAACTTTTTAAAAAGCACTACATGAAAACAGGATGGATTGTTAGGTTTTTTATCCTCTTCCCCTTTACAGTCAAGTGTGCTTTCACCCAAGCCTGTAAAAAATTATACTTTTGGCTTCTGCAGCCTTTTTTGCAATCCCGTTAAAGGGATATGGGACCTTGTAGCAGAAGGGCCCTACGCAAGTGGCTTCACCCTCAGGGTGTCACCTGTGTGCTAAAGTCCTCCTCTGTTTTCAAACACTTGAAACAGCACTGGACTGCTTTGGGTCCAGAGTTGTTACTGTTGCTGCTGATTTTGTGTGCTTTGTTGATTATGCTCTCCCAGCTCCACCTTGAATGTTTTTCTGGTTTTTTAGAAACAAAGACAGTAATAAGAATGGTTTGAAAATGGAACCAACAGCAAATATGAAGCAGAAAGCCCCATGTCTTTCTTCTTTACTGAAGGCTCTGAGAGACTTATGTTTCATGTCTTGCCCAATATCTCTTATAACATAACCTTTTGCAGGTGCTGATAAATCCTGTTTTCTAGTCCAGTTAGTGTGACCAGATTCTTTGTACCTAAAATTGCTCTACAGCTTCATTTGAACATGTTCTTGGCTTCCTGAGTTGAATTGTGCAGCCCGTGAATTGCCAGGTGGGAAGTGCCAACCCTCGACTCTGTTTTAGATGAGGAAACTTCCTGAGAAAGAGGAGAGAGGGAATGTTTGTCCCTATAAATTGAGTTGGTAGCGCTGTTCCCTACGGCTCTTCCTAGAGCCCAGCACACATCTTCATTGCAATGAGAAAGGAATCCAGTGGGAAGTATCCAGTTGAGAGTTGTATGTGATCGATTGTCATGAAGAAAGAAAGCTGGTGGACTCCTCAGAATTCGTCCTCCTTCTGTGCTGAGCTTTGTACTGTCCTTATTTCTATTTGTAAGCCCTTCTAAAGAAAAAATGGTCTCTCTCCTTTTTCATTCTTTGTTGTTGTTGTTTTTTTCCTTTCAGCTACCTCAAAAAAAGGTACAAAGGGAAAACGAATTGTTATTTTTTCAATATTACATTATGTTTTTCTAGGTCTGAGTGAAGCCTCCAACTAAATAAAGAAGTCATGAAAGCAACGTGTAAGGAGTGAATAGAACTTTCAGGAGAGATTTCCAGCAACTGCTTCACTATTTCCCGATTTAGGAGAGCTGAGGGCAGGGCCCTTCTCTCAGGAGTGTTTCTAGAGCACAAAAGTGGTTTCACTTTCTGCACCTCCTCTCTTTTTGCTGCAAATGTTGGCCTGTGGTGCTAGGAAGAGGCTATTCCAGACTGTACTCAGTTCTCACTTCTGTAGTCAGAGAGGATAAGAAAGGGAGAGACCCAGGCCAGCGTGGTGGCTGTTTTTCAAAGGACTGGTGCAAGAGTTAGTGTTTTGGGCAAAGTGAGAGGGTTTTGGGGCTTTTGCTTGCTGTTTCTCCTTCTCCACAGAAAATGCTGAAGATTCTTTGCATGTGTGTGCACAGTGGGGGAAGATGCCCAACTGAGATCCAAACACAAATGAAACAGAACTCACAAAGTTCAAAGTTGACACAATCCAAGTTCTTGCTACTGGGGGGGAAAAGGCTCCTCTATTTTTCCTTCATTAAAAAAAAAAAAAGAGCCCCCCCCAACCAAACAACAGAAACCCCTATTAGAAAAAACCTCCCCCCATTCATCTTCCTTTTAAAATGCATGCATTTAGATCAGCACACTGATTTTGGAGAAGGAAGAGAGCTTTCTATTCCCAAAGCCTGTTTTCAATCATCAGATGAATTTCGAGAAAACCTCTGAACATTCAGCACTTGTGGTCAGTTTTCCCTGCCCAGAAAACTAGTGGTTTTTGCAGACATTCCATAAACACAGGAAGCTTTGACTGTGTCTCTAACAGATAGGGAGACAGAAAAGTAAAATACACACAATCTAAAGGCAAAAGCCAAACCTGCCGTGGCAGCTCAGAGGAATGTAGTGCACACGTCTGTCTCTATGGCCAGGGCCAGATGTTTCAAAGAGAACACCCCAGATCTGTGAAGTACAATCCTCACATAACCTGCCTACGGTTTAGATTGCCTTCTTCATTCTTCATTTTCCTCCCTGAAACTTGGCCCTTCTTATTCTCTCCCAGTCTTTGTTTTGATTTTTGTTTCTTTGGAGGGGGGAAAAGGGGCGGCATGAAGGGCTAAAAAAACTGCTGTGCAGAATTCCCATGGAGTTCAGATTCCTGATCATCTCCTAACTGCTCCCAAGTTTTCTCTGCTGAATTGATAGCCTGAATTTTATCAGCAGCAGGTATTTTCATGGATTAACCACATTTTATCCAAGTTTTCATCCATTTTAAATTTTTTGCCTTCCAGCTCCTCGCTGTCTCATTTTATTTCTATCGTGAGAGTAGCCAAAAAGAAATTCCTGATTAACTTTTCCTGCACCATTAATTATTTTTATACAGCCTAATTGCTGTTAATCTTCTTTTTAAAATAAACACTTAAGTTCCTTTCTTCCATTTTATTTTTTCAGAGAAGTCTTTCCTTCATCTAATTCCCTCACCAGTCCTTCTCCTCAGCTTTGCTTTTCCCCAGTTGTTCACCAGAACTGAAGCCACTAATACAGGGGAAGTATCCCTTTCCCTTTCAAATGGCCTTTTAATACTGTAATTATTTTCTTTTCCACTTGAAAATTAACCTTTCTAACCTCACCAGCCCAGTGAACAGAGATTTCAACAGAACTGTCACCAATGAGCCCCTGAGCAGTTTTACTCAGTTATTAGTAGGTGAAATGCAGAACATTTTTTCCAAAGTACATTAATTCTCTATGGAAAGTAAAGAACTTGTCTGATGTTTGTCTACTTTTTTTTTTCATTTCTACCCAGTTAAAATTACAGCAGAGAACCTTTAACTGGGAAGTCTTTAATGCTTTCAGATGACTCCTGTGAATGAGTTGTCACTGTTGAAATAGCTGAATCTAAGGGCTTTTGATCTGTGGGCTTTTAATTCTGAATTTAGGATTATGAATCAGAATCATGTCATGTTTTTCTAGAATCAGTATTCTTTGGTGAGCTTCCTGATTTTTAATTGGTTTTCTAACGTTCTGGGTTAATATGATTTCTCCCTTCCCAGAGCATGTCATCATTCTTAGCCTGTTTGTCAACAGAAACCCTGTTCCAGAAGCTTTAGTTCTGTAGAAATGTTTCAAAGGAAAAAAAAATAATCAAACGAGACAAAAAAACAAATACGGATTCTGCAATTTTCAGCATAATAAAAAAAATATCCAGTATCATTCATGATATTGCAGAATATTGACGGTATTAAAACAACAATGGAAAAGAAGAAGAAAACCAGTTTTCCGTTGTGATAACATGTATATTCCTGCAGATGTTTCAGATTTCAGTTGCATTACCCTGGGGTAAATTCCTCTGTAAAAAGTTTAGTGCCCATTTCATCAAGAGAGGGCTGCCTAATTTTTGGTGTGGTTTTGCTTTACCCAAAGCTCTCTGTGTTAACCAAGACAAGTTGAAATAGTGTCTGTTCTATTGTACTCTACAATTAGGAATTACAACATCTCAAATATTGACTCTTTAACCCTCAGGACACAATCTGTAGCTTGTGTTCTGGAAAAAATTAGCTTATTGGGTTTGTGCTGGAAGCTGCTTTAATTTGCTTTGGTGAAACCCTCCCTCAGCATCCCAGCTGGTTCCCAGTTATAAGCTGCCTTTGGTGTATCCCTACTCCATCCTTCTCCTGCTTTCTCATATCAGCTCAGCCTGAAACCTGGAAACTCCTGTCCCGTGACTAATGGGCACTGATGCAGCTCCTCCCTGCCAGCTCTGCATCCCCTGCTCCTTTGGGTGTGCTTTGAAAGTAGCCAAAAATAAGGAACAAAACACTCCTGGCCCTCCACATCATTTTATTAGCCTTGCTGGCCTGACAGCTTTAGCAATGCTCCTGTTTTCAACCTCAAGCCACACATAAGTAAGGAAATACCTTGTTTTACCAGTAAGTGCAGTTACCACATAGTGGATAAGTTGTATTTATCAAAGCAGCTCCAGTGATGTAAACCAGAACCCCATCTCAGAAGGAACTCCTGTTCAGCTGTTCTTAAGGAACCTGTCACCAACCTTGGAGAACTCCCTGCTGATACCCAAGTGCCATCTGACCCCACCAGGTAAAGACTAAAACTGACTTGCACTGGGTTTTTCACACTAAAAGCCTGCAGCGCCTTTGAATCCCTCATTCTGCTAAACCTGGTTTTTTCAGCAGCATTTTTGCTTCACACGTCAGGAGCTTCTGCGGGAGTTGGAGGCACCACCTGGGAAAAGACACGGGGCTGGATGAGGCCACGTGCAGAATTTCAGAGGCACAAACAGAGCAGCGAGATCCCCTTTCCACTGGGAGCAGCTGACTCCAGGAAAACCCAATGTCTCTGTGCCACCAGTGCCCCTGAACCCAAAAGGTTTTCACCCAGTCCTGCATTTTTGCCCACGAAGAGCTCGGGGCTCAGTGGCCACAGATCACCCATGTGGTGTTACAGACACATACTGCACCTTTTCCTTGAAAATTAAAGGGGTGGGGGTTTTTTGGGGTTGGTTTTGGTTTTTTATTTTATTTTGGTTTGGGTTTGGGTTTTTTTTTCTCATGATAATTAGGCATGGATAATTAAATAAAGGATTTGAGCAACTCTGTAGAAGTAAAGGACCAGTATGAATAACTATTACAGCTGTCAACATTTCTATGCTGCTCTTCGGGGATTAATAGGCGACCACAAAAATTTGTTCCAGGCAGACACTTGGCATTAAAAAGATGCAGTCCAGGACTTTTTTTTTCTTTTTTCCCCCCTTAAATTTGAATTAGACCATTTTTAAGTAGGAAAATTCTTTATGTTTTTGAAAATAAAGATTCCTGGCATAGTTCTGGTTTCACAGGGAATATTTAGGGAACTAACAGGAGCCATGGGACTCTGCTTTCTGTCTTGCCCCCATTCTGCCTCTCTTCAGCAAACCTATTTTGTGTTATGTTTCTCCACTTTATCACAGCCTGTGATAGGGACAGACAAAAGTGCAGTTTTAGGTTTATTCTCCTCATTTTTCAATAAAAGCCCATGACTGATTACACCTATTGACTCTTGAGAGCAGTTGAGGGCTTCTCTGGGAACTTCTGGAAAATTACATCTTGGTTATATATTCCGTACTCAGTGACTGTTTGATATGCCCACGTGTAATATAAATAAATTAAGTGCCCCATAATGTTCTTAAAGTTGTCATCTTTCCCCAGCCACCATAATTGTCTTCCAACAGAAAGGTTTTCAGCTGTTTCTGGAGTAAATGACTTATTGTGAAGACAGTAGAGCAGAAATTGCTCTAGTCCCAATTCTCTTCTGTCACTTTTCTACTGCCAAATTTCTGCCATTCTGGGGAGGAAAATTTAGCTTCAACATAGCAAGTGCTTCGTTTTAACTTAAAATAATAAAGGAACTCAGAAGACGAAGAATGTTTAGAATGTTAAAAAAAATCTTTTTAATTTAGAAAGAGATTAAGAAAAAGAAAATTAGGAAATTTGCTTACTTATAAATTAAGAACCCCTGAATGCAGGGTTCACTCAAGACTTTGGGAGTTGCTGAATGCTCAGCTGACAGGGAAAATCCCTCAGTGACCCGTTCATTTTTCTTTTTATCTTGAGTGTCTAGTTTTGCTTTAAAAATAAGCAGTGTGGGTTCTACGCTGAATTCCAGGACCGAGTAACATAAACCCTGAGGGGTGTTTTTTGTAAGTTCAACCAAAAAATATGCCATGAGGTAACAAAGCAGCCACTGTTCTGGGTCTGAGTTTTGCTTCATACCTTGCCTGTGAACTTGGAGTGTTACTTATTACTGTCTGTGGTGTAAAACGGGGGTCTGCTGCCCCTAAAATCTGAGAAAAGAGGGTTGAGTGCTCGTATCTGAAACACAAAAGGGGAAGAGCAGTGCTGTGATCTCTGTTTTACTGAGGTACCTTTGTTTTGTCAGACTGCTCAGGTTGTGGCAAAGCTGCCCAGAGCCTGGCCTGGGAGTCCAAGGCCTTGTTAGTCTGAGCCTCTTGCGGCCTCTCTCGAGGACAAGACTCTGTTGGAAGGATCTGCTGGAATTCTATGTGGTTTCTAGTTCTAGTGATATTAATCAGACTTCAAGTCACTGTTTATTTAATTTTTTAGTACAATTGTCTCCCTCTTCCCCTGATGCTGAGATGTGCTGTATAGATGGCCAGAAATAATTAGGATATATCCTTTACAGCAAGCAGTGCAGTGGAAGGCAGCAGTGTACTTAGTTGTGTGCATTTCTCCCAGTGCTTCACAAACAGCAATTTTCCAACCTGTTTTAATATTTTTCACAGCACCCAGAACCAGGGCAGGTGAGTTACTGGCAAAGGCACTAACTGGGAATCAGTGATAAGCCCTCGTTTCGAAGAGGCTTCCTTCCTTTCATCTGATCCCTACAACGTTACAGGAGTTCTTATAAAACTTCCCTTTAAATTAAAAAAAATCACATAATGTTTTTAGCGTCCAATCCATTGAAACAGTTCAATTTGTCCTTTGTTTACTGTATTTAAATTTAAAGAACATGTTTCAAAGGTCTGATGAAGGTTGGCGTTGTCATTTATTGAACAAATTATTTATTTAGGTGAAAAAAACCCCAAAACATTCTCCCCCAGCCATTTTTTTTCAGAATTCTTGAGAGCTTAAGGTCTTCATGCTTTGAAAACCAGTTGTTAAAATAAACTGCACGCAGGAAGGAGTGAAATTTAATGTCATACAAAGTTCACAGAGGATAAAAAGAAACGTAAGGAACTTGCTCTCAACACCAAGCTCCTACACTAATACTGAGAATTGATTCACCTAAGACAGGAGGAAGAAACATCCCATTGTTTTTGTTTTAAAATTGATTTTTCACTAAAAAGCCCATAAAAACTTGGCATTTCAGACCAAGTTACCTTTTATTATTTCTTGTTTAACATTTGGTGCAGGAGTACATCATCCTCCCTGTATGTAGAGCACTCAGCAGGTATTTTGTCTAAACATCCTGAGCAGGATTTGGTCCTGGCAGTGCTGTAAGAGCTAATTAGAGTTTCTACCTTTGGGTACTGAAGCAGCTGAACTTCAGTTCTGACACTGACTTGTCTGACACTCCTTGGGGGTTTTTACAGGGTGCTCATTATATGATACATTAACGCCCAAAGGATCTGTGAAGCGAACCTGGGATTAACTGATGCTGTGGGAAGGAGAAAAAAATAAATAAGAGCCATACCAGGAAGTTTTAAATAGATCATTGTCTGGAGTGCAGGAAATGCAATTATACCCTGGAGTATTATAGAAACAGGCATCTGTATCTTGCTTGACATCAAAGTAATTTGGGAAGTACTTGGTGTGAACAAAAAGGGCTCAAGTGTGAAGTGTACAATATACTTTGCTGATTTGAGTAGTTGTGGACAACAGAATGAAAGTAGTGCTCAGCTTTTGCAAGGAAAATAACATGCAAAAGAATCCTGGTTTGTGCAACAGCCCTGACAAAAACCTGTGTATTGCTTTTCTAATTCTAATTAAGCTTTAAGTGCTCAACACTAACCCCACCTTCTGACTCAGGATTTATTTCAGCAAACCAACAGATCTCAAAATGCAACTTGCCTGTTATACACTCAGGTTCAAATACATTAGCAAAATGGTTAAAAAGTCACCCTTTTTTCTTAGAGTTCACTTGTCCTCGGTGTGCACATGTTACACGTCTGCTGAATGGGGCTGGGTTTAGTAATAAAAGCAGGAGCAGCTGAGCAAACGCTGCCGCATCTTGCCCTGAAAATCTTTCTGGCTATCAGGGGTAACAGCAAGAACTAAACGCTGCCTAGGCAAAAGTTGAACTGGCAACTTGTCAGGGATCCAAAACCTGCCTCTGTTTTACACAGCTTGGACTTGTAGTAATTGTCAGCTTTAACAAGGTCTTCAGCAGGATTAGCTGTTGGCAGAACCTCGTTCTGTCGGTGATGAAATGAGTCAGAATGTGCAGTCCCACTCATCTCTGCAACCTGGATAAACCAGTCCAGAGTAGCTAAACCCCACTAACTCTCAGCAGCTGCGTTTTGGAAGCCTTTGCCCTAGAGCTGTGTGCTGAAGGAGAAAAGTTGTGAGCAGTTTCCTCAGGATTTGTGTTTGATGTGCTGGTGTCAGAGGTAGAACATGAAGCCTCTGCTGGAAATCATCATCCTCTCCCATAAACTGCTGAACTGAAATTGTAATCAGCGAAGCAAAACCTTTGCAGAAAGGCCACTGGGGAGCTGTGCCCCTGGCCAAGCTCCCTGCTGGCTGCCCTGGGGAGCGTGCAGTTGGGTCTCTGTGACAGGGTAACATCCACCAGCTCTGAGGCCCTCTGGCAGAGGGCTCCAGTTACAGACAATTGTTTGCTAAGCTTGTTGTTGCCGTAGACAAATGAGGGTTAGAATAGCTCCTAATGAAACTGTAGCTGCTGGCTGGCTCCCCGCCTGCCAGCCGGCTGCAGCAGCCGTGCCGCTGGAGTGCCAGGGTTCAATTGTGGTTGATTAACAATTCCTGCGGCCCACGGCATGGCTGAGATGGATGGTAAACGCACTGACAAGCAGAGGATTACCACTTCCAAGGGGGAATTTTATTGCTGACACCTGCAAACTGCTGGTTTGCTCCCACTGGTCCAGTGCCAGTGACGGGCTGGGGGACTGGGACGCCAGGTTCTACACTGATTTCAAACCAGTGTGTTGCTCAGTAAAACTGATCGGGAAATTCAGAATACAGAGGCCATTTTACCTTCAGGATGAAAAGGAGTTGTGAGCTCTAATGATCTGAAATTATCTTCATGCTTGAAACTGCATGCTGAAGTATGTATGTTGTGCTACCCTGATTAACCATTATGGCACATTTGTGATGGATGTGCAGAGGCTCTTCTCTCTGCTCTCACCCAAGGGCTGCTGTAGGGCAGTCCCATGGCAGTCTTGTATCTTCTTGAGTATCTTCTCCAAGCAAATGGAAAGCCATTAATTTTGGCATCATGGTATGTGAGATAATTTTAACTAACTCAAAGAACATTTTCTCTAAAGAAAAATAGTATTCTTCATCAAATTTGTCAGCTTCCTATACTCCCTTTGCATCTGGCAGTTTGGTTCTTACATTGGAACGTAAAAGATAGGTGTTCTGAGGTTTGAGGAAATTCCATTCAAATCAGGATTAATTCCAGGAGAACAATCTGGGATTTTATTTTTTCTGTTTCATTGGGGCAGGGAGCAGTATATAAATGTAAATATAAATTGTACAGACTCAGGAGTTCAGTCCAAGCAGCTTTCCATAGCAAAAATAGCATGAAGATCAACTTCTTTTAATAATAAAAACCATTAACTGCCAAGTAATTAGTGAAATGTTTCAGAGAAAGGAAAAGGAACTAATGAGAGGACAGATGAATATGTATTTGTTATTCTGGTGGATTGGATTTATTGTGTTTACCATTGCTGCATCTCATCCATCGTGCTAACAACGTGCCAAGTTGCAAAGATCTGTGACATGAAATGCATGTTTGCTGTCAGGGAGGGTAGGAGAGACCAAGATAAGGGTGTGGGATACGTGGAGAGGTCAGAAGGACAGAATCAGCACCTGGGCTGCACTCCTATTTCAGGAACTGAGACTAAACACTTCCACAGTTCTCTTGCTGTGGCAGCAGCTTTCAGGCTGTACAAATATCAGGTCTGAAGTGAAGGGGATAAAGTATTATTTGTTCTGCTGCGTGATTAATGATTGTTTATAAAATACAGCTGCACGCATCTTTCTTCCCTTTCTCCCCTCCCAAAAAAAAAAAAAAAAAAAAGACTCAGATCAGAGAAAAAAAAACTTCTCTGGGTTTCAGTAGATAATTTTTCTGTTCTTTTTAAGTTTTTGTTTATTTCTTTGTTTTGGGTTTTTTTCTTGTTCCCCGGTGGGTGTATCTTTGATGCCAATAGGAAAACTTGGGCCAGACCTGGCAGGGGTTTTGGCTGTTGACAAAAATTTCTGCTGTCAGTTAAGTTCTCAGGATCTTCCCCCCAGAAAGGTAAATATTCAGATGAAGTAGGAAGTTTTCTGTCTTCCAGAAGTAATCGCTTTCTCTTCTAGCCTTACATTTTCACAAATTAATCACTTGCTTATTTTCTTGAGGTCTACCCCCAATTTGATTGAAGTGGAATAATTGCAGGAGATCAAGTGTAATGTAAGATCTGTTTGCTATCAGAAAATTTGTTTTTCCCAGAGCCAGACTCACCCAGCAGAAAATCCCTGTGCCGCTATTTCTTCTTGGTTCGGAATCTCTTAAGACTTCTGCCCAGATTCCGAGGTCATCAGTCACAGGCAGAAAGGTTAAATTAAGGTTGCATGAATGTGGACATATTTTCCTACATCCTGTCTAAAGTCAGATGCATGTGTGACAGTTGAGAACCTCCTCGAGACACGAACTAAATCCTGTCAGGAGAGGAGCCCTCACATGTACAGCCCAGCAGCTTCTGCTGATTCACTTACTGGAGCAGCTGTGGTTTTTCCTGGCCTTGTGTGCTGCAGGAGGTGCTACTGCTGGATGAACTGCTCTGAACTCTGATATATGATTTCAGGACATTCCTAAAACTCCTGAACGTGTCCCAGCTGCAGCCAAGAGAAGGGAAATAGCTGTCTGCCCTGATGTTCCTCTACGGCACCTCCCTCTCTGCTGTTGTATGAAGAGGTGGACATCAGGAATACCACTGGGTTTCTCATCTGCTGTTTTCCACCCCTGCTCTGTTCCACTATTTATTGTTATATACCTTGTTGTACCGATAAGATCAGTGACACAAGTCTGTTAGGGGTTTGTAATGGTGATTATTCTCTGTTCTGCCAGGGAAAAAAATCCCCAACAACACCTCAGAGTTAAACTCCAGGACACCTTGTGGTCTTGTAGATGTGGCAGTAGATGTTACAGTGATAATGTATTTATCTATACATAGCTCAAAGCACTGGCAAATGAGCTGCTTCACAAGGATGGAACTCTGTCTTCTGGAGGTATTGGCCTTCTTGTACAGGACAGGGGGTCTTTCTACAACTTTTTCTCAACTTATTTTCCATAGAACTGGGTCTGATATCCTTTGGCATAGGAGGAGATCACAAAATGTAATGGAATTTCTGTGCCAGTGTAAGGTTGTGACTGGACTCTCACCAGGAGAGAGTCACTTCTTGGATTTGTTGATTCTCACAGTTCCTTTCAATTTGGTGTTTGAGTACAGTTGATTTTAGTCTTTTTTCTTTCCCCCTCATTACATATGACTTGCCCTTTTCTGTTACTTGTCCTCTTCATGGTTCTTCTTTTCTCTTGGACAATACCAAACTTTAAATCAAAGGGAACTGCGTATTGTTTTTCAAGACCAGTTTTTTTAAACACTGTTTTTTAAAACACTAGATTACTGTAGTTAAATTTAAGTAAGTGACTTGAATAGAGACTTCACTGAGTGGAACTTAAATCTGACAATGTATAAATACAGGCAAACAGTTTTAAATGATCTCTTAATCTTTTTTGGTCTAAAACTCTCCAAAGCTATAAAGAGAAGGATGTAGGAAAATATCTTGCCAAGAGTGATCTTTGGGGTTTACTTATTTTTTTCAGAGAATTACATTAGTCATTCATAACTACCAGCTAAAGAAAATCTGATTTTAAAAGGAAGCACAATATAAAACCTTGGGAGACATGTTTGCTCAGCTGAAAACTAGTGAATAACAGTAGTGCAATTAGAGTGAAAGGAGTCTTAGAGAAAAAAAAAAATACCTCAGAGCTATTTTAAGATCTTAGGTCATGAGTTAGGTCATGAGCTTCTTAGCATTTGGTGTGGTATCTGAGTAGACCCTTGGATTATAGATCAGGGCAGGTGCAGAAGACTGTACTAAAAATACTTTTATCCTTAAGGAGTTCACTAATTTCTTGAATGACAAACCAGACAGAAACATAAGTTCTGAAGAGGAAAATTAGCTGAATAGTCGAAAAAGAAGCTAAATATTTGTTTTCCTGTAAATCATCCCATAGTTCTTAGTTACGAAAGCTGAACTGCTCTTCCCCGTTACCCAGGAAATGTTACAGCAAACCTTTCACAGAGTTACAGCATGTGTTGAGCATGACTGGCATGTTCAGGAGTATTTCTGTACTCGTTTGCTGCCTCCTGAGCTGTGCAGAGAACTGTCAGGATTCCTCCCTTCTATTTTAGGGCCTTCTCCTGCCTTATGGCTGGAGCATACATGACCCAGTCCCTCAGGGCAAGTTTTGACGCTTTTATGCTTCTTTTAGAAATATTGTCGCTCCATTTCTTTTTCTAGTTCTTGGAGAGCCTTACAGGCTAAGATACACTCACTGTAGTGGTAAAACCTGCCTAATTTCCTCAATATCCATTGGGGGGTTTATTTTTTTTCTAGGTGAATACAGATGTTTTCAATTTCCTATTTTTGGATGATATGCTACAATCTTGTTGCTGCTCCCTTTGTCCAGAATGAACCTTCCTGTTTCACAAGGGCTGCAGAGGTTCAGAGACCTTTGAGAAATTGGTTTCTATTTCATTTGTATTTGCCTCCCTATGAGGGAACCCTCCACTTTTGAAATGGCACACACAGGCCTGTGAGTTCACTCCAACTGACCTAATTTGAATCCTTAATAATCTTGTAAGAAGCAGGTTTTTATAGAACTGGCAGAACCAGTTGTAGTATAAAGTTAGGTGTCATTTCCTGTCTATTCCTTAAAAAAACCCCAGAGACTAAGGAGAAGGAAAAGCAACCCCAAGTGCATGTTAGAAGTTTTCCAAGTGATTATGTCCACCTACCCTTCTGTCTGTTCCAAGAATGAACAATGTGAACCCCCTTTGACCAGCCCAGTCTGTGCCCAAAAAGCAGATCCCCCTTAAGGCAAATTTCTGCCTTTGTCAAGGGATACACGACATGGCAGAAACACCATGACATAAACAGGTTCCAGCCTTCCTCTGGGAAAATGTGCTGTGTTGTCAGTAAGCCTGAAGTGCAACATCACCTACTCTTAGGAGGAGCTGAGAATTTCAAAACCAGATGTCCCGCTCTGGTTCGTCGTCTTGGCTGTCTGGATTTTCTAGAGAGCCTGATTAAATCAATAGAATTCAAAATGAGTGCAGGAGGTACTCCCCAGAATCTGCTGTTCGGGAGTCCCTGCACCATTTTCAGAGAGATGAGATTAAATGAGATGAGATTAGCCACTGTGGTGAAAAACAACGAAAGGCAACAAGTACCATTAGAGAACTGGTGTTATGTCAGAAAACCAAAGTCTGTGCTACCTTCTTTTCTCAGTATGCAAAAATAATTCGTACAGTCTGTCTTCACGTGTCAATTAAAGAGGGAGAGACTACACAAGCTATTAGATTTCCAAGCCTATCTTTCTTAACCAGCTGGAACAGAAATGTCCAAGTAATTGAAATTGTTAATGAAACGTATAGCAAGCATGTTTACACGTGTCTGCACTTTTCATATTCTCTCTCTGAGGAAAAGAAAAATTAAATGACCATCAGCCAGTTCAGCCCCATGGACGCAGGGTCATCTTGCCGTAAATAAAGCTTATTAACTGGACATTTTCATGGAAGTAGAACCTCAAGGTTTTGTTTTTCTGTGGAGGTGATTGCATTCTCCAGGTATTTTTTACAAAAAACTTGGAGTTCCTTTCCTTCTGCCTGTGTCTCATACTTTCTCACGTATCCTAGAGGCTCCCATGTCATGGCTCACATTCTTTCAGAAAAATGGAGCTGTGCAGGAATTCTTTAGGAGCCTATCAGCACCACTCCCAAATTAGCCAGACAGGAGACTGTTTGTTTAATTTCGCAAGTCTTTGCTTTCCCCAAAGTGAGAAGAGCTACAGTGAATTCTCAGCCATGATAATACTCCATGCTTTTTAAGGAATATTTTGTGAGAGAGGAAGGAGTAAGTTCTCCTAAACTAGGAACAAAACCTACTGATATGTTTAACAGTGCAGTCAGGTTGTTGAATGATATGTAACTAGGTGTCATTTAATTATTCACTATACGTACTTCAGAAAGGCCCTAATCTGTTCTAATTGACTAAAATGTCAAAGCAAGGTAAGAGCAAAGAGAAAAACTACACTTAGGGGTTGGTTGCAACTAAATCTGCAGACTTTTTCAGTACTCTGTTCTGTGGTGTTCTAAAACATTCTGTGACAGTGCCTTGTTTCACTTAATAACTTTGACTACTTTTCCTATTATTTTACTATTATTGTTATAGTAGTTTGGTTATTAAACCAATGCAATGAGAAAGGAATGCAGTGAGAAATCATTTTTTCTTTAAGGAAGCATAAGGAAAGCTGCTACTTCAGCAGTGGCCTCGTGCTCTCTGGTAGCACTGTACGTGAATCCCCGAGCCTGGTTGTGAGCCTCTCTGAACTTGGGAGAGTTCATAGCTGGATTCAGAGCATGGCTTTTCTCAGGAGTTAGGGGAAAGTCTGAACTCTGTTCAGGGGGCTTTGCAGTCTTGTGGAACCGAAGCTCCGTGGTGCAGTTTGTTTAAGCTCTGCAGGAGCTGCTCTGCAGGAGCTGCTCTCCAAGGCCTGCTTTGCAAATCCAGCCCTTACTGCCCTGGCACGTACCATGGGCCAGAAGCTGTAGGACATTCCCTCCTCCTGCAAAGTAACATCAGTTCAGCTGATCCAGTGACAGCACCAGGGAGGAATTCTCTGCTGCAAGGACCAAGCGTAGACAAAGAGGCTGCTTAATTTTCTCTTTGTGCAGCTCAGATCCTGTGGGACTCGTGTACATCCTTGTACTCTCTACACTGCACAAGGGAGTGTGTCCTGAGGACAGCGTGTTGTGTCTTGCTCACTCTGCTGATGAGCCTGCGAGAGACCCGCCAGAAGTGAATTAAATAGGTCTCTACTTAATTATATGTAATTTTGTTAATTGTCTCTGCTGCCTGTCTCTCGCTGGCGTTACAGAAGGGTGCAAGTCACCTCTGCAGCCAGTGTCCGTGCCCCAGCCTTTCCTGGGCTCCATCCCTCGCAGCTCAGGCTGCCCCGGGAGTGCAGCCGCCCCGCCGCTGGCCCAGCTGAGGCTTGCAGTAGTTCTCCTCTGCCTTTCAGTCCGCTCTTCGCGTCCCTTCCCTCGGCAGCACCGAGGCACCTCCCGCTGCAGAGCCAGCGGTGCACTGGGAAGCACTGGGAGCTGGGGGCAGCTCTGCCCTCCCCAGGGGGAGGAGTGGCGAGCGCTGCCGTGCCCTCGATGGTCACCTGCCCCGGCGGTCAGGATCGCACCTGGGCCCCCTCCCGTCGCCGGGGGTACCGGCCGAAGCCCTGCCCAGCCCCGCCCGCATCTGCTGCAGCCAGACGGCTGAGGTGCCCCCTCCTCCTCCTCCTCCTCTCCTCCTCCTCCGGCTGCCGGGGGAAGGTCTCCGCTCATTCCGTACGTGCATGCGGTTAACCCCTTCCTGCCCTTCTGTCAGCCCCCTGCCCGCAGCCCCGCGCGTTCCCCGGGGCTCCGCCACCCTCGCGCTGCAGAGCGTTGCTTTCCACGGGTGGGGACGGCTCCAGCAAGGGGCTGGTGTCCCCCAGCCTGCGGCCCGTCTCCTCCGCTCCCCGCGCTCCCGCTTGCAGCCTTTGTGGATTTTTTTTCCTCTCCCAGGAGTAGCAGCGAAACGTCCCGTCCTGCCTATTTGGAAATGGGAACAAATTGCTCCCCCGCCTTACCTCGCCCATCGCATCCCATATATAGTCATATCTACGGTCAAATGGCAGGCGGCAGCGAATGGGAGGGCTGCGCTTCCCAAAAAAAGCCGGGGGGCAGTGAGAGAGGGAAAGGGGTAGGGACGAACGGAGGAGGGAGGGAGGGAAGAAAAAAAAAAAAAAAAACCCTTTCCAAAAAAGTATTGGATGTCTTGAGGAATGCAGTCAGCCCCCTGGGAAAGCACATATCTGTGAGGCGCTCCGTGCCCGCCGCTTGCACTCGGCCGGCGCCCCGTCCCGCACGGACCAGCCCCGCAGCTCCTCTCCGCTCCCCCGGGGGCCGCGCCCGCGTCCGGATCGGGGCTGTCCCGCACCTTTCCAAGTTTTACTTTCGGGAGCAGTTCGCGCGGGGTAGCGCCCTAACCCACCGCCACCATGGATGCCATCAAGAAGAAGATGCAGATGCTGAAGCTGGACAAGGAGAACGCCTTGGACAGAGCCGAGCAAGCCGAGGCGGACAAGAAGGCAGCGGAGGAGAGAAGCAAGCAGGTCTGCACCGGGGGCCTGGGCGCAGCCAGCGCCGGGGCGCAAGTTTTTCCAGACTCCTCTCTTTTTTTTCCCCGTCCTCCTCTTCCCCTCCAGCCCCCGTACCTATTTGTATTCCACCCCCGCGCCCCTGCAGAACTGGTTGAACTTTCCCTCAGGCAGAGCTTCAGCCTGGCAGCCCCTGGCCGGAGGTCCCCGGGCGCCGGGCAGGAGGTGGTTCCCCCTGTCCCCACCATTCCTGCTGGGGAGCGGGGCCTTGGGACAGCCGCGTGGCCTCCGTGCCTTTGTCACCAGGGCACGGCATGGAGAGGCTGCTTCGAGCACCTCGTTAGCGATGGACAGACGGGCTGCCCCTTGGCAAAGGGCACTTAAAGCTGTGTTCGCCCACTACAGTATCACCCAGCAGACTTGCCCGATTCCAGCTGCCCCCCCCGCCCTCCTCCGGATGCACGTCCCATTTTCTTGTCCTTCTCCAACCCCCCTCCTTTACACCTGGGGCTTTATTCGACGGGGGGAGGGGGACACGTTGTTTGCACGTTTTTGGGAGATCCTGAAGGAGAAGGGAGGAAGGGATGGGGATTTATAAATTAATTTCCAACTTTCCTAAGCCCAGGGAGAAACATGTTTGTGCATTGTATTTCCTCTTGTGCACCTAGTTAGAGGATGACATTGTGCAATTGGAAAAGCAATTGCATGTGACGGAGGATACAAGGGACCAAGTGCTGGAAGAGCTGCACAAGTCTGAGGACAGCCTCCTCTCCGCAGAGGAGAATGCTGCCAAGGTATCGTGCCCTTGCCACAAGCAAAGAGAATTTAACTGTCTCTCCTTCTCTCTCTCTCTGTCCGTCTGTCCTTTTCTGTCCCTTCTGCACCCGCACTTCTCCCTTTGCACGATCACGTTGCCTGCTGCACCTTCTCCTGCCCGCCCTCCCCTCTGCACCACCTTCACCCCATCACAGCTGGAGGACGAGCTGGTGGCTCTACAAAAGAAGCTGAAGGGCACTGAGGATGAGCTGGACAAATACTCCGAGTCCCTTAAAGATGCCCAGGAAAAGTTGGAACTGGCTGACAAAAAGGCCACAGATGTAAGTTACCCCCATCCCTTTCACCACAAGCCCAACAGAGAACTCTCACACTCCCTCTGCGCAGGACAGCCAGGACTCCTGCCTGCAGCACTCCAAAGCTTTGCTGCTGGCAGGGTCTGGGCACCTCCTGGGCAGGGGGGTGGGAAACACAGCACTGCCTCCTTGCATGAGGTTTGCACACTGTCAGAGGCATTTGACTGGGTTTCTGCTCACTTGACATGTGCTTTTCATGTGTACTTGCTGCTGTAGATGTGAAAGTAAAGAAAGGGTGGTTTATCTGTTCAGGTGACAGGAAAACAGCTCAGGCTGGAACAACACTGTCTTGATAGTCAAACAGAATCAGAGAGTTAAGAGCAAGTAGATTCAGGAGAGGGAGATCCAGAAGAGCGAGGACTGCTAGTTCTGTCTTAAAGAGAACTGTTCCTAGGCATGCATGTGTTAGAACTGCTGCTAGATACTAGTTTGGCTCACTGATCCCTGAGATGAAAAGTCCTCTCCTAGTTGTTTGGGTTTTTTTGTTTTTTTTTTGTTTCCTGGAAATCAGCGGAACTGTTTCACTTGTCAAAGAAAAGTTCAGTCTTGTGTGATGGAAAATTGTCTGGAAGATGACACTTGGTAGTTTTGCAGTTCAGAGGACAGCGATGCTGGGAGCAAGCTGGAAGATATATATAGCTCAGCACTTTATATGGTAATAAGGCAAGAGCTTGTGCCTCTCCCAGGCCCTCATCCCACCCACCTGTCTGCCCCTGACATGCATTTAATGTATTGCATGCATGGAGTCACAAGAGTGTATTTCTCTGCAGTTAAGGTCCTGGTCTCTGTTGCTGCTGTTGGACAACTTGATTCTATCTGAGTAAATCTCAGGTCTGAATTACAGGAGTAGGTGAAACTACAGTATATCCAAAGCCCTGACACTCCTCCTCCTCCTAAAGCTCAGCTTTAAAAATCAACCTCAAAGCCATAATAAAAAGGAGTTGCCACAGATGAAGCAAGCAAAGTATTTCAGGGGGAGGAAGGATACTTTCGGAAGGGGAAATGTTGCAAACAACAACTTCGCATGAAAGGCAACATGCTTTTATCTTATTTTACTTTTAAAAGGAGGAAAGGATAGAAAAAAAATTCAGCTTCAGTGATGGCAATTAAGTTGTATAGCACTCAGCAAACAGAAGCATGCCTAGGAACGAGGGAGAGGGGTTCTGTCTAATGCGGATTAGGTGTCTGTGTTCTGTGCACTGCCTGCCACAGAGGAGAGGCAGCTCCCTAGCAGGACGTTTATTTAACTTGTTCAAAGGAACCACATATAGATCCAGGGGAGATATTCCTTATAAGGAAAAGTATGCAGACTATTTGGAAATAGCTTGCCTAGGATGAAGGCAGGAGAAATGCTCCTAGATTCCCATTTTGAAATTAAGGATCTTCCTAGCCGATCCCAATGCCATTTTCCCCTGGAAAACAGCGTTTGGAAGCTAGTTGAGGGCAATTTTATTTGCAGTCTTCCCTCAGGTGGAGGGTAGGAGATGTCTGGCTTGTTTTCATCGAGGTAAATGCTGTATTTATTTGTATGCATGGAATATGTCTGACATTTTAAGGATGTATTTATCTTTTGACAAAGCAGAGTATCTTTAGGGCAGTTGACCCAGTATTTGCCCTACTAGTTTGGATAGTTCCAAGCCTTAGGAAAAAGACACGGGCAGGGAGTGCCGGCTCCCTGGGCTGGACTCGCCTTACAGGGATGAGGAAATCTTCCCTCGCGGTGTGACTCATGTCCCAAAAGCGGGCACATCTCCGGAGCCACCCCACCTGGGAGGGGGCAGCCGCAGCCCTCTCTCCCTTCCCAGTGTCTCAGGAGCCAGGCCGGGTGCAGCATCTGGAGGGTTGCTCGGTGTCATTTAATTACGCTCATATTGGGGCGGTTTAGAGGGGTAAAGGTGGGTCCCGACCCCGGTGCCGACCCCGGCTCCGGCCGGCGGGACCCCGCGCACTTGGCCGCCAGGGGGCGCTGCTGCCCCAGGGCACCCACCTGGAGCGGGAACGGAGGGGAGCGGCGGGAGCGGCACGGCCCCGGCACGGCCCCGGCACGGCCCGGGAGCGGCACGGACCTTGCACAGCCCCGGCACGGCCCC
>VXAY01002384.1:0-28597 GCA_013399855.1 Oxyruncus cristatus | reverse complement strand
GTTCCCTGCGCGGACGGCTGCGGGGCCGGCGGGGGTGCGGTGCCTGCCCCGCGTCTGCGGGCCCGCAGCACAGCGCCCGGCTGCTGCGAGCCTGCGTTTAGGCGAGATGTTTGCCATTAGGTGCTCTGTGTCAGGTTCCGAGCAAGCTTTTGTGATTTGGGTTTTTTTCCCACAAGCCCTAGTTCTCTTTTGCCATCCAGGCGAGCTCATCTGGGAATCAGCATGGCGACACTTGGGAAGTTACGTACCTGGGGCTGAACCTGAGATGGCCCCGGCACCTGAACGCACAGCAATGCGATCGGGTGCCTAAACTGCTGTGCTGGGTGCTGCTCCTCTAAACTGCTTGCTGGGATGGGAAAGGAGCAGCAGGCTTGGGTTTAGGCGTAGATGAGATCGGGGGGAGCAACTTAGGGAGCAGAGAGATGTAGTTACTGGTGGCAGTCACAGGAAACAACCGTGATAGGGCTGTTGTTTGTCTTGCCACTGACCTTGGGGAATTCTAGCAGCTGTAATTTAATGTTTCCTGCTATAAAATGTGCAGTGTCCTTTGAGGCAGTTTTAGTGTCTCCTGTGGTTCTATGAAAGGGAAGCAAAAGGACAACTTTCTTGCGTAGTTTATTGCAATGGAAAAAATGGCAATTGTTTGATTTCCTTATAATATGGAGTTTCCTGCACATTCCAGGCAGCAAGTTCAGAGGAAGAGCCTGCTGATTACTTGCAGGTGATCTTCCTGATGGAGCAAAATATGGCTACTATGCTTGTGTAACTACTGCATTCTTGCAGCTCACTTGGCAGATCCATTTTTTTCGGTGAAGGACCATGTCACAGTCATTAATTTGTTTCATAAGACTTTCTGTCTTTAAAAAAAACTTGTACTCATTTTCTAAGCTTGGTGGAGTAAAGGACACTGATTTTCCTACTTTCAGTAACATAACAACACATAATTCCCATTGAAATGGGAAGCTTTGGTGTTCCACCTTTTGTAGCAGAAGGAGTAGTGCTGGAGAAGTGATGGTAGCTTGCTGGTGAAGTCTTCCCTTAAGAGCTCAGCTACATTGCCGTAAAGGACCCTAAAGGTTAATGCTTGTGTCTTCCCTGGAGTTGGTTGATGTGGATAGTGTGGAGTTCTGCTGAGTGCATTTGCACGGTATTTAAGCTTTTGTTTGGAGGGGTCAGTGCTGGGGTGGATAAAGGTGGAAGACTGAACTCCCAGATGCAGGTGCTGAGTGCCTTCTTTTTAGGAAGGTGGGGTTTTTTATGGTTGCAGCTGTATTTCTGCATGCTTGAGGAGGGAGGCTTTGAGAGCGTTGCAGAACAGAGCAGAGGTGTGAACCTGACCCTTCCCTCGATGCAATCCTCACATGTACAGTATGTGACCAGCCAGGGTTGTTTTGTTTTCTTCCTGTGCAAGGTACAGATAGCAAACAATTAAAAAGCTAAATCCGTGGCCAAAACACATCACAGCCTACAGCTCTTGATTGTTAAACCAGATTGTTAAAAGTTTCAGGACTGTGATTAGCAGCCATTGCCTTAAAAAAAGAATCTGCTCTGTCTCCAGTACAGGCATCTCAAGGGGCTGTTGGAAATCCCATTTTCAAAATGCCTTTTTCTTCCTTCTTCTGGAAAACAGAGCTTCCCTTGCAATAGTAATAATTAACACCCGATGGTAACTTAGCCGTGTCATCGCTCACGGTGGAAATATGTGGTGTGTAAGTGGTGTGGCAGACACGCAGGAGGCCGTGTTTGTCTGGTAGCTGGGGGAGTGCCCCTGAATGTCACTGGGGTTTTTTCCTGCCTTGCCATATAAGGAGAGAAGTCCTGCTCTGCAGAAGAATAACTTGGGCCATATAAGGCCGGTTGGTAAATCCTGAGTGAGTTACTGGAGCAGGAAGTAAAAACTTGAACTTTACTCACCCGCTGTTTTCGAAGCGCGCTGTATGCTCTTATCATGGTGAGGAGTCTTGACGTGACAATAATTAACTTGTGACATTACAAATTTTCCCAAGAGCAACATTTGTGAAAGGTTATTTTCTTTCATAAACCAGAAAGTTCAAATTCTTGCTCTTTAAAGCCAGAAATCCAGAAAGACAGGTTTGGATTACACATAACAAAATATTCTATATTTGGATTAATTTGGATCTCTAAGAATGAAGTCTCTTCTACTTCTGGTTCTCCACGTTCACCGCCAATACATATTAATGTTCGAAGACATATTTACTTCCCTGCTGACGTGTTGCTTTCAGTCATTCTAGTGGGGCACTGTTACTGTTATGTCAAAGATAGTTTTACTTTTCTGGTCCGTAAGTTACTCTTCCTTCTGTTATGGACAGCAAAATTTTCCCTGCAGCCAACTGTATCCAGCTACCTCTGCTTAGAAAAGAAAAAGTACCAAAGTGATACTTTTGGTATTTGGTGTTGCTGGAGGGTTGGTTCCCTCCTCAACTAGACATCACAGGAAATTCGGATGTGTACGTGTTCATGTATAGCATATATATATCTCATCTGTATTAATTTTCAGTGCTAATTAAGACTGTTATTCTCAGAAGTGATTAACTTTTTAAAATAATGACCGTTTTATATATATTTTGTGCTTAATATAGTTTTGAAAGGAAGTTTATAACAAGATTACTTGTGAGGAGCCTGTTGTAGAACTTAACTCTGCTACTTAAGCAAGGGTAGTTTTAAAGATGTCAGAAGTAAGAGCTTGTAGTGATAAGAGGCAGGTGAGTTGCAAGGGTTATACAGGAGGTTAAGTGAACAGGTAATGCAAGAGAGGCAAATTCAGAGGGTGTTTGAGGGTGGCACTATGGGGAAAAAAACAAAAGGAAAAGGTGTTTTAAGTGGTTGTTGCCTGTACCAGGGCCCTTCTTGAGATGTAGCATCTGCTGGTGCCTTTTTTATGAGCTCTTGCATAATTTACCTGTAAATGAAACTTCAGGGTACTCAGGCACTTCTTACATGTTCTCATGCCCTCTCTGTGGCAGCTGTCTCATGGCAAATGCTGATCCAGGTGTGTTTTGGTGTGTTTACACTGAACCCTTCTTGTGGAACTCCAGGAAATACTGGGACAATTCTCACCAAAGTGTGGTGAAAGGTCACAAATAAAGGATTTGGGATAATAGAAGACTCATGATTAGCTTGTGTTGATTTAAAAAAAAGGGGAGGTCTGTTGTTATTGTCTGCAAACACAATAACAGAAAATATTCAGGTAAGAGTGCATAATTCTTCCAGTGCAGTTCTTTCTAGTACAAATTGTGCAGTCCTTGATGTGCTTCATTGAAAGGAAGCATTAATCACTTTGTTAAGCAATAGCTTCACAATTGACTGAGGGCATGTACATCCATGTGGGGGGACTTTTTAGTGGCTGAAGTCGGGAGTTGTGGCAGTGCCGTTCAGTGGCACTAGCAGGTAAATGGGACAGCCTGACCAGAGGTGAAGTGTGCCTTATCAGGAACTAATGGCTGTTCTTCCTGTGCTCAGGCTGAGAGCGAAGTGGCTTCTCTGAACAGACGCATCCAGCTGGTTGAGGAAGAGTTGGATCGGGCTCAGGAGCGTTTGGCCACTGCCCTGCAGAAGCTGGAGGAGGCTGAGAAGGCTGCAGATGAGAGTGAAAGGTGGGTGAGGCCACTCCTGAATGGATCATTACCCTCATGACAAAGATCCTAATTGCCAGGGTGTGGGCTGGGGAAGTAAATTAAACCACTCCTGTGCCTCTGAACGTGTGTAATCTACTCTTCCTTTACGTACATGGACTTCAGTTACAGCTTGTCTGAAGGAACGTCCAAAATACGTGGCCTTGAATTCTCTTTCAGTTGTAAAGGTGAGGTTTGAGTGGGGTAGGCCCTGTGATGAATCATGTCACATCCTGTGGAAAGTGGCTGACCAAGCCCAGACTTCTCTGTTTGAATGACAACTTCTTGTGCTGTTGGGCAGTTCTTGATTTCATGGTGGGTAGAAAATCTCACCTGCAGAGTAGGAAAGTGCTGGAAGAGGCTTTGATTCTCCTGTTGGTAAGATTAGTACACGAAGGTGAGCAAAGGAAAGAGGCTTATAATTCCTTCAGATTTCCAGAAGTCCGTAATGTAAATTAGGAACTCAAGATTTGTGACTTTGGAGGATCTTCTCTCTTCTATAAATTGTATTTTATATCTGTGATAGTACCTTTCATTGTGAAAGAAGCCCACATATTCTGCATATGTATTTCTGCCTCACTAACTACGCAGCCTGTTGAAAAGGAAAACACCAGAGACACTCAGTGTGTTTTGAAACACTTAGAGAATTTGGGTCAGATGTGCAACACACAGTGTTTGCTGTTAGGAAGGAGTTAAATTGTGCTTGTGCAGAGCACAGAGAGCTCCAGTGTTGTAGAGCTCAGGGGAGTCTGGCCCATAAACATGGTTCTTGTCAGTCCTGCAAGGGTTGTAACGTGCTGTTTCACAATAAGTGTAAAAGCACAGATGTTTTCAGTCATCCTATTAGGTCTTGAGGAGCAGGACCCTTTTATTTACCTTTCTGTAAGATGAGTTTTCATCCAATTTAAAATGAAAAGAGGATAGTACAGCTGAACCGTGGTTGAGAGCTAAACAAGTCACACTTTCTTGTTTTCTTCCTAAGACGTGTTTTGTTCCTTGGACTTCTGGATGTGAGTGCACAGGGCTAGATCTGTGGTATGAAGACTCAGCTGTGTGATGTGCTTCGTTCACCTTAATGCAACTGTCCTCAAGTCTCACTGCACTGGTAGTGGAGCTGGAGATAGACTGGCCAGCCCTGACCCTTGTGTTTCCTGTTTTTCCCATCTTTCAGAGGAATGAAGGTCATTGAAAATAGAGCCCAGAAGGATGAAGAGAAGATGGAAATCCAGGAGATCCAGCTCAAAGAGGCCAAGCACATTGCTGAAGAGGCCGACCGCAAGTATGAAGAGGTCAGTTCCTGAGGGCAGGTCACCTCTCTCTGAAGTCCATTAGGCTGTGCCTGTACCTTATTTTTCGTTTCCTCCTTTGCCCTTTAAGTTCAAAGGGTCACAAACACCACTCTTCACAGCCGTGGAAGGGGAAGTGGGCACCTGGATACCTCAGGGGACAAGGTGGCAGGAGATCTGTGCCTTGAGCTTTGTGCTAGAATGTTCGAGAGTGTTCCCTGGGCTCTTAGGGAGAAAAAGACCTATTTTGAAGTTGCCTTCTGGTGAATGAAACAGGTCTTGAAAAATGTCAGATAACTAAACTCCAATGAATAATGAAGATGTCAGAGAATCAAAACTGTGTTGACCAAAAGAATGAGAAGAGGCCCAACCCCTTGCTTAGTAGGTTCTAGAAGCAGGTGACCTGTGCTGCAGCAACATAACCTCTGACTGCCAAGGGGCTTCTCTTGTAGGTGGCTCGTAAGCTGGTGATCATTGAGAGCGACCTGGAGCGGGCTGAGGAACGTGCTGAGCTATCAGAAAGGTAAGTGTTGAACAGCCTCTCCTGAGGTGCTCCAGGATGACTATAACAGCATGGACTGTTGGCAGCACACTGTGTGTTCAGCTCCAAGCTATGTTTTGCTGTTTTGCTCATTTACTGTAATCGTTGAAGTAAACGAAGTAAATGTGTTGTTTGTGTTTTGTCACTGCATGCTGTACCTGCACACTGATTTTGTGAATGGCTTTTGTGCATTTCATGTGTTCACTAACAGCCAAGTCCGACAGCTGGAAGAACAGTTAAGAATAATGGATCAAACCTTGAAAGCATTAATGGCTGCAGAGGATAAGGTACTGACACTAATAAACAGTTCTTAGGTTTGACTGCAACCCAAGTCTTTCAGCTTCCATAGCTGCTTAGCTCACTCAGTAGTAACAAACCCGTCCTTGCTATGCTCTTCACTTTCTTTGCATCTTGCTTTGGTGGTTTTCTTTGGTCTCTGTTTTTTGTTTATTTATTCATTTTTACCTTTAAAACTGATCTCCTGTGCAGCCAAAAGAAGCTGAACTGTCTCACGTGTAAAAGCTCTGTAAATGTTTCTGTGTAAGCCAAGGGCTGTAGATAAATTTCTGTCTGGTCATCGTCTGAATGTGCACTCTAAAGTGATATTTGGCATCACGAAGAGCCGCTTTCAATCTGTGATGGATCAGCTGCTTTTGAGGCCGTTCTTTTGCCCCGTAATTGTTTTCATTTTTCTCTGTCTTTTCCCCCTATTTTCTGCTGTTTCTTTTGCTTGACTGAATCTTCCATCCGCCCCTTTCCTGCCTTCCCTCCGAAATAACAGCAAATGTGCTGAGCTTGAAGAGGAGTTGAAAACTGTGACCAACAACCTGAAGTCGCTGGAGGCTCAGGCTGAGAAGGTAGGATAGAGACTGTCGTGAGAATGTGTCCCTTGCTTGTCATCTGGCCTCTGGGGTTTCCTTTCTGTGGAAATGCTGCTCACTGCAGCATTTCAGCAGGGCCATTGTCAGTAGAAGCACTTGGACTCAGCACTCAGTTCATATTTGGCTCTCCCTGGAACACAGCGTAGCTCCCAGTTCCAAATAGGTCAGTATTAGTTGGCCACACGTTCTGTTAAGTACTCTGGCAGGATTAAATAATATTTATAGCATTACCCTCCAACTGGCATTGTGTACTAACGTCCAGTTCCCCAAAACAATACTCCTCTTTAGAAAAAGTGTAGTACTAATCCCTTCTCGGAGTTCCCACCTTACTGCACTGGAATACATCTCAAGGGAAGTTTGACTCTTGTAATAAGCTGCATTACCACAGTCTTGTAACTGGAACTGGTTTAGTCTTACCCATGTTGGTTTCTGTGTACACATGATCTGTTAGAAGAGAGCTTCAAATGTGGGGGTTTTTGGTACATTTGGAATACCTGGTCTAATACCAGTGATTCTCTTTCTAATTACAGTACTCGCAGAAAGAAGACAAATATGAAGAGGAGATTAAAGTTCTGACTGACAAACTGAAGGAGGTAAAGTTAGAGCTGTTCTTTGCAATGTATCTTCTAAGGGACATTCGATTCTTTTAATATAAACACTACTTTGCTTTAGTGAACACACCGTTTTGGAAGCAGTTGAGTGTCCCTCTTAAAAATTAGTATATATTTGCCTCCTCTCATTGTACTTTGTTCCTCATTTCAGCTGTTGCTGCACTGTTCCTAAGCACTGTGTGTGTTTCCTAAAGCAGTCTGTGTTTGTCTTGACCCCAGGCTGAGACCCGTGCTGAGTTTGCTGAGAGGTCAGTAACCAAGCTGGAGAAGAGCATTGATGACCTAGAAGGTATGAGCTTCTGGTTTTTTACTTACTGTAGAAATACATCTCTCCTACTCTGCTGTTGGCAGGAGTTGTGGTTTTGGGGTTGTTCTTTTCATTACCCAGTTCTACTGACTTGTCCCACTTGTACAGATGGATCTGCCTAAAGAGTAGAACAGGCAAAACATTTTCCAGTTGAAATATATTAATAACTTAAATGCTTCAGGTGAACAGTGTTTTGCTCTTGCCTGTTCCTTTTTCTCTCATGTTCTCAAGACTCCTTTCTCTTTTTTTTTTGCTTTATACTCTTCTACTTGGAGGTATATAAATGTGTAGGGTGAATGATCAGATGGTAAGTGTTATTATCATCTTACTGAAGAGCTGTGTTATGTTTGCAATAATTAGGAATGTAGCAAGCTAACTTAATTTAATACATTTTGAGGGCAGGGCAGGCATTTTGTGACACAGACCAGGTGTTGGTTTTCAGTAAAGCTCTACTAGATTGTATACATCATCATCAGGACAGCTTGTTTAACTTCAGAGAGTTTGTTTTAAGGTTTTGATAAAACTATCAGAACTGCAGCAGAATAGTAGGATGTGCTTCCTGCCCCCAGAGAAAATAATTCAGTAGGGCTTTGTAATTAAAAGTGACATGGAGGTTACTATTTGGATGCATTACACCAAGTCTAGGAGTTCAGGAAGCTTAATTGCTTGGTGTGGCAGGCTGAGTTCTGCATGAGGGCTGTGGAATATGTAGGTAGCTGCTGAAAACTTATGATCACTGACTCGGGAAGGAAGCAGAGAAGAAGGATAAGTGTTTAGAGGGAACAAAACTTGCTGTAAAAAACTGAGTTTATGCCATCACACGAACCAGAGTGGTTTGAAAAAATAGGGGTAGAAAATGGTAACATCCTCCTTGAGCCCCATTTTTGGCTCTTTTCTTCCTTGCTCGTGTGTGCCCATCTAACGTGCATTAGAGCAAAAATCCAGGGCAGCAAAACATGAATTTTTTTTCCCTTGTACTCTTCCTTTCTTTGGTTTCCTCTGTGTCACAGGTTGCCCCACTGGCAGTGCAGTTAATGGACTTGTCACATGAGACTGTTCGCTACTGATTTTTTTTTTAAATTATTTTTATTCTCTAACTTTGTGATTTTCTTTCATGTTGTCTGTCACAACACCCTCTTTCTGTGCACTCCTCCCTTTTCCTGCGGCTTCCGGATGGTGTCCCATGCCACCACCTTCACCTTCCACCCATGGTCACGCTGCATTCCCTTGCACACCTGCCTCCCCGGGGGGACCATTAGATGAGCTGTATGCTCAGAAACTGAAGTACAAAGCCATCAGTGAGGAGCTGGACCACGCTCTCAATGATATGACTTCCATGTAAATGTCCTCCCAGCCTGTCCCTGCTGCCGCTTCCCCGCCCTCACTGATTGCGCGGTGCCGGCTTGTGAAATGGTCCCCCTGTGCAGGGGGAGACTCAATCCTTTAGCAAGACTTAGGTGTACAAAATACCATGAACAATTTCTTTACCGTGGCAAAGTGTGGGTGAGTGTTGTGCCTAGCCTGGTAAATCCTCATGGTGATTTTGTAAGCTCGTGCTTACTCTTTCCTTCGGTGCCTGCAGTCCGTGTGTCCTGGGCTTGCCCTTCGTTTGTAGCTCAGTTTGTCCTCTCAGCTCACCTCTGTTCAAGCATCGTGTACCAGGCCCCTCGCGTTCCTTTTACCAAAGAAAATTGCCTTGGTATGTGTTGTATTTGGAGTGTACTCTTCTGCCTGCTGGTACAGTTTTGCCCTGGAAAAAAATCTGCAAAAATGTCCAAGAAATTTAGATTTAGCCGTATGTACTAATTTATTATTTCTTTTAGATAGACACTAATTTATTATTTCTTTTAGATAGACACTAATTTATTATTTCTTTTAGATAGACACTAATTTATTATTTCTTTTAGATAGACACTAATTTATTATTTCTTTTAGATAGACACTAATTTATTATTTCTTTTATCTCTATTAATGACAGTGGAAAGTGTCTATCTAAAAGAAGTAATAAATTAATAAGTGTCTACCTAAATTCCCTTATTTGCTCGGAAAATTCCACCCGCTATCACTAAATTACAAGTGCGGAAATGGGTTTAAAATACTTGGTCATTTAAACCCTCAAAAGTCACAGTTGGTCATAGGTTTCCTCTGCATGTTTTGTGGACAGCAGTAGTAATTTAAATTCGCACGTACCAAAAAATGCGGTGATACCAACTTGAGGCATAAGGAGGAAAACAGTGCCGGGAAAGTGGGAGAGCCATCAGCTGTAGGTGTGAGTGGTCCCTGCAGTGTTTGGCACGACCTGCCTCTTGCACTCTGAACAGAGGTCAGCTGTGCCACCTCCACCTTCCCGTCCTCACACCTTGCCCTTGCATGAGCCCTGCTCAGCTGACGTGGGAGAGGGGAAGGGCTGTGGCTCTCAGGCGCTTGTGACGGGCGGTGTTTAGTCCCAGCACTTCTCTTTGGAGGCATGATTTCCACAAGGCAGAAGGTTTGCTCGGAGCTTGATGTGTCTTTTGCGTGCACCCATATTTTAAATGGATTTCCTTTGCATTTTTTTCATCCCCGTGTCTGTTCCCTGCTTTCCTCCCTCTCTCTACCAGCCCTTTAGTAGAGGGCTAATGTTGTCTGCTTTGTATGCTTTGATTTTATTTTTGTTTTTGAATTCCCTCCCGACATACGCTTTGGCTTTTGTGGTTTAATCAAGCAAATGGATTTCTCTTTTCCTCCTCTGTGTACAGAGATTACAGTATTTCTTCAATTTGGGATATTTCTAAATGGAAACCAGACTTTCAGTTATACTCTGCTGCCACATGAGGACATTCCAGTCGCAGCATGGTGTGCTGTTTCTCTAGTATAGTCTCCCAGCATGCTGGGCTCTGCTGTGCAGTTGCTGCTTTATTTTTGGAAGTCTTTACTGCACCTTTTTTTCATTTTCTGCCTTATCTCACTTTTTCTTTTCATGCAGATAATTTTCTTTGCTTCACTTCTCCAAAGACATCCTCATCGGGTTGGATAAAACATCTTCCCAGGCTTTGGATGTTCCATGGGTTCATTGTCCTGTCCTCTAGCTTAGTTGACTCTCTTCCTCTACACCTGTCTCAGAACATGCTCTGTTTGTGCTCTGCTGTACAGAAACTACATTTCTCAATGTAAAATAAACATCCCAGCTGTATCCCTTTCGCTATTCCCTTGCCTTTTCTTTATTTAAGCAACTATTTAAGTTATTAATAAAAAAATGCTCTTTTTTGCCTGCAGGGATTTTTTTTTTTCCCCTCGTGTTTTCATTTTTCATCTGCAAACACTTTTGCCTGAACGTTGACAATGCCAAGCCAGTGAGAGCTGTCTGTGGGGTGAGAGTTCTGCTCCTGGTGTCAAAAGCGACCAGTTATTAGTTATTATCTTAGTTTTTCTCAACACATGATGCCGATAAAATGACAAATAGATGTAATGGGAATTTTTCCAGTTGTTATTGTTGGGCCAAAATCTGCAAGGACACTTCTTCCTTGGGGTCACTTGGTCGTGGGAGTGTGGCTGAGAGAACAGTTACATCCTTGACAGCACATTTTTCACTTTAAAGCCTGAAATTTGCTCCTTGCTTGGTGCTGAAGACTTCTAGTCTTCATATAAAAGTGTTTGTTTGTGAACTTAAATATTTGAGACAGATTTAAAGGGGCAATACTGGAAATTTTAAGGGTTTTGTTTGTTTGTTTGTTTTGGGTTTTTTTTGCATCCAAAAATAGCCCTTGAATTTCTTGCAAAAATTTTCCCTCTTTCACCCTTAGTTAATTCAGCAAACATGCTGCTTGCTAACTTGTGGGGGGTTTTTTAGGATGTATTTTTCTTGAGTGGCATGATAGGATTGGAAGTTCATCAAGGGAGGTTTCAGTAGTTTTCCACTCTTGGGCGTAGTTCAGACTTGTGAGTTTGAATTGCAGACTCATGAGAAGTGTTTCAAAACTGGAGTAGGAAAACTCAGGATCATACTAGTAATGAAACGATTCTGCTGCAGAGTGGAATATCATGGATTTCAGGTTTGAAAGCCTGAACATTGGCTTTCAGCTGATTTGTCAGTGCCTAATTAAGGGTGAAGCATTAAATACTGACACCTTGGGGTTTTTTTGTACTGTTATTTGCAACTAGGAAGTTTATTGCCTTATTTTAACTTCATTTACTTTACAGTGAAAGGAGTTACTTTCCATTTCATATTGAAGTGAATCAGTTTAAACTGGATTGATTTCTGGTCACTCTATATATTGCTAAAGTTCCTAAGTCACAAAGCTAAATAAACTTATTGTAGCTGCACTGTAGTTTTTAACTTGTAGAATAATGTAAATGTGTGTTTCTTGTCCAGCTTCAAGATGATTCAGCAGTGCAGTCTAGACCAGATTTTCTCCCTTCCCCAAAACTTGTTTTCCAAATCAGGCTTGCGAATGGATGCATCCCAGTTTTCTGTCCCAGGACACATCCTATTTTTGCTGGCTGTGGGGAGAAGCCCAAGCACAGGGTGTGTATCAGCAGTCATGGGTGGTTCAAGCAGTAAAGTTCAGCCGGCGACTGCTTTGAGATGAGTTGAGATGCAGTAAGTGGGGCTGTGCCCTGGGTGTGTTGCAGGTGAGAAGCAACGAGTGCTGTGTGTGAGGGTTAACCAGGTACAGTGGGATGAGTAAAATGGCTGAGGCTGACATGGATAACTTCACAGATGCAGCAGTTCTGGGGAGTGTGGCCAACGGAGCCAGAGTAAGTTATGCTACAGCAGCTTCAGCTCCTTAACCCACTGCGTGTCTTGGCTCCTGGTGTTAGTTTAGCAGTGTTGTTTTCCACCTCGATTCCTTGCAATACTGTTGTTTCTTAAGAGAAGTTTAAAAAAAGGAATTTTCAACGTAGTAATTTTGGACATGAGTATCTAATTTTTCCCCTTTCTGTCAGTCACGTGTGACCAGCTCTCTGCACTGCAGGATAAGAGAGTGCTGGGAAGGGCAGGGCAGTGCAGACAGCCAGGTAGCTGTGTGCAGAATTCCTGCCTGCTCCTGCTGCACCGATCCTGACTGCCCAGAGCTGTGCTGGTTTCTCCCTGCAGGGTGTTCCAGCACTCCTGTCCCCCTTGCTGGTGATGTTCCACCTGCCCTGTCTGGCTGATCCCGTGCCTGAGGCGTGTTGAGGGGAGCACAGGGCTGGCCCTGGGCTCTGCTGAGCTGAGGCTGAGCCTTGCTGGGTGTGCACCAGAGCCTGAACACAGGCTGGGCTGACAGGGCTCTGCCTCTGTGCCAAAGGACAGCCCAGACAGACTGGGCGGGATCCAGGGCTCGCTGTGCACTCAGGAAATGCTTTCCTACTTTACCTGGGGGTTTTAGTCTCATTTTGGACATTGAGAAATAGTGTAAATCTCTGCCTCATTTAGAGAGGGGTTTCCTGTGATGAACGTAAGCATCAAGTTCTTAGTTCAAATGTCATGTTTGAATAACAACTAAGCACACTTTGCCAAAGTGAAATTTTAGTTACTCTAGGGTTTTGATGTTTTTTTCCACATGTATGTGACATTATCCTGATGAGAGAGACAAGCCCCAGTTGTTACTGGTCCAGGACCAGGGCTGTGAAATGTGCCCTGGTTTTACTGAGCTGGCTGTTGGGCTTTGGGCTGGGGAGGAAGCTGTGAGGAGTTACTCACCACACAAGCATGTCCTGCAGCCCAGCTCATTGCACAGCTTTGCCTTTGCTGTGTCCAGTGCCTGCAGGGGAAGAGCATTTCTGTGGAAGCTGTTAGGAAGCTTGTGGAAAAGAATGAGAAACAGTCATTTCCTGGAGGGGAATAATCTGGGATCAAGAGGTCAGGAGTGCAGTTTGAATCTAGACTGTTGAGGAGAATATGGGCACTTGGAGAACACAAGGCAGTGGAAAGCCGTGGTGGAATGTTCTTTCACTCTGCAGAACTCTCACTAACTGTGCTGTCACAACACAGTCCTGGCCGTTCTGTGTCAACATGAGTCGTCCTCTCTGTTTGCTGTATTTGAGCAACACGGGCTTTCATCCCTCCATTTCATTTTCACCAAATGTGTGGGTCTCTTTTCTTGCAGAGCCCAACTGGGCAATTTGAAGTTATCAAAAGGTGCTGACAGCAGTAACAGAAGTGTATTTTCCTACCAAAAAATAGCATTTCAGCCCTCAGATTCCCTCAGCAGGGCGTATGGGCTGAGTCAGACGCGGTGGTAGGTGCCTCCTGGCATCTCCTGCTGGTATTTATGCTGGTTGTGATACAGTTGCTCTCCCTCCACTGACAGATGAGGTTCCACCACACCTTAAAGAGTTTGCAGAGAAAAGTGGCACTCATGAAACACATCTGCCACGCACTGTACAAAAGACTAAAGCAGGACTTGGTACCTGTCGGGATGTGGCTGCAGCTCTGTTCCTATTCCAGTTTGTGTGTCCCACAGCAGGATTCTTAGCCAGTTCTTCATATGGTATAATAGCTGTTCCTTGGAGTAGCTATTTCAGTACTAGAGTTGTAGAAACAAAGGTAAAACGTTTCTCTGTGTGTTACTGAACTGTCTGTCATGTGACCAGTTTCTTTATTAACTCTTATGTAACTGTTTTCTCTGTCTAATCTGTCTTCATTCTGCCTCTTTTTTTCCCTTCTAACCTGCTTGCTGCCTGTACAGACCAACTCTACCAGCAACTTGAGCAAAACAGTCGCCTAACTAATGAACTAAAGCTGGCCTTGAATGAGGATTAAACCTTAGTGTGACCATACCGTTAACTTGTTTAAAAACACCCTCTTCCAGATGTTCTTTAAGAGCGAATCACTAAAAGTAGAAAATAAGCAAGAAACCTAGAAATTGATTCTTTGATTTTGTTTTTTTTTCTTTTTTTGAACTGTTGATGATGTGGTAAATTGATGTATGAAATTCTCCGTTTCTCTTGGGGAAAATATGAAAATGCTTCTACTGGATGAGGCTTTTCACTGTGTGTGTGTGCACAGCTGCTCTGGAGGAGCACGAAGCTCTTGGCTGGGCAGTGGCTTCATTCCACTTCAGTGAACAGCATTTCCCTGGGAGTATCCAAAAAGTAACAGCCTCAGTCAGGCACTCAGATTACCTGACCACATGAATTGGCCCTGAGATTTTTATTTTTTTTTTTTACTGGAATGAGAGAAAAACACTCGCCAGGATTCAAATTTGTGTACTTCCAAACCAACTGAAAGGATCCTTACAGCTGTTTTGTTGTCTGGAGACTTTGATGCGATAACTCTGGCGTTTCTGTGAATTGGGTTTGTATTTATTTGACTTGAGGGGAAAAATAAAAAAGCGTGGGAGCTCCACCTGAAAATCCTGATCAGTTTGAAGGTATGCTTGCAGTAGTGTGAAATTACTATACTGGATCCTGGTAGGATGCACCTCTAGAACATTGTGCTCATTTATTGTATAAATAAGTGTGTTAAATGACTGTCCTATAACAGTGTGCATGCAACATAATGCTACTAACTTCAATTTTATTTATTTTCTAGAAGAAATCAGTTTCTTAAAGGTCACTTCACTGAGAAGAGAATATTTTTATTTTTTTTGTTCTTTGCGTTTCTGAATTCTGTGAAACTTAAAGTATGGATCTGCAAAGAACTTATTTTCTTTATTGCTACTTTCAAAAATAAGAATAGTTTTGAAAAGCCATTTACCGTGCCGCATTCCTATAAGCACAGAGCTTCCAGAACATGCAAGAATTGCATCTCTGGTGGCAGCGCATTTTCTTAAGAAATGCAGCTGTAAACAAACTTGCATTACATATTGTTTGTTGAATTAATTGGGAATTCTCTCTGGCTGTGTTGTCTGGGAACACTGGTATTTATGAGCATGCACATTTCTTAACTTTCTAAACCCTCTGAGAGCAGTGACGATTGCATGCCGTCGTGTTCTGAGAATCAGTGCCTCCAAAGAACTGCTATTCATGTTTTGATTTTCTAATCCCACAACAGAGAAAGTGGCACATGCCAAAGAAGAAAACCTTAATATGCATCAGATGCTGGATCAAACTTTACTGGAGTTAAACAACATGTGAAAACCTTCTTAGCAGCAACCACATGATTTGTTTTGTTATTTTTACACCTGCTTGCCGTGAAGCCCCATAAACATGTCTTTATTTTAGTTTCACCACAGTCACAAGAACATCTGCTAAATTACCAAGCAGGGGTCAGGGAAACACCAAACTGGGCAAGCCATATGCGGGTTAAGCGACATTACATTATGGTTGAAATGTGCCATTTCCCAACGAAAATGTTACCTACACTCTGTAGAGAGTTGAGCAACTCGGTGTGCTTAGTCTTTGAAGAATCCTGGCTGTGGCAGACAGTGTCCCACCTCAAGTGCCAACCTCACTTTTTACCCAAGAACGATTGGTGTTCAAGAGAGATCAGGTGGAAATGGTGCTACTTCTTGGACAAAAGGTTCTACTGAAGTCTTTTGTTTGCTATCAGACGAGTCAGGAGTTGTCCAGCACAGTAATTTATTTTTACCACAGTTTTACTGATCCGTGAGAATCTGGGCTTTTTGTGCCTTCTAAGTCAGTAAAGAGAAGGTGTGTGAGCAACGGAGACAAGTGAAGGCTCCTGGAGGTTTTAAATTATGTTCTTGCAACTCAGTACAGAAGTGTAGGTCAGCATTTCACCTTGAGTATTCATTCGATTGTATTTTTCATGTTGAAATGAAAGACTCAATAAATTCAGGACAAAACATTAATTTGGAAGAGATTGTTTAAAATGTAACTTTATTTGTGTGGATTTTGGGGAGGGGGAGGAATTTTGAAACCGATATTCGCCTCACTTTTTTTTTTTTTTTTCACACTTTCTTTGAGCAGTTTTAAAAGTATACCTGTATTGTAAACATTGTATAATGATATGAAATAAAATGCACATTTTAGGACATTTTTTTTTAATTTTGCTCTCCTGTGGTTTGTTTCCCGTCCTGTCAGCTTTCTGTGTGTAAAGCCTGCCCGTGTGCTGTCTCTCTCTCGGTGTGGTAGCCTGTGGTGTGCTGGTGGAAGGCTATAAAAGTGCACTGCTTTGGACAGATGTGGGGCTGCAGCTGCTGTGAGGGGCCCTCTCAGGGCCTGTCACTTGACTGTGTGCCCAGGTGGGTGCAGAGGGCGACTGCCCCCTAATAAATTACAGAGCTTTCCACAGTTACTCATTGATGACCCAAACTGGTTTGGGTAAGGCCGTGGCAGAACTCCCGCAGACCTCTGTGTGAATGAGTCCTGAAGGCCTTGCTCTTGGAAGAACTACCCTGTATTTGTTTATCTTACCTGCTAATCTGGGTTAATTTACTTGGATACTGAGATAAACCCTTCCAAAGTCTCGTGTCACGTTCATAAGAGATCCCTTCACCCGACTTTTTCACTGCTGGTTGCTGATTTCTACCCGTGGGTGTCTCTGAATTGTGAGGTCTGTCAGCAGACAACGTAATCATGTTTACTGCTTCCTTTCCTGTAGTATGTTGCCGACAGTTGATGCTGTCCGTCCTCCCAGCAGCAAGGAGCTCGGCAGGAGGCAGGTGCAGATAAGCTTCCCAATCACCAAAGAATTTCCATTAGTGGACCCTTAGGAAGCGACTGAAGAGAGGTGACTTTATCAGCTTCTGGTGAGAGGGTAAAGTAATACATGATAACTTCAGGTTAAGTGGGAGTCAGAGAGGGAAGATGTACTGCGGCAGGCGTGGCTTTTTTTGACTGTGTTACAGAGGGAGGAACTTGGTAGCATTGCAAGCTTTTTACGTGATTGATTGGCTGCTGCCGAGTCATCCCGAATGGAAAGGATGAAATCCCCGGCTTCATGTTTCCCTGGTGGTCTTGGGAAGCAAAATACATGTTATAAGGCTCCTACAGTGCCTTGTGCTGAAGGCTGAGAGTCCCAGGCTCCAACCCGCAGTGGTGCAGAGGTGAGTTACTCTAATCTGTCCTTCCTTCCTTGGCACAAGATGAAGTGTCAGGTAACTGAGCTCTGAGAGCGTGGCTTGGGCTGGTGCTGCTGGATCAGTGGGGTGCTCCCAGCAGGGAAGGGCTGTGCTGGTAATAGTTTGTAGGGCAGGGCCCAAGGCCACCCAGAGAGTGGAGCAGAACAGAGGAGCTGTTGGCACTGGGCCACGAGTCTCACCCAGCTGAGTGTGCTGCCAGCTCCGCCGGTGCTTTTATGGTCCCGTGGTATTGCTTGGCTCCTAAACAATGTGTCTGGGTGAGGTCAGGCCCTTTGTTTGCTTCTCAAAATTGCTTGTTTTCCAGGAGACCACAGAGTGCGTTGTGGTTTGGGGAATCTGAGCCCGGCCCTGAGTGTGTGTAAGGGTAAGGAGGAGGCTGTGGTTTCCATGTCTCTCGGTGATATCATGTCACCACCAACAGGGCGAGCGTGTGCAAGCAGGGAGATAAGGACTGATCTGAAAAGAATCTGTGTGCAGACTGCCCCGAAGTGCAGCGCTGCAGATGAATCCAGAGAGCTTCAGAGTAGGTAAAGGAAAGCTTTCCAGTTCCAAGGAGAGCTGAAGGGAGCAGTGAACATAACAGTGCATCACACCAAGGGGCTTTTCTTGCTGACGAGCAGCAGACACATGAATAGCCGTAAGGGTGTATTTGCTGGAGTGGGAAAAGCTGTTTTTACCACATATCATAAGCCACTGCCCCTTATGGATCCTTTGCATGCAGTATCTAATCAGACAAACTCAGTGAAGCTGGAAAGCATTGGCTTGTAAAAATAAATCAATTGAGCCCTGATTTAGCCCCATTCCAAGCAAATGGGAATCTCTCTCTCTTGCAGCTACTTGACCTGTAATGTTAACTCTAAAAACTTGTTAAATGACAGAGCCCTGGGTCATTCACTATTCCTCAGGATATATATCTGGGTTTGGACAGATACTCACCCTTTTTTCAATGCAAACCCCCATTTGGCCGTTTGAAATACACCGTAATTCTGCAGCCGTGCTCTGTAATTGTCTGGGTTGTTTTGTGAGTTGACCTCTCTCAGTGAAATGAGTGGTTCTGAGAGCACCAGAACTGGCAAAACCTGCTTTCTTGCAGATTCCTGTCTCATGCTGGGTTGTAAACTTGCAATGAATTATTTTCCAGATACTGAGACATTTGTGTTGCCTCTTTTCCCTCTTGGGATTTCTCTGAGGTCAAACAATATGGAAGGCATGCTGCAGGGTGTGCCTTTCCTTCCCTCAGGACCCTCAGAGGCTTGCTCTCTCCATCCTGGTGGTTCCTTATGTTCACAACATTTGCAGAAATCTAATTTATCTTTTACAGTTCTCTGTGGTCAAAGCCTGTCAACCAGTTCAGTCAGGAGTTGTTGAATGGGATGAGAAAGAATATAAGAAACAATAATATTAAGAAACAAGGCTAAAGCAGTAGCCTGCACTGCCTCTGCGTGAGCACGTGGGTGAGAAATCTGAAGCTGGAAGGTATTATGCACATTGACCAATTTCTGCTGTCATGGATGCTACTTAAAATCTGGATTAAGTTGTCAAACTTCACTATGCTGTTAATATTCTGGGAATATCTGCTACCCTGGGCTGTGACTGCTGTAATGTTTGTAGTGGCAGCAAAGAGGAAAGTGATTAGCCAACTAAAAAATTTAAAAATCGGGGTGGTTGGAGGGGGGAATACCTTTTACGTGACTCAGCACTTGGAAAAATAAAGTATTTTTCCCTCAAGTGTTCCTTTGGGGATTTTTTTTATTATTTCTGGGGTGTTTTAATAATATATCAGGAGCATCAGTGAGGGACTAAGTGGGAATTGCAGCAAGGAGGCGAAAGCAGAGGAAATAAGGATAAAGCTTTTTATCTCCGTGGAGGGCTTTTTGAAAACGCACACAGGAATAGCTCTTTGAGTAGAGGGAAGCTGTGCAACTCACTGTCTTCAGTGTGTGCTGTACCCTTTCCAAGGTACAGAAAATCTGTACCTAAGTTTGCATCATCTTCTTGGCTTCAGTTGCAAACCCCTCCAAGTTCCCTGCCTGCCAGAGCGCTGCCAATTCCTAAGCTGCTGCTGAGAATTGCAGAACTGCGGGATCCCCCTCACAATGCCAGCAGCTTAGCGAGCAATCTAGATAGTCCACGTGGAAACAACGGGGGACAGGAGCGGGCAGAGGTCTTAGAGACACAGAAAAACCCCTCACTCCTTTCCATTTGTTCTCTCCTGACTCATAATGTACCAAAAGGAAAGGACGTTACGTGGTATTTCGGAGTTGAGTATTGTGGCCTTTAAGGGCAACTCAGCCTCTTCCTGTCTCTTTGCTGGTGTGAGGAATAGCTGGGTAAAGATTAAACAGCACCTTCTTCGTTAAAAAAAAGTAGAGCAAACACACACAAAACCCCAAGTGCTGCAGATCCAGCTGCAGCTGCCAGTGCCACGTGTCATGGTGGAGGACACGGAGGGGTTGTGTGCAGCAGGAATATATGGATCATGGGTAAAAGGGTTGAAGTATGCTTGGGGCCATGATCCTGCAAAGTGTTTTGACTGTCCTCCCTTCCAGGGCCTAACCAGGACCTGCTCCTTGGGATTGTTCCTTTTATGGATTTCATTTTCATTTTTGCCCCGAGATTCCAACAGGAATGTCAGGGCAGAATCCGTGTGATCTGTCTCAGCCAAAGCTCGTGGCAAACAGGGTTTCTTTGGGTAAAACCAGCCAAGTCCTACATCTACTAATGGCTGACTGTGCCACTGGGGAAAGTCGTGCAGGTCTGGTGTCCCTGCAGTAGCATTTGTGGAAGAACATTCAGGATGGTGCAGCTGCAAAGCTCTGGTGAGTTGTTTTAACTTGGAACACGAACACGTTGGTATTGACAGGAACGTGGAGATCTGTGGGAGTTTCCAGTTCAAAAATAGAGCATTTCTTTGCAGGTCCACCAATAGCTGTCATGTTTTTCTTGACAAGACTATTAGCTGGAGAAATAGCCTGGGAAAATGCTTCAGAATCTTTCCTGGATTATGTTTTTTTTTGCAGCCAGCAAGGATGAGCCTGCCAGACTTCTTTCCACTTCATCTGGATTGCTGTGCTACTTCCTTGGGTTTTATTGCACACATGGAGACTATGAAATAGGATAAAAGGATGATGTAATTTGTGCAGGCTGTCCAGAAAAAAAAGAGAAATATCTGGAAGATTTACTAGGTGAGAAAGTAGCCAAAGAAAGGAAACAATAAGATAGAATTGCACATGGGGACTAAAGGCTGGTGGGGAGACAGCATGAAGATGATGTACAGATGAATGAATCCTGCCCCTCTAAGTCCTGCCTTGTAGTTATGCCTTGTCCTGCTCCTGGAGCCTCCTCACGTGTTTGTGCAGCCCCCTCATTCCTTTGCCAGGAGGAAGATGTTTGGGAAAGCCCAGGTAGCAGGAAATGCTTTGTCACCCCTCACCTGGGTTTAAAATATGCAGGAAATTTTTCCATAGAAATCCTTTCTCTGAGTGGTTCTTGCCACACTGGCAGAATCTGGGTCAAGTTTCTCTGTGCCGGGACTTCGTTATGAATTACCTTAGCTAGGAAATGGCAGCACTTTTTAAAAAATGCAAATGCAAACCCACCCTTCTTTTTTGCTGCTTTTCAGCAGTTGGCAAACACGTGGCAAACATGTGTGTTCATTTATTACCTTACGGGGTGCCATGTCTGAGGGCAAGGCATTCCCAGGAGATGAACAACTGCTGGGAAGGCCTGTGCATACAAGAGGCAGCCCAAGTAACAACCCAAACTGGTGGTTAGTCCATGGGAGGTGCTCTGTTACTGTCACAGATTGAGATGAGGAGCACACGGGCTCCTTGTCTATGTGTGGAGGAGACAGATTATTGCGTTGAGCAATTAGTTATTGACTCCTCCCTCTGCTCCCCCAGCAGTGTGGGTGCTGCAGCGTTGGGAACACTGCAGCGAGCCAGAGGGCTGACAGGGAGGGTTTACTCTGGATCCGCTGTATTTGTAAATCACATGCTATTAACAGTTGGGATTTAATTAAAGGGAATCAATAAAATCCAAGTTTAAATGGGGTGCAGATTGTGTAGGGATTTGTGCCATTTTAGCTCAGCTGTTTTAAAGATCGTTTTCCCAACCCACCCAGGTGCACACACGACTCTGGCCATGCACACACAAGGAGGGTGTGCAGCTCAGGCCTCCCCGTTTGACTGAGCCTTGGTCAAACAAACAGTTCCATTAGGGCAAAGCCTGTGTTGTAGAGTCGAGCTTTGGTAGTCATTGCACAGTAAAAGGTTCTCTCTTGTGTCAAAGCTGCTGTGACTTTGGGTATGGAGGCTTAAAACCCAAAGGGCTGCCCACGGTGAGGGTTGCAATGCTATATTCCAGCTTCTAGAGAAAAAGACTGATGTTCAAAGGCACTGAGCAGATCGGTGTGGTCTGTGTGGGACACCTGCATGCTGCATAAAGGTGTGAGATTGCAAAAATCCGTATTTAAACTACTGTAAACCCAGAGAGCTCGGAAATCTGCTTGCCCAGTTCCTCTTGCCTGTGTCTGTCTTGCCTTTGAATCATTAATGAAGACATTACTCTATAATAGCAAACCATGTGTCACTTTGACTTCTACCCACATCTCTCAGACAGCATGGGGATTTCTCTTCTAATTTATTTTCCCGTTTGAGGACCTACAAGGACACAACAGTCCACGTAAGAAATGCTTTTTACTCACACCTGCTGTTTAAATTTGACAGGCACCAAGTCGAGTAGGAACTTGTTAACTTTCATTGCACCACCTGGAACAAATGTCGTCATCCTTTAGGCAGAGCTTCCCCTGCAGCACACCTTGAGCTTGAGTCTCCTCTGATGCATCCTTATCTCGCTCACCCTCACGCTGAAAGGTGGGTTTCATTGGAGATGAAAGGATGAGAAGACCCCATGTGGAGTGGCAAACATTAGGAGGAGCACGCAGGTAGTAAAGCTGTTCTACTGAGTGGTGTTAATCACACAAAAGCATAACTGTGAAGTGAGTGTATGTGTGCCTGACACACACTGCTATGCAACATGGAGGACATGTAGCCTCTAAAACAGGGAAATGGTTTGGTTCAAAGCCAAAGAAATGGATGATAGTATTTCCCACTCAGGCAGTTGGTGGGTTATTCCAAGTCACGGGAGAGATGAAGTGTCCTCCGGTTAGTGCTTGTTGGAGAAGTCAGTTGTCCCAGGCAGTTGTCTTCCCTTGGTAGAGAAGTTTTTAGAATTTCCTTAGTTGTTCTCCATAGCTCAGCTTGCAAAGGTACAAATAAAAATCCCTACTTTAGTTTTTGCAGTGGTCCTATTGCAGTACAAATCTGCGTAAATGCCCTTAACCTGAATCACCCTTTTTTTAACATGTGTGGAAAGGGGACAGAGTAAAACCCCGTCTGACCAATTTGTGTAGCAGGTGGCAATTGTGCACTTAGGCATCTTCAGAGAGGCTCTTTTGGAACATGCCTCAGCTTGGGAAGAATAACATGGAGCACAGGAATGGAGTTTGCAGTGCATGGCCTCGCTCCCATACAAATACACAAGCCCAGTGCCAAAGGCCTCCACCCAAATACCCGAGACGTTACTAATTTGATAAGAGGCCTTTTCCTGTTTTTTACTGTGCAGTTTCTCAAGCTATCTGCACTCTGCCCCCACAAAGAGCAGTTTTAGTGGCACAGGACGTGTCTGCGAAGCAAAACAAAGGTGCAGTTGCAGCACAGGTAGGTGAAACCACATTAGAATGCAGAGTCAGAGCAGGGAAGGTGTGGGAAATGGGCTGGCAACCAGCCTGCACACACAGCTGGGTGAGTGTTTGGCATGAATTGAGGAGAATTTGCTTATGAGAATAGTGATCAGTAAAAATATATGCTGGAGCTTCAAATAATGTTGAATGGCTTGGAAAAAATTGCTGGACTGGGTCGTGAGCAGGACAGATAAACACGGCAAAGTAGGACTGTATTCTTCACACAGGGGGGTGCCCTGAAGAGTCACATGGAAAACCTGGGAACACATTTTTCCTCCTGCTGCTGTATCTGTCAAAGCAAATGTGCCTGTTGGTTTTTTTCCTGACTTGTGGGCACTGCTGGGGGCTGGCACTGGACATTGGCACTTAGGATGACTGATGCAGGTGCCTGGTCCAGCAAGTCAGAGTCAGGCCCTCAGAGTTCTCACAGCCACGTTTCCTGACTCACAGTTGTCCGGGACTTGCTCTTTTCACTGAGCTTTATATTTTGGGGAGAAAGGTTGGAAAGAGGTGGTTATCGGCCAGTTGTGAGGAGCTCTGCACAGCAAGCTTTCCTTAGTGCCTGCACATCATGTTTGTATCTCTGGGCACCTGAGCTTCACAGTGATACCTTATGGTTAATACGTTTAATCTTTCGGGTGTTTTACACCTTCCATCCTTTGTTACTTAGTTTTGAAGCAACATGCTGCAGTCTGAAAAGAAAGATACACTTGGAAAAGGCCAAGGCCCTGGTGCTGCCCGGTGCCTGTGGCGCTGGTAGTGGTGATGCACAGCATCGTTTCCCAGGGTCTGTTGTGCCTCTGCCCACTGAGTGGGGAGAAAAGCTGGGGAGGGCAGAAAGGTTATAGCCACCCACCGAGTTCAAATCATGAATGTGAAGCCATTCTCACGGACAAAATTCTTCAGTCCTCTCTGTGCTTAGTTTTATACCAGAAGTACCTGGAGAACAACTCCAGGAAAATAGAAAACAATTCTACATGTTTTTCTTTATGTGTGTGTGTGGGTGGTGGTGGTCTTTTTTTTCACACTGATGTATTTCACAAATGTTCCTTCACTACACACTTTCAGCTGGTGACAATTATTTTTCCTCTGAGCCCCGAAAGGTTTCAAGTAGACCCTGAATTAAAAATATGAGGAAATCACCAATGCAAAATTGAAGTTTCAAAACTAATGTTTTTGCAAGGAAGGAAAATAAATGTGTGTGCCCTTTGGGTGATCTGTAACCACAGCATTCCTGTCCCTAACATGGGAAATATTTCCCAAGCTCCCATCCTGTTTTTTCTAGGAACCTCTGTCAGACTGCATGCAACTTCTGAAACCAAGGCAGTAACAGTGTGGCACTACAGAACTCTTCCATATTCTATTTTATGGGAAGCACTCAATGCCCAGGTGACACACCCTGATTACACAGGGAAATGGAGTAAATTAAGGAGAGTTATGTTGGGTTTATGGTGCTTGTGTTGGGAGTGGGGAGGGAATAAAGTTGCCAAGCTGTGGTTGTGCACAAGCCTGCAGGTCTGTGCTGCTGCCTGGACTCCTGCTTGGGTCTGGGGACCACAACTGCTGCCCTGGAACAGACCTGTGAGGGGACAGGGACAGGACACTGTGTGCTGCTGTGGCCACAACAGGGTCAGTGTTCTGGTGGGGTGCAGAAAAAGCATGTCATGTTTAACTGAAGTCCCCAGACAGTTCTGATTAACAAATAGCTGAATCATAGTTCAAGCAGAGCTGATGATGGACACTTTGATCTCAGCGTCTGAAGCCCCACTGGTTTGAATGCTCCTCTTTCTCTTGGCCAGACAGCTTACATGTTAAAGGGTTGTTCCTGACTGATGTTTCTCAGCTAAGCTGTTACGGAATGCACCTACCTGCAACCTTAGTTTGGGAAAAAAACCACCAAAAAACCAACAACCCAGGGAAGATTTTAATCCCAAAGTCGAGCTGTGAGTATGCATTTATTGATGTGCCTTTAGAGGACAGTCTGCCTGCTTTCATGGCTGAGTCCCACTCTCCTAGCATAGAATGTTACTGGTGCACAGTGCACTGTTCACTGCAGGGGTACAGGCACTGTAGTCAGGCAGCTGTTCCCTTACTTGAAAAGCAAAAAATAATGCTCTGAGAACTGCTACAACTGACCAAGAGCAAACAAAAAATGGATGTGGGTGAGGAACCTGTTGTACTGAACCTGAGTTCAGTAATTCTGGGGCAGCCAAGAGAGATCCCACTGCAGTGGAACCACTCCTTTTACGGGCAACTGGTTAAGCTGGTAAGGGTTTTTACTGCCATCTACTGTACAAATGCTTCAAGCCAGAGGGGGATAAAAATTCTCTCTTGCTTCTCAAATAAATGAAAGTACTTCTGGAAAGAGAGGGAGAGAAAGCGCAGCTCAATTCCTCTCTACATCTAACATTCCATTTATTTATATTCTTTTCAAATTCTCCATCTAACATTCCCTGTATTTCCATTCTTTTCAAATTCAGAAAGTCTTTTAAATCTTTCCTGTGCTGAGAGTAGAAACATCAGGTTTGATCAAGAGAATCGTTATCCCTTTACTCTTTGCATTTTCCATCAACATAAACTTCCCACATACCTACGTATGTAGATAATATTTTTAATTTCTGCTCTCCTATTTTTCTTCATTTTACCTAGCACAAATATAAATTACTGTCCTTTTTGACAATTTTAGCTTTTGTCTGTTAATTAGACTTCATTATATTCAACATTTTTAGGTCCAAAAGTTACAGCCTTTGATTATTGGAATCCAGTTGGAATAATGGGAATCCATTGGATTAGTGGTGCATTTCATTGTTTTGCAATAAATCCAAACAAAGAAGGAGTTTCTTTACACTGTTACTTTCTACATTTTCAAAAGCCCCTTCCTACGCACTCAACCTTCAAGCTTTGGTCTGGGTCTATGGCAGTTACAAATGGTATTTAATAGGATGAAAGAGCAGAGCTGGGCTAATGACTTCAGCACTGACCAGCCCTTTACCAGGGGAATACTAATAGTCATCACTTGTTTTCTGTCTTTCAAACCTTAGGGGCTGCTTGTTAAAAACACAACCCATTTTTTCAATGGAAACGTTAAATTTAGGGGCGTGTCACTGCAGAGTTTGTCAGGGAACCAGAAAAGCAAATGAGGCCATTGTAGCAAAAAATAACATGATCAAAGTCCAGACCTACGGCAGGAACAGCCACAATAACATCTGTTCAGTGTTGCTGAGACATCAGGATCCACAAAAGCACTTGCAGAAATGGAGGAAGACTGATGGAATGATGAAGTTTTCAAAAGGCCTGAATGTTTCTGGGGTGGGTTTTTTTGGGGAGTCACGTTTTAAGTGCTGATGAAGCCTCACTATTTGCAAATACCTGATGTTTCCACAAACTGCAATGAACATATTGCACTTTGTGCTGGAGGGCTGCACCACTGCAGAACAGAACAAAAGCTGCTGCCAACCTTCCTGGGGTTCCCCAGCTCACACAGTCACGGTGCTGTGAAAAAGCCAGTGAATGCAGCAGCACACAACAAACCGAGCATTTGGTGTTTGTCTTAAAGGCTGTAAAACCTTTGGGGATTCTTGGTGGTGAGACTCCAAATCTGGCCCACGTTGAGGTGAGGGAGCACAGCCCTGCTCTGCTGGCAGAGCCATTGTGTCACCATCCTTCATCAGCTGGATAAGACTTTATCAGCACACAGGCTCTTCAAACCTGCCAAGTCTGGCTTGGCAAGGAGGCAGGGCGGAGGAAAAGTCAGCTGGTTTAGTGCTAAACTGACCACGTGGAGTTTTTCCCACCCAGCCAGAGGGGGCTCCAGATCACCTTTCCTGGCTGTGTTACATAAGGAAGATGAGAATCTGTGCCTATAATTCTGAGTGACTTATGGACAATGACAGAAGGAAAATATTGTCCTTTTTGTTAAATTAGACTTGGATTAGCCTAGTGCTCACCATCCTCATTTTCTATTGCTGTCAGTAGGAGTAGAGACCCCTCAAAACCTCGTAAGCCTGGTAACTCAAAGTTAGCAAAACCAGCAGTTTAGAGGAAGAGACAACAGATCACTGCAGGCCATGTTGTGCTACTGGAATTAACACAAAGCTCTTCATTAAGGCAATCAGAGAAACGTGGCAAGCTCTGTTTCAGCCCCATTCAAAAGTGTGATGCCAAAGAGTGTTCCTGCTGAGCAGATTAATACAAGAATGCAGAGAATCCTGCTGCAAAACGCTTCCAGAGACAGTTTAACGCAGTGAAAATGAGTTACAAGAAAGTAAATACAGCATCTTGTACCAGTTGGTTATGAAGTTGTACTGTGATAAGCAGTGGAGTTTTATTGAGAGAATACTAATGAGCAATAATTGCCTGCAGTGAAAAGGGTAACATCTGGTCTGCATTTGACTTCACACATGAAAGCTGTTTGGCCTGACTTCCTGCCAAATCCCACAACTTTTGAGATCATCGGACGTGAAGAAGATGGAAATCCCTGTGTTAGCATCTCAAAACACTGAGCCACACTTGTGAGCAGAGGAGGGGAGTCTGTTCTTCTAGAGGTCTGCATGTGCCTGCTGTGCCATGGGCACTGCCCTGGGCTGAAACTTGATGCTAAAGCATTGGAAGATTCAATTTGTAAGTAATTCCTGACTAACCAAGATCAAATATGCTCATCTTACAGGTAAAAGGTTTTATCTGGGTGTTAGACCAGCTTGCTCTACTTCCCTTCTGTCTGGCATACATTTGATAAAACAGGCTTTTTTCATTTTATCCTGCAATCGTTTGCTGTTGAGCGCAGAGTTACGAAAATATGTTGTGGTTTGAAGGGTCCTTCACCTTCTCTCTTTTTCTTATACAGCAGTGCAATAAAACTGTTGGTTAAAACCAAGTTACCCTGTCAGGGCCACGTTGGTGCTGGCAGGAGTTACAAACCCACCTCCATCAGGAGGAAGAGTGGGTGGTGCTGAGCCTGCCGGGGGCTCTGGGCGTTCCAGTTACCCGGCAGAGAGGAACTGTGCTCTAAAAATCTTTCTTTTCTAGGAGTAAGGCTTTGGTGAGGATTCACAGGGATTTGACTCACGTTGCTAAATACTGCCTGTGACTACATGTGGACACGCAGGTGGCTTTTGATGGTTAAATAAAGGAACCAGCTCTAAATGCCCTGTGCTGGGTACTGGTGAGGCCACATCTCCAGGGCTGTGTCCAGTTCTGGGCCCCTCGTGACAAGAAGGACATTGAGGTGGAGCGTGCCCAGGGAAGGGAACGGAGCTGGGAAGGGGCTGGAGCAGCAGGAGCGGCTGAGGGAGCTGGGGGGGCTCAGCCTGGAGCAAAGGAGGCTCGGGGGGGACCTTCTGGCTCTGCAACTCCCTGACAGGAGCCGGGGGGAGTCGGGCTCTGCTCTCAGGGAACAGGGGACAGAACAAGAGGACACGGCCTGAAGCTGTGCCAGGAGAGGGTCAAGTCGGACATCAGGAGGAATTTCTCCCTGGAAAGGGTGGTGAGGCCTTGGCAGGGGCTGCCCAGGGAGGTTTGGAGTGCCCAGCCCTGGAGGTGTCCGAGGAAGGACTGGCCGTGGCACTCAGCGCTCTGGGCTGGGGGACGCGGTGGGGATGGGGCACAGGGTGGTACTCAGAGCTCCTGGAGGGCTTTTCCAACCTA
>VXAY01002382.1:6991-40030 GCA_013399855.1 Oxyruncus cristatus | reverse complement strand
CCTTCTCTCTTTCTTTACCCATTCTTCTTCTCTTTTCCTTCTCTTATGGGTAACTTAAAACCAATGAATTGTGTTTTACTAAAGCTGGTATACTGATTGTTTTTAGTGGGTGTTTCCTGTGGAATGGGCCTTTGTGCTGAATGTTTTAGTGAAATGCTTTTTTCATGGTTGTATTTTACCCCTGTAAAAACCTTTTGCCAAAATATTAAAATATTAAAAAGAATTTCTTTCAGAGAAGAGTGTGTAACTCTTTCTCTGGATGGTAATTGGAGGTCATAATGAACCAAAAGGCTTTTAAAAAGTCTTAAATAAAAATGTAACTGTTCTGGGTGTCTTATAGCTTACTCTGGAGAGTAAGAACTGGAACTGACTCTCTCTGAGTCTTACAACTCAATCTGAGTTCTGTTCCATTAATCTTAAATTATTTGATTACTTTAGCCAGTGTATGCTAACTCAATTCACCAGAATGCTTCAGCTGAACTTTCACACTAATCTGTATCACAAAACTCTCAATATCACACAGATTCCTCTTGTCTGGCCCTTTTTCAGTAACCTTTTACCACCCGATCCTTGGACACACCAAGTTTGAGTATGATGTTATCTTCTTGCTCTATTTTCAGATCTCGGAAACCACTCTCAAGGAATACAGTTGCAATAAGACGGATAACAAAATTAGAAGACCAAACAAAATTTGTGGAGCACAGAACAACACATTCATGACAGATACTATGACAGATGTTTGATCCAGACAAATGAGAGACAGTCCCATCCACTTCAACATTCTGCTTGGGGGGGTCTACTCATGTGTCCTAAGTATAGGTCAGGTTTACCCATGCTATCTCATGTTCTGATTTGTGCTATTCAGGTGATTACAGAGCATGGATTATCATTCAGCAGAAGGTTTATTCCTGGGGCAAATGGGACTTCTTTACACAGACCTCTTTCCTTTGTTCCATGCCTCACAACTCATTGTAGAACTGGCACCCTGGAACAAATCGAGTGAGACACTGGGGGGAGGCTTGATGGACTACCCTCAAGACCTACACTCTTTGGAAAAAGATCAGTCTGGGTTTTCTCTGTCAGCAGTGAAGTTTTCTGTAATTCTTAGAATTAGCTACGACATTATGACATCTCTATTTTGAGACATCACCCATCAGGTGCATTTGAAAATGATCATTAAAATAATTGAGTTTTAAAGTGACACAATAAGCAGAGAAAGACTGAATACTTCCATAGACAAGGACAAATGAATTCTCTCTATTTCCACGTACTGTCTTGATCCACCTTTGTTAAATTACTTCCCTTGACAAGTCTGTTTTTGACATTCACTTTTACACATCAGTACTAACTCTGTTTCACTTTGATCCCTCAAGCTTTATCTGCCTGGCAGTAGCTCAGTCACTGTCCTAATCCGGCCATAACCTTCGAGCTTCACCCTGGTCTATTTCAGTCACGTCCCATACTCTGTCTTAATTGGGAGATTTAAGCACTGTGCCAAAATCATGGATCCATTGTAGCACTTTACTCCAGTTTCTTCTTATCTTAATAGCCTCTATCACAGCTAAGAATTACTCCTCAAGTGAACAGACTGAGATCTGAAAGATGATGAAAATTCAAGATACATGTTAGCCCTCTGACTTCCCCTTGCTCCTCTATGTTTGTGTCCAGCCTTGGTCCACTATCTTAACTTAGATCACAGGGCTTCAGGTATTCTCACACGTTGATTTCACTCAGCCCCCACAGAATACTTATAGAGCACTTTGGGTGGAGACACTCAAACAGCCCAGCCAATTTGTAGCTGTTGGTGCAGTCCCCAGGCATACAAGAATAACGTGTCATGCTTCAGATCTTGTCAGGTCTTCTCTTGATCCGAACTTATTTTTAGTTATTTTTAGTTTTATGTGTGAAGTTATTTAAGAAACTCACCAAGCCTTTAACTTGGTTTTGGGTCAGAGCTGTCCCAGCTGCAACAGCGTAAATACTTAATGATCTTGTGTTTATGACTAGCCAAATGTTTTGTGTGTTTTTTTAGAACCAATTGTCTTTCTACCAATGAACACATTTTTCATTATAATTTTATTTATGTTTTGCTTTGTGCATTTGCATGTTTTCAGTCGAAAATAAATAAAACCATGTCTGAAGAAGGTTTATTAGACTGAAGCAGTTATATAACTAAGTTGGCCAAATAGAAATAAGTGCTGGCAAAAAGGCTGAAACATAAAACGACCCTGAGTATGCACACAAAAATAAAAAAGGAGGAAGAAACCCCCCCACTGGTGACACTGTACTCCTTCTTGGCTATGGAATAAAGGATGTAATAATTCAATATTCCTTTAATTTGCTGTTAGTTGACTCAGGAGCCAATGCCACATAGAAAGCTAAGAGTATCCTGGGATGCAAAGTAATGGCAAGAGATCAAGGGCAGTCATCCTTCCCCTCTGCTCAACACCGCTGAGGCCACACCTGGAGTACTGTGTCCAGTGCTGTGGCCCTTAGTGCAAGAGAGACATAAACTCTTGTTCTTCATGGAAAAAGAGAGTCAGTGCGGGGGAAGGGGCTGAGATCACACTCAGACTCTACCCCCTGCTAGAGAGCCAGATATACCAGGCTTGTCACACCAGTAGGAACTTTCTTTTATTTTATTTTAAATGTTCCAATACATCATTGTGGTGGGTTGACGTCGGCTAGATGCCTGGTGCCCACCCAGCTGCTCTATCACTCCCCTTCCCAGCTGGACAGGGGAGAGAGTGAGGGGGAAAACAACTCGTGGGTTGGGATAAGGCAGTTTATTAAAGCAAAAGCGATGTGGAAGCTTGTGTGCACAAAGCAAAGCAAAAGATAACATGGTTTATTCTCTACTTCCCATGAGCAGCAATCGTTGGCCACTTCTGAGAAGCAGGGTTTCAGCATGTGTCACAGTTCCTCAGCAGGCAGCCCTCAGACAATGAATGCCTGCCTTCCTGCTCCTTGCCTCAGCTTTTATATCCGAGCTGGCATCATGTGGTCTGGAATATCCCTTTGGTCAGTTTGGGTCAGCTGGACTGCTTGGGTCCCCTCCCAGGATCTTGCCCTCAACTGAGGGAGGAATGTTACAGTGCTGATGCTGTGCTCAGCAGTGCCCGTTGGCCATTGGTGTGTTATCAACACCCTTCTAGCTTCCAATGCAAAGCACAGAACTGTGAGGGCTGCTGTGGGGAAATGAACTCCGGCTCAGCCAGAGCCAGTACAGTAATGAATGTGGTCTAAATTAAATACCACCACTGACTGAGACTACGTATCTAAGGATGAAGAACATAAGATCCATCAACTGAAAGTGAGACACCTCCGAACTCCCGCTCAAGAGGGGGAGATGCTCAAGCTCCTGCTGCGTACCCAGCATATCTCTCAGGGAGATATATCTGAGAAGACAGTAGGGAGGCTTTCTTATTGCTTGAAAAACTTCTATTCCAGCACAATTTCAGATAATAGCTCACTTGATCATTTGACAGTAATAGTACAACCCAAGAGGCATGCAATACCCTGCAGTGAATCTGGCTGAAGTGATTTAGAGCTCTCTGAAAAGTGCAGGTAAAATGGCTCTGGGAGTTGTGAGGGATGCACTTGACTACTTAACCAAACTAGTGGTAGTTTGATTCAGGCTCTAAAGCTGACAAAGGCCTAAGAACTCCTCTTGCTCCAGTCTGTTCTCTGAAAACCCGTGAAGGGCAAAGTGACCCTGTGAGCACGGATCATGTGAGCTGGGATCATGCAATTAACGCATAAATAGCAGATGGCTTTTTCAAGAACCATTTATCAAGGAACAAAGGTACAAGGAATCTCATGCACACCTTTCCCCTCACAGGTAATTTGACTACAAGACAGCCACTTTATTCCATGTTTGTCAGCTGAGACTTCTTTGAGCTCTCCCTGCTGGGCAGTGTGGCTGCATGACCCTTGAGTGGGGACACCTCTCAAGATTGCTCCTTGAGGCAGAAAACTTTCACCAATGGTAGATATTTGGTAAACAACCAATATTGTGCATAACCTTGTATTATGATAACTACCAATTCTGTCTTGGTGACTTTGATTCTGTCTTGGTACTTTTGAACCACTGTTATATTGTTTGTGCAATAGGTATTAGAGTAAACTTTGCCATCAAACTGTTAAGTTGCACTTTTACATCATTATGTTTCAGTAGAAGCACTTTTGCAGATACCTTTGACAGCAGTTCTTTAGACAGTTTAAATTACACATTTGTGACAAGAGTACAGCAAGAATAACAGATAAACTTGCTCTTGCTCATGTGGCCTACTCAGTGGCCCACGGAAGGTTATGACTGCAGCTATGTGGTTCGCCCCAATTTTTTCTTGTGTATATCATTTTCAGTTATTTGTCTATTCTCATTTCTTTGGAATTGGATGAAAGCTTTAATGAAGTCACTCACCTAATGACTACATTGTTAAAATCTTGCTGTATCTGAAAATATAGCTAATGCTGAAAAAGGAAGTTGAAAAACTTCAAATATGGTTTAATTTTTTTTTATAGTCCATATACATTTAGGATTTGTAAATTCACACATGATTTTAATTAATCAGGTAGTTCTACAGCCTGAATTATCAGGAGAGGGCTTTCATTTACCTGAAGAAAAGCACAAAGATCAGTGTTTACAGAGCCACAGTGCTGTCTACTCTCTTACACGGATCTGAATCAGGGGTCATCTACCGCCACCACCTGCGTCTCCTGGAACGCTTCCATCAGCGCTGCCTCCGTACGATCCTTAACATCCACTGGTCACATTATGTGCCCAATACTTCTGTTCTGGAACAAGCAGCAGTCACAAGTATCGAGGCCATGTTACTGAGAACACAGCTGCGTTGGGCAGGGCACGTCTCCAGGATGAAGGACCACCGCCTCCCTAAGATCCTGCTTTATGGGGAACTTGCCACCGGCTGCCGCAAGAGAGGAGCCCCGAAGAAAAGATACAAGGACTTTGAAACAACATCTCAGCCTTGGCCATATTGACCACCATAACTGGTCTACTCTGGCCTCCAATCGGGAGTCCCGGAGACACACCATCTACAACGCTGCCGATGCTTTTGAGAAAGCACGCAGGGTCACCCTTGAGGAGAAAAGACAATGCAGAAAGAACCGTGCCTTGCAGAATATACCATCTAAGGAGTCTTTCTGCTGTGCCTTCTGCAACGGGACTTGCCTATCTCGTATTGGCCTCTTTAGCCACCAACGCGCTTGCAAGAAACGTGGGTAGAGCCCTTCCCAAATCTTCGTTCGCGAAGCTAAGCCATGATGATGATGATGACTGTTTAGATCCCTGAAGGAGCATTAATTTACCAGAATGCTGAGAAGTGGGAAGAGGGGATGAGAATTAGCAGGTCACAATTAGACTGGAAAATACCAAGCTTTTCTTAATTTCATCCTCCTACTTTATTCTCCAGGTATCCAAAAGTACTGTGCACAAAATTGATTATTTATGACTTTAATTATGCTCAGTACAATTCTAAATGTCTACCCATAGTTCCAGCTATTGACATGTATGCCATCAGTGCATCAATAAATACAACAAAGTCTGTCTACAAGTAAGCTATTAATAACGCCCAAGCCCGAGTGATCGTGGCCCCCCTGTTCAAATTTACTTGGGATTAAACCATATAAAGTTGATTGCTACATCCACATTACATCAGGTCTATACATGTTTCACCCAGGTCTTCCCTGTGCTTTGTATGGTGGTTTTGTAACTTTTTGAGATTCGTTTTTGAAGTAACTACAGATTGCATTACAGCCCAAAAAAAGTGTAGTTTCAGTTCCACAAAACAGACTGTGAGTTCTGAGTTCTGTAACTCTGCATGAAGCATTACAGGTATGTTTAATGGTAAGATTTCCTTGGGCTATGTTAGAAATAGAATTTACTTGCTAAAATAGATATAGACCTGCCAAAAAACTCAAATGTGGTCTCTTCTGGAGGCCTTCACTATTCCTTCTTTCATTTGCCAAGACTTTGAGATAAGGCCTGAACATTCTGACTGTCTGCCTGGGTTACATTTATTTGCACACTACTTCTTTTATGAATCAGATTTCCAGAGATGAAGACTTAACTTTCCAAACCAGTGGATTTTCCAGCAGCACAAAGTTGAAGTGACTATAGCCACACACAGGTGTCTAGAACACATCTGCTTTATTTTATCCACTGAAGAAGGGAACAGATGGTTAGTGCTTTGGGTATCCAAGACATCTACATAGGTCTGGAAAATACAACTCAGAAAATACAGAGCTGAAGGTTATGAAGATCCCTCAACAGTGTTTGAAGAGACACACATTTTGGAAAATGAATCCCAAACAATTTGGCTTCCTTTTAACAATATGAAACACTGTCCAGACTGTTCTATTGGCTCTCTCCCCATTGACTGCAACAGGGGTTTAGGCATATTTCACATGTAGAAATCTGTGGTATTGCCACAGTATTTAGGTGCTTTAGTCTTCGGGCTGAATCTCACTCTGAGTTGTAGGCACACAAGGGAGCTGGATTTCCCCTCTGAATGGTGTCTTTCGCACCTGCAATCTTATTGATACTTAATGCCTGGGTACTACTCTCCCGAGCAACAAGACCAGTAAAATCATTATTTATTTTATGTGTGGAGAAACTAAGGCAATGATAACTGAAGAGTTTTATTGGTCAAAGCTACCCATCATGAGCCAACAGCAGAGTAGAAGTGCCCTGAATTCTAGTCTGATGTCTTATCATACGGACAGCATTGACTTTGGAGAAAGAAAAAAAAATATCAATAGCGCTACAGTAGCTGCCCAGCACATTAAAAAAATAAAAAGCAAACAAGCAAACAAAAAAATGAGATGATCAATATCTGCAGTGAGGTTTAGAAAAAGGAGGGAAATTTATTTCCTCCAATGTTGTTCTTAGTTCTCTTGGGCTTTAAAGGATAATACACTGCATGATATTCTACCATCCTGGGAAATCTTACACTCAACCAAAGCTACAAAAAGCTTGCACGAACTGCATATGCTCACACTGTGCTTTTTACAAACCTGCCTGCTTTCAACCATTTGGAGAAAAACAGAGAAACAAAGGGGTAAGGTTTTAGCTAAAGGAAAGAGAGAAAAAAGCATAGATGCTGATCTCATGTTCACACAAAGACCATTTAATTTCTTTTTCTCTAGATTTGTTAGAGGTCTTTCTTCTCATCTGCACTCTGAGAATACCAACAGAAGTTGTGAATGTCTTAGAAATGGGCATTCCAGGTTCTTCTCAGGAACTGTAGTGACAGGACAAGGGAGAATGTCTTTAAATCAAAAATGAATAGATTTAGATTTAGATTAAATATTGGAAAGAAAGTCTTCCCTGCGAGGGTGGTGATGCCCTGGAACAGGTTGCCCAGAGAAGCTGTGGCTGCCCCATCCCTGGAAGTGTCCAAGGCCACGTTGGACTGGGCTTGAAGCAACCTGGTCTGGGGGAAGGTTTCCATGCCCATGGCAGGGGGTGGCACTGGATGGGCTTTAAGCTTCCTTCTAATGCAAACCATTCTACAATTCTATGATTCTATGAGTAGTTTCCAAGAGAAACAAAGTGTGAGAGAGAAGAAAGGGGGGTTGCTTGGGAAGGAAAAGAGAGGTGGATACAAAAGATTAAAAGTCTAGAAACATGGAAATTTGTTATTGTACTTGATGTTCTTTTAAAAATCCTATGACCTCTGTTGAGAGTATGAGTTAAATATAAGCTTTCCTTCACTCTTTCTTTCTGTATTATATGCAAGATAGTTATGTGGTAAAATCTGGCACTAGTATTCCACTTTCACTGGACTACAATGTAAAAAACATTCACCATTATTTTTATGCTGAGAAGTTTCATTCTCAAAACATGGAGAGTGATCCAGTATTTGAGGACAGATGCCTGAAATACTCCAATTAATCACCCTTTTTTATTAAATTATTAGTCAATATTCTAGGGTACTATGAGGTACATCTGGAATTTTTAAAGCCTGTATTAGAATGTGGGACCATAATTATTATTTTCTCTTTTTGACATCCTTTTCATTCAGGTACTTTTCAATTATGGTTTCTATTCTATAGAATGCTCAGATCACTTAAGCTAGATTTTCCCCTTGTACTGCTTAGAACTTCATTGGCTATACTGGAAACCAAGTTACCTGCCTTACCTGTCAGCATTTACTACAGTTAAATCTCATGGAATGTCCATACACCAAGTTGTTAAAATAGGGTTGTGGAGTCCCACATACAATACAAGCTGGAAAATGTGAAAGCCACCCCCTTAGAAATGAAATTTTATTTTATCTTCTGTCACTTTATTATTTGGCAGCAGAGATGTTCTTCTAATGAAATATGTAAGTTATGTAATTAGACTGATTTTATACAGATTATCTATAGGTAAGAGAAAAATCAAAAGTGAAATAGATATTTTGAAACTCAAAGAAATAATGAAATCACAAAAATACGTGGTTCTCTTTCTTTGTTTCATAATATTAATGGATTTTTTTCTTAATGTTTTGTATGAAAAATATTTTGTGAAACATAAATCCTGAACATCATTCTAGAAAATCAGTTGATTATTGGATAGGAATGCTCGTGAATAGTCTAAAAAATGTTGTTTGAAACCTTCCCTAAGAAGTGGAAAAGAAGAAGAATAAACATCAAACTTCAGGTATTTCATGATAAATCAATTCTATCAATTAATGTAGAAGAAAAATTTACTAATGGGTACTGTAATTACCGTAGTCTAAAATGATATGAAAGCTGTTATTTTGGATGAGAAATTACCTATTTTAGTCAATCCATCAATTTACTGAAAATGAGAGAAATTTTCAGGTGCACAGGTCTTTTCCAATTTTGAAAAAAAAATAAATGCATATATCCCATAACCCTCACAAACTTAATTAAAGTACTAAATTTGACAGAAAAAACACTTTTTTTCTTCTGCAAATATTCAAGAGAAAGGGACAGAATAAAACAGCTCAAGACAAGTTTCTTTTACTCGAGTCCAGTCACTCAGAAAGACTGTGCTTTTATCCAGATCTCTTGTCGTTAGCGGCCATCTGGCGGCGGAGATCAAAAGCTCGGAACTGAGATCAGAAGCACTTTTAATAATGCTGCCTCTTCCCTTTGACTGCCTTTTTAGTGAAATTGGGGTTAAGAAGGTCTGTGAGGAAATCAGTGAAACCTAAGCCTTTTCTTGAAGCGACTCACCAATTCTACTGTAGGCCTCAAACATTTTCAGAATTGGTTAAATAATAAAGAATGTCAATTAAAGAACTGGTGTGGAATGTCTACTTAAACTGGGTATTTGTAACTCCAGTATGAAAAAGATGCTTGGGGGAGATAATACAAGATGTTCCTTATTGCTTTATTTTTCCTCCTTATACCTTCCAGGTCTTCAAGGTCATCATGATACAAGAAAATAATACCCACATCCATGAGTTCATCCTCTTGGGATTCCCTACCATCATAGAGCTACAGGCTCTATTGTTTGTAATTTTCCTCATTGTATATTTGCTGACTGTCATTGAAAACATAGTTATCATCACCTTAGTCATAAGAAATCACCAGCTCCACAAGCCCATGTACTTTTTCTTGGGTCATCTAGCTTTTCTAGAGGCCTGGTACATCTCAGTCACTGTTCCTAAATTGTTGGTCAACTTTCTGGTGAAGAATAAGAACATCTCCTTCACAGGATGTATGGCCCAGCTCTACTTTTTCATTGCCCTGGTCTGTACTGAATGTGTCCTTCTGGCTGTCATGGCCTACGACCGCTATGTGGCCATCTGCAACCCACTGCACTACACAGTCATCATGAACCACAGAGTCTGTGTGTACCTGGCCATGGGCTCTTGGCTGGTTGGCTTTCTCATGTCTCTACTAAAGGTCTTCTTCATTTCCCAGCTCTCCTTCTGTGGCCTTGGTATCATCAACCACTTCTACTGTGACGTCAGCCCTTTGCTCAACCTTTCTTGCACTAAGCGGTTAGTTGCAGAGATGGTGGACTTTGTCTTGGCCTTGTTTATTTTGTTGATTCCCCTCTCTGTCATCGTAATTTCTTACACGTGCATAATCAGCACCATTTTGTTCATTCCCAAGGCCCAGAACAGGAAGAAAGCCTTCTCCACCTGTGCTTCTCACCTGGCTGTCGTTATCATCTTCTTCTCAGCCACCCTCTTCATGTATGCCCGACCCAGGAGTATACACTCCTTGGATCTCAACAAGTTGGTTTCCATAATTTATACTATAGTCACTCCAGTGCTAAATCCATTCATTTACTGTCTGAGGAACCAGGAAGTAAAAGACATTTTATGGAAGGTCATGTCTGCTCTCCCCAGAGTTTCAGCATCTGATCACTAATATAATGCTTGGAAGATAGTCTTCTCATTGAAGTTTTCTGAACCCTGTGAAAGTCTAATAAGACTTTGACAGAAATGGGTATTATGGTTCTCTTTCAACATCAGTGGTTAAGAATTCCTTCTCCTGAGTCAACCTGCATGTTCAGCTAACATCAATGAATGCTAATTCTTCATGACTGTAAAAGAAGGTATCTCTACTGAACATATTACACATCATTCCTGAGGAGTAGAAAAGACAATAAACATCATCATCTTCCTTTAATGTATATCTTTGGTATGCATCAAAGAACAATATTGCATTCTGATCCTGATCCAACTTAAAATGAAACTGTGATTCAAAGAACTTGAGGCAGCAAATAAATAGTTATGTCAACTTTTTTTCACAGAGGTTAGGATGGGAACTTCGGTAATTCAGATAATATCAATCATTTTAGATGGCTGGCATAGTAGAATATGGATCAACACTGAGAATTCCTTCATTACTAACTTCAAATATAACTTTGGGAAGTAGCTGAGATTCACAAAACGAAGTTTTAAGTTTGGAGAAGAGGGTTAATTTGCATAGTTTGATTTCCATTTTAAATGCTAAGTGAGCCTCCTGATTTTCAAGTGTTATTTTCCTCTGGTCCTTCTATATTGCATGAGGAGATATAAGCACTAAAGAAGAATTAGTTGTCTAAACACAGGTATCTAACAGCATTTCTGGTACCATATGGTATCTATACAGACACTGGACCTGTAGGAGTCCTGATCTTTCCTGAAGTAACATTCAAAGGAGAGAGTCAAGAAGAACTTGAAACAATTCAAGAGAAAAGACAAAGAGGTCATAAAGTAACAGATGCAGAAGGTTCTTACACAAAGACATTCCTTTACATGGATAGAGATGCCAAGTCCTACCTCAAATGTCCTTCTCTCCAGAAATGTTAAGGTCTTGCCAAAGGTCTTGAGTGAGATGTCAGACCCCTTCTTTATGAAACAGTCACAATACATGAATGTGTAGACAAATTAGGGGTATATGCTTTGTGAAACCAGTTGATCATGTAGGCACAATAATAGATAACTACTCAGGTACAGATTCATAAAACATAGTTCAGTGTAATTCCTGAAGAATTTCTGACAGTGACTTATTCACAGGGAGAATCAATAGCTTGTAACTGAGGAATAATCACCTCCAGAAAACATTTCACAGCAGCTAAGTTAGGTTATTGTTTTGTTTCCCGAACTGCAAGTGCTGTGGAGAGAGCATCAGAAAGCCAGAATTTGTCTTCATGATTTTCTTTCTTGGACCCCTTATTAACAAACAAGCAAAGTAAACACTGCAATCCCATGAGTAATTACTTATATCTTATGCAGTCTTATACTGAACTGAAGGGACAATAAAGTTTTTCACAGTTCTTCTTCAGTAATTTTTGTAGGGCAATCACATCCTTCCAAGGAGGAATTTATCCACCGGTATTTCAATGTGTACAGCACACATAGAAACTACAGGGAGCAACATATGTAAGCTTCTGAGCTGCTTGTTGATATGTGCTTATAGAGTCAAGGAAGAGAGGAATAGATGTGGCTATGGAATAATTCCTCTGACCTGTTTTCTTCTTAATGGGAGTACTACCTGGAAATGCCTGTATTTTTTTATTCCCTAGAAATAAAACAAGCTGACTCTATTGTATGCTGGATAATTAAACTGACAGCTATCTAAATTTCATTAGATGAATTCCAGCTTTTCAGTATAGTCTTCTTACGTTAAGGTAGCTCAGGTGTTTACTCCAGAAATGTAAGCATTATGTTTGCCTTAGGAGAGTCACTATCACTCTCTTGCAATTGCTTATTTAGAGATTTGACTGATGTGTAAGATGGACAATTTGAAAATTGAAACAACCAGATATCCCTGATTTTATAAGTAGAATTAATACTGTCTGGGTCAGGAAGTACTGTATATATGTGCCAGGGAGACAAACTACAAATGTAATAATGTAATTTAGGCTATGAAAAAAAAGACGTTTTTCAACTTCTTTCAATTTCTCATGGTACTAAAAGCTAACACTAATATGGTTACAAAGTTATATGAGTTTGTACATTACAAGTCTTATATTATTTTTTATATAACCACTTCTGCAGGTATAAAATATTTTAAATTAACAATACCTGGAGTGGTGTTTCAGTGTCAATGAGTCATTTTATGAGGATAAATGTTCTTTCATCACTGAAAATCTAGTTTATTATACGCTTTTCTCTAATAAATCTGGGAAAGGGAGAAGAGGTTTGTTTCTTTGCTTTTAATAAGAAATAAAATATTACAGTAGTAGAACTTTAAAACAAGATGTTTTAAATCTTATATTAAATCTTATATTAGATTACAGGATGGCAAGGAGAGAAATGTTCAATTTCCAGTCTGAGGGGAAATTTCAATTCAAAATTTGAAATTTCAATTCAAAATTTCAAAATTTCAATTTTGATCTGTAGAAATTAAGAATTTTATATGAAAATTAGCATTAAAAAAAAAAGGTGGACAGATAGAGAAATGGCAAAAGAGGATATGGGAGTGGAAGAGACACAGATGTAGAAATGAAATGCATTTCTCCAAAACATAATTCATCTTCCCGGAGAGCTCTATTTAGTATAACACGTGATGTTCTCTGGAAATACCTCTTTCACTTACTGAATATCTTGAGGCTTTCTATGCTGTGAAAATGTAGCAGGGACCAAGCTCTACTTCACAGGCAGTGCTGGAATGACTTAGATTTCCAGAACTAAGCCCAATTGTCTAAGTCATACAGATGCATCCTGGATATTCAGCATCCCCTGCAAGTTAAAGAGAATTGTGCATCCAGCTGTTATATGGGCATTAAACACCCATGGATTTCACTAATAATCTAGTCCACTAATTATGAACCAGATATCAAAATATCATATTGAATTTGTCCTTATATGTTCAAAATGGTGTATGGTCTGAATGTAATAATGCTCCTCCTTTTCTCCCTCCCTCCATGTTTTTCCTTTTCTTACTATTATCATTCTTCCTGTCTTTTATCTTGCCATTTTTTCTTTTCTTTTCTGCAGTTTTTCTTCTCATTATTTCTTTGATTTCTAAAATATCCATTTTCTAAAATATCCATTTTCTTTTTCATTGGCTTTACTTTTTCTCTGAACCCCTTGGTCATGAAGGATAAAAAAAATTTCCAGGAATTTGTCCTCTTGGGATTTGCAATTACCATGGAATTGCAGATGTTGATCTTTGTGATACTCCTGGTGGTCTACATGCTGACCTTCTTGGAAAATGTACTCTCAATTATCTTCATACATGTGAATAATCTGCCCCACTAATCCATGAAATTCTTTCTGAGCAACCTCTCCTTCCAAGGAGGCTTGGTACATCTCAGCCACTGTTGGTGAACTTTCTTGTTGAATGCAAGAATGTGTCTTTTGGAGGCAGTACGATGCAGCTTTACTTCTTCAGCTCCCTTATTTGTACTGAGTGTGTCTTCCTTGCAGTTATGACTTATGATTGTTACATCCGCAATCCCCTGAGCTATTCAATCATCATGAACCACCAGCTCTGCATGTTACTTGCCACATGCTCCTGGCTCATGGGCTTCTTTACCTCTATGCTGAAAGTAGTTTTCATCTCTCAGATGTCTTTTTGTGGCTCCAGTATCATCAAGCACTTCTTGAGTGACATCAGCCCCTTGCTGCATATATCATGTGTGGACATGACAGTGGCTGGAACAGTGAATATCATCCTGGCCTTACTTATATCACACTGTCACAATTATTTCCTATATATGCATCATCAGCACCATCTTGCATGTCCCCACATCCCAGAGCACATTGAAGGCTTTCTTAACCTGTGTTTTTCACCTCACTGTAGTCACTATCTTCTTTTCAGTCTCTCTGTTCATGTATGCTTGACCCAAAAGAATTCATCTTTTTGACTTCCACAAGCCGATGTCCACTGTGTACACTACTGTATATCCCATGCTCAATCCCTTCATTTACTGTCTAAGGAACCAGGAGGTTAAAGTGGCTTTGAAAAAATCTTCATTGTTAGGCAGATGGTCCCCAAGGCCTCCAAACCATTGCTGTCCACCATTAAGATAGTTCCTATGGACAGAATGTAAGTGTGAGAGTTAGAAGGAAAAGTTTTAAGATTTAGGTTGTACTTAGTCAGATCTGCAATCATAATAATGCTGAGTAACTCAAGAAACTGAGACATATATATGACCCCTTTGTCTGCTTTTACTGACATGCACTTCAGGGAACAAAAAGACATGTCTGGGATATCATACATCAGTGTCTTTGAGAACAGAATTTTAATGTTCTATTAATATCATATGATCCAAATCCAGGCAATATCTGACAGATAAGGTGGGATGCATATGCCTAACTATAGGCACCTGCTTAATGTTTTAAAAACCTTGGGTATTCTTCTTTACGCATTTACAAATGTGATTTTAGAAGGGAAGAGTCTTTTCTGCAGTTCCTGTATCACATCTTCCAGTCCAAAAGGGGAGGTCTCAGGGCACTCCACACTGTTTCAAATTCTGCAAGAAGCTTCGGAATTTGAATCAATGCTACTGGAAGATAGTAACTGTAGAAGGTAAGGAAGTGTTTACTGTGGAATGGAAGAAGCTCAACTTCTTAAGGAAGGCTGAAATAATCTAAATAAATTGAAGATTTAAAATCCTCTACACTGCAAATAAAATAACTTTTTTCCTTTTTATATAGGCCATTTTCAATAATTTCTGTCATATATTCTGCTGAAGTCACTGTGTCTTAGTTTGAATATGACTGAACATACAGTTGTTTTGGAATTTTGTGTATTTTAGATTAAGTGGCCGCATCACTGCTGCCTTTGTCAACATCTGTACCAGTAAATTCATTTACTCTAGGGAGTGATCTGTGGCCATTTGGCTAAACATATCATAGTGTCAGATATACCCTGATAAGCTTTGTGGACAGGCCCCTTTGATGAAGGTGGCCATGCTAATGAGCAATTCCTTGATTGTGACCTACTTCAAAGCCTTTTGCATCTGTTCACCCAGATCTTCTATCAGTCTGTTGTGTGCTATTCACTGCCACTTCTCTGTTCCACAACAGCAATACGAACTTCTCAGTTTCCCCCATGTGTCTTGCCCCATAAATCTTAATATGCACTTCTTTTAAGGGATCCTTTTTTTCCCACTTTATTTGGTTTTTTACTTTTTTGTGAAGTTATTTAGAATGACACTGTGGTTAAAATACTTTTGATGCAACTATATTAAAATTCTTTTAATAAGACGTGTTTTATTAATGACAATGACAATGTTGGACTACTAAATATTGTATACAGTAATTCAGTTTCCCTGGCTAGGTGGCCCACGATGTCTAGATTTCATACTCTTCATCAATCATCCCTTTTAGAATGGCCAGGCTCTGCCTGAATTTCATTACAGAAGTTACACACAGAGGATCAATTAATCCACAAGACAGTGGATTAACCCATAAGAAGCTGCATGCCATGCACATCACTTGTCTGTTCCACACCTGTAATTTGATCATGTTAGTGCTCACTGTGAATATACGAGTGTTCACTTCCAATTCATCTTTTCAAATGCAAGGTAAACCTTCAAGGTTTACTCCAGCCACAGAGGATGAAGCTGTTTTGCCTTATCTATACAGGCAGTCGTAGAGGTTCTTGCATTTAAAATTCTCATCTTCTCCCTATCTTGGGACTAGGGAAGGCCATAGAACACAATATGTATGAAGGCTTGTGGTTCTAATTCCAGCCTCAAGTGGCCCATCTCTACCAGAGGCAGTCTGATAAAAGGCTTAGTTTGCCCTCTGGGAAGGAGTATCTTCTTTCTTCCCTGACCAGCACTAGAGAAATCACTCCATATCTCTGGCAGTGAAATCAAGTCAAATACATCATATGATCAGTATAACACATTTGTTATCCTGCACCAGGCTGTACTGACTAAGTACAGGGCTGCTGAACATACATCCCAGAACAGCCCTAACGATATTGTTTCCTATATTCCTTTTTTCTCCTTTTCCTTCCTCCAAATAAACAAGTAGTTCTTATCTTTTTTTACACATTTGCATTGGTTTTGCTGATTTTGCAATCTTACATGATAGATACATCCTTAGTACGTGACACCTTGAAAGACAGCAGCCCTTTCTCAGTATCTTTTAGTATCTTTCACCCTACAGAAGTTCCCAATACATTGTTTTGTTACCTGGACTTACAAAGTACTCACAAAACCAGCAGGCATTTTAAACTTAAATGACAGACCTTGTTCTAAAATATATAATGTTTATGAACTTTTCTTAATACAAAATTATCTGCATTAAATAGGATAGAGGTACAATGTGTTTATAAACAGGTCCTTTCACTGTAGGAGGCAGTAGATTTGCAGCCTTTCTGGTGTTGGTTTCAGGCCACTGCCCTGTCTATCTTCAGAGGAAGTAATTCTTTCCCCTAGATTAAAGGGGAAAGAATTTCCCATTCAACTTTTTTCCCTTTCCCTTCAACTCTTTTGCCTGTTGTAGATCTAGACCCCTTTGGGATAACAGAACCAGAACCTTTAGTATAGAGATTCAATCATTTTCTGGATATGATCTTGCCAAACACTGCATTTCCCTCCACATAAAAGAAGTTTCTCCTGATGTACCCTAATAAATTACAGTTTGTGGTTTTTGCCGTATGTTAGTCTTTCTGCCACAACTGAGATGTTCATCTTGTCATCCTTTTAGCTCACGTTGGAGTTGCTGAAGGCTGCGATTAGGTCCCCTCTCAGCATTCTCCTCATCAGACAAAAAAAGATTAGCCATATTCTTACCATCTGTACTGTAGATAGTTGTTGGCTATAGTGGTCCATTATCTCCACTATTCTTATTATCTTACTCTGATTTGATTGGTAATAAGTTCAGTTAATTTCCCCAAGTTGAGTCTGATTTTCCCATGATGACAACTGGTGAGGGATCTCTCCCTTTCCTTATCTCAACCCATGAGCCTTTGATTATATTTTCTCTCTCCTGACGAGTCAAGGATGGGGAGTGATAGAGAAGTCTTGGTGGGAACCTGGTGTTCAGTTAAGGTAAACCCACCACACTACCAAAACTGCTTCCTGGATTCCTACGGCTATGCTGTTTTTGAGTCCCTTTAAGTGGAAACGAGTAAGAATTAAGAACATCCCAAATGACACTAAACTGATGTGCTTAGGCAGCTGAACTCAGTCTTAAATGTTTGCATGTTAGGTGTTTAAATTGGTACAAATGAATCCTATATCTAACATATAATTAAATGTAAATATATGTATAAAACGCCATTTTGACGCTGGGGTTTTAGTTTATAATTATTGTGCATAACTCACATTGTGAGTACTTGAACAGGTACTCAGGCACTAAAGTGAGTTTCCATATGTCAGTGTCATCAAGGGAGACAGATATATAGGATCAGGCAACCTGAGAAACTGAGTCTGTCTGTTCTGATAGAGGTATTTCACACTATTAGGGGACTCATTTCAACATAATATTTTTACTGTATTGTACTATTCAGAAAATGCATAGCTTGGCTATTTATAGATCTGAAGGCTGTAGAAATAACTCCAGTGTAGGTGAAAATACTCTGAAGCGATCCCCAGTTAAGGCTCTGGATTTAGGTTAGGACACTAAAATACTTTTCTACATTAGCTCTTGGTAAATGACTGCCATATCCTCTGCCTCACGGTATGTTTTTATTTTCCTCTACCCTACAAAAATCAATAGACACTACCTGGTATTATTCCACTGTTCAGTGTCTCAGAAAACATATTAGACATTTTCAGAGTTTATTACTTTTACTCTGCATGGAATCACAGAAGAAACAATCCCTCCTCTTTCTGTGATTGCTTCCACTGGGAAGCTATCTATAATTTCTTAATAAAATCTCATGAGACACCAAAGGTAAATAAAGTGATTGTTTTATCTGCGTTGTTTTAAATCATGTAACTGACACAACAGCCTACACTTCCTCTGTACCCTATTGATCATATTCTCTAGGATCAACTCAGGCAGTGGATTCTACTCTGAATTCCCACTACAGAAGGTGGAGAACAGTTTTGTTTATAATAGCCTGGGCTGAGCTGTTTTTATTTCTGAAGGATTAATCTGAGTTAGCTGCAAACAAACCAGACCCAGAATTATAGTTCGCTTGCACTTATGTTGTGCCTCAGATGCTATGTGTACCTTTTATCTCAATAAGCTTTATGTAGATACAAGTCTCCTCAGAGCTAGACACAGAAACCTCTAATGGACTCCTTCAGATATGTTTGGAGGGTTTTTTAAATATCAAATTGAATATCACTGTGGGACTTCATAATTCCATCACAGTTCATGGGATATACATGATATAACTTTAGAAATGTTTAGATGTAGAAAATAAAATATTGGCAATGTGCATGTCTATCTATAAGCTGTGATTTCTTTATACTGGAGAGACAATATCATAGCATCATTCATCTGGCTTATTTTAGACCTGTGTCTTAGATGAGACAGGACTTGGAATGCATATTTATCTCCATTAAATATAAAGTATAATGCATGCCTTAATTTTTAAAATTAAAAATTCTGAATTGAGCAGATAGATTTCAAAAAATTGATTTCTAAAAACGCAGCAACAAAGTGTCTGAACTTTTACAATGTCTTTAAATCGTGGTGTAACATATTGCTATGAATTTAAGCCTATCTAGTTAGGTTTCATTGTATTAATTTATTGCAGGTGGATAAGCTCATCTTTCTTCTACAGAATGGGTGGGAGTAATGAAACCAAAGTCATGTATTTCATTCTTCTGGGTTTTCCCACCACTGCTGAACTGCAGCTGCTTCTCTTCTCTACTTTACTTCTGTCTTATTTATCAACTGTGTTGGAAAACTTCCTTATCATTCTCATAATCCGAAACAACCACAGTCTGCAAAACCCCATGTATTTCTTCCTAGGGAATCTGTCTTTCTTAGAGATTGGGTATGTTTCTGTCATTGAGCCAAAGATGCTTATAGACGTCCTCTCTCATGACAAACATATCTCATTCCAGGGGTGCATAACACAGTTGTATTTCTTTGTGACTTTCATTTGTACTGAGTATATCCTGTTAGCTGTTATGGCCTATGACCGCTTCTTGGCCATCTGCAAACCTCTCAGATACTCATTCATCATGAATCATCAGTTCTGTGCTCAGTTGATAGCTGGCTGTTGGATGTGTGGTTTGACCACTTCTTCTATCAAGCTGAGCTTTATAGCCCAGCTCTCATTCTGTGATGTAGCTGAAATCAATCATTATTTCTGTGATATTTCACCCTTACTGAATATCTCTTGCAGTGATTCCTCTTTGGTTGAGGTAGTGGACTTCATCTTGGCTCTGATAGTCATCATGGTACCTCTTTGTACTGTGGTGACCTCCTATATTTGTATCATATTCACTGTGTTGAAGATCCCTTCTTCTCAGGGGAGGCAAAAGGTCTTTTCCACCTGCAGCTCCCATTTGACTGTAGTGTTATTGTTCTACTCCACCACTCTTTTCACTTATGTCCATCCTAAGCTCATGTATACCTACAGTGCTAACAAGCTGGTATCAGTCCTGTACACAGTAGTTGTGCCACTCCTGAATCCTCTCATATATTGTCTTAGAAACAAAGAGGTCAGGTTTGCTCTGGGAAAGACCTTTACTTGCACAAGACACATCTGAGAAATCAAATACAGACTCCTGGAGAAGGGGCTTTGCTCATGGAGATCAACTGGCAGTGCTGATGAGCTAAAGTCAGGAGGTCCAGACCTCAATCCATGCCAAAGTGAAACTCTCCTATTCACGCATGCAGTGCCCCTATTTCCTGAACTAGAGCTTAATAAATCTAATGTAGATCTATGTATATACTATGGCTTTGATTTGAGATGATTGGGGGGGGGTTGTTTGTTTTGCCCCAAAGAATCTATGTTGTCACCCATTCTTAAGTCTCCAGCTGAACAACTTCTCCAGTTTTCAAAAGAAGTTTTGGAAATGCTAGAAACTGACCTAACCCATTGATTTCCCTGGATAGAAATTTGATTTACCAGGTCCAGTAGACATTGCAAAATGCATGAAAAAATCAGATACCTACACCTGATTTATTTACTCTGACATTCCATTACTGTCCCTTGAAACAAATAGGCAGCGGAAAAGGATGAGTAATTTTAACATTCTTAGATAGCTGGTGCAGGATAAAATGAACCCATCCTCTGAAGAAAACAACTTTTCTTTGATAGCCATAGAGAAAGTATAATGTGAGTAGCCCATGCTGCTCACATGGTACAGCTGCAACTGTCACTTGGCCTCTGTCAACAGACCCCTGGTCCCCTGAATATACGTATTGCACACCAACTAATTTGCTCCATGAAGAAATTCAGACACAATTGAAAGGACAGGTCACTTCAATGTTTTCTTCAGACTGCACGAGCCTTGGATCCAGCAGTATTCCAGCAGGAGTCATGATCCTATGCACGCGTCTGGAAAGACTGAGTTAAACACTGATCCTCTGGTGAAATGGGGCCTTTAAGAAAACTACTCCATGTTCAGAATATCAAAGTGCTTCAAAACATGTAATATTCTGTAGCAAACAAACAAATAAATCTGTCAGCGAAGTGCATCCCTATATGACCATATTAATATGGGTTTGAGTTTATGACTGAGACTGTAGTTTCTGGTATTCTATGCTCTTTATTAGTATATAGCCTTTTCAGATTTTGCAGTTCATGAAACATCCAGTTTTCCAGGAAAGAAACTGTAAGACACTTGCTGGAAGAACTCGTCTATGCATATTGTTGCCTCGCATTGCCACAGATATAACTTTCAAATCAGACCCTTGTGAGTACTTGAGCACAAGGTTAAGGAGAGGTGTCAAGAACAGCCTGAAGTTAAACATAATGGGGAGCTATCACCAGAAATGTAGGGTGCTGGCTGTATTACAGGTATTAGCAGAAAATCTGTGATAAGAAAATAGGTAACTGACACAATATGAATATGCATTACAATATAAACTATTGGAGAGGAGCAAAAAAAATCCAGTAGTTCTTTAAATCTGCATTAGAGATCAATAGCTACAGATACAGGTAGATACAGATTCCTCTAAAAATATGTAAAAATTAGACATTGAAGTCTAATGTCTATTTAGACATCTAGGCAAACTACCCTAGGCTCCTTTACCACTCACGCATATGGATTATCACCCTAAAGGATATTTATTCTTTTATCTTTAACATATGCCTATATGTTCAGCCATCTCTAGGAAAACAGGAATCATGAGTAAAAGTTACTTGGAAAGACAAATGCAATCACTCCAAACATCCCTTTTCCCTCTTTCTTTCCCCAGTTTTTATTGCTGAGCATGATGCTATATGGTCTAGAATATCCCTTTGGTCAGTCGGGGTCAGCTGTCCCAGTTGTGTTCCCTCACAACTTCTTGCCCACCGCCAGTGTCGTCGCTGGCAGAGTTGTACAAGAAGCAGAAAAGGCCTTGACACTGTGCCAGCGTTGTTCAGTAATAACTAAAACATTCCTGTGTTCTCAACACTGTTTTCATCACAAGTCCAGAATTTAGCCCCATACAAGCTACTATGAAGTAATTTAACTCTATCCAAGCCAAAATCAGTACAGTGTCAGCTCACTTTGTTCTCATTACAGTATATTAAATTATTTATACACCAACAATCACCTAATCTATTTCTTCTCTTATTTTAGTTTTTCATTTATAAAGTGCAAATGATAGCATTTCAGTACTCCATAGTGAGTTCTCCATTGAAGTATTAAATTTTGCAAGGTGTGAAGTTCCTTTAATACAGTGATTTGGCTACACACATTGACACTGGGTTTAAAGCACTGATCTGAAGATGATTGTTTTGAAATTAATGTCAAGAAAATCTTTCAAATACACTGTGAAGAGGATTATCATCCAATTATTATGGGTTTAGGTACACTAATAATGGTGTCATTAGATAACCTGAGATGAATAATTGATTACCTATTCAGCAGAGGTTTTTAAGTGTTCTTAGGGAAAGAGAAAACACAGAAAAGTCTTATACAAACACAATCTTTTTGAGAATGCAAGTTATCTCTTGCATCTTAAGTTCATGTCTGAAAGCTTTCCTAATAAACACTTTCGTAAATTCAAGTTTAAGTGTAAATAAGTCACCTCCCACAAGTAATCTAGGTAAGACTGGAAGTCCTGTTTTAGCTTTTGAGACCCTTACCATCTCTCTTATCTTGCTCTCTGCCTCTAGGAGCTGATGGGAATGTATGCAAAAGTAAAATAGTCTGGTTTTAGAAGAAATTGATCTATCACGAGCCACTAAATTTGAGAAGCTTTTATATCAAGAAGAGAAACATTGATTTCATGTAGATTTATTTAAAACTACAGACCAGAACAATGAAAATTTAATATAGTCTGCTGTAACTAAATGTGGTTCTCCTGTGCTGAGAAGAATGCAAATTTGCTTATTGAAAAACAGAAGCATGTCCTGGGGCATCTGAGATACCCACACAGGAGTTGTGAGATGCTTCTTTTCTTCCTGGAGTGGTTTCTGGATTCTGGACCAGTTTTCCATTAGAGGCTGGACACTAATGTGAATCACGTTTCTAAGCTTTAGGTGGTGAGTACACTTTCTCTCCCAGTCAGAGAAGAGAGCACATTTAGTGGAAAGTTGGTTCTGGTTAGAGAAGAGAAGCATATTGGTTGGGGAGAAGGTAAGGGTGTCGGTTCTATTTTCATAATCTGGAAGGAAACAGATTGTAATGGCTAACAGGATTTTTATTAGGTCCACGGTGTTTTGCTGAGCAGAAAGAGACCTACAAGGGAACGGGAGGAGTTCTACATAAGAGACAGTGAAAAATCAGGGGTAAAAGAGACATCGAAGCAGCATCAGACTTTATTGTTTGTGTTTTACTCTTGGTTTTTCTTCAGGCAAAGACAAATGGCACAAGGGAAAAATATCTCATTTGAGGTTCAGATGTCTGCTGTGAAGATCTAAGACTCTAGAAACTAAATCCCTAGGGTTTTTATGCACACCTATTAAAGTATATATAAGCAACATGCTAAGGAGAATACCCTTAAAACAAGTGAAATGAAAGGCCTGTGATCTATTGGTTACCAAGAGACTACTGAAAAATCAGTTGAGTAGAAAACATGTTCAATTATTTTGACTATGTGTTCAAGAAATCTGAATTCCAAAAACCAAACCCGGCTTTAATCACAGTATTACAAGGTATGTGCATTGTGTTTTGTGAACTCTGAGGTTTCCTTTGCTATATTTAGTGATAGAACTGGACTAAAAATAGTTTCCTCTTTTTTTGATTACATAGCATGTAGTAATCCGGGCTTATGAATACAGTCAGCTCTTCTGGAAAGTAAGTCTGCTAACAGGAAGCCAGTATTTAATGTGTCTGCCTTCTAGACTTTCTGGTTTTGATCAACCAGAGATTCTTCAGATCTCAGGTGAATCAAAAATCTTCCCCTCTCACTGGCTATAAAAGTATTTCCAGCATCTTCACTCTTAGCTTAGGCTTTTGTTGGTCTCTTTTAAAAAGACATTTACTTAAAGCAGTAATAATTGTTATTTCAACTTAACAATTTTTGATAGCATGTAGGATCCCTTTCAGTTGACAATATGCTTGATTATTATGAAATTATTTTGTAAGTTTACATCTGTTACATTTAAATCATTGATGGTTACACATAAAACCAGAATAAAAATAATAATTTAAATATCAGGTCAGTTAGGTCAGACAAGATCACACATCCATCACATGGCTGACCACAGTGACACGTAATTTTGACATTTTCCTTTCCATTATTGTGGACAAAAGTATCTCTTTTTTTCTTATTATTTTCTTGCTAGCTTGATTCCTTTAACGAAGACAGATACCTCTAAGGGACTGGTTTTCTCCTTTTTTGAACAGGTATGGTGGGGGTAGAAGAATCACACTGTGAATGCATCTATTTCTCTCTTTTTACAATAGGGGAAACTATAGAAATAGTGGAAGCTATAGACAACAGGCTTGAATAAACTTTGACTAGATTCTTGACATTTACTGTCTAAACTTGAGTTCTCTGTACACAAAAATCCCAAGGTAAACTAGCCAAAAAATTTGAAGAGCAAGCTTACACAAAGAGAAGTTCCTTCTCCAAATTTATTTCCCTTTTCTAAGACAGAAGTTAATAAGAACAAAGAAAGAGCTTCCAAGGGCACCCAGAGATGAGGGTACATTTCAAGGACTATAAAGGGATGGCTGAAGTAATATGTTAAAAATTAATTCAGTCTTTTAAAAAGATCAGGTACAGCTAGGTTACAAAAAACTATCTAATGGAAAGGACAGCAAACCAAACAAAATACCAGTAACTGGATGGGGATACCTATCACTCAGCTTTATATATCAATGTAATCTTTATACATAAAGAATATTAAGCTATGCCTGAACTGGACTTCCACTTGGGTCAGTGGAGAAAACCAGAAAATCTTAAAACATGATTCATACCTTCTATGTAAATATTCTCAAGTGGGAGTGCTTATTTCTGAATTTAAAGGTAATCTAGACTATGAGTTCTAGTCTAGGCATCAACCCAGTGAAAGTATTCAAGACTAGTTGAGATGACACCCAGCTTATGAAAATAAAATTACTAAATAGAATTGAAAAGGAATTACTTGAAACATTCTGTCAGTTAGTGTGTGAATTAACATTTGAATTAAGAAAATTTATTTTTGAAAACTCAACATTTGAGGGTTTAGCTTCAAATACTTTTAAAAAAAGAAAAAACTCAGTTTCTCACATAAAGAAGTGTTACCTTTTTTTAATAATAGGGGTTTTAAAAAAAAAAATCCACATTCTTTAAATGCATTTTTTGGTTTACATATATTTTTAATTGTTTTGCATCATCTGAAGGAGCATATTCTTTTTGCTTGTTTGTTTAGGGGAAAGCAGTCTTTTGTGGGCTAGTTGCAGTCTTAGGATAAGATTTTTTCCTGCCCAGTTAAACCTGACATAGGTCTTTAACTGTAGAATGAAATGTCTGCTTCTAATTGATTGTAAAGTTGATTAAATTAAAATAGTTTAGATAAGCTGCATACAGTGTTTCATTATACTGAAGATAATATCACAGGGTAACCAGTTTACAAATTTTTAAATATTAATTTTAATTTTTAATTTAATTTAATTTAAAAATAGTTTACAAAAATCTACAGATATGATAGATTAATCAATTTTCTATTCTTTTCCATCTATTTTTTATGTTTCTTATTTTTCATATATCTCACTGTTTGTCTTATTCTTCTAGTTGCTTCTCCAGGTAAACTATTTGAAATCCACTGCATCCTAATTTCCTTTCAGAACATCATCTGAAAAAAAATATGGAAAACCACACCAAGATAAATGAGTTCATTTTGGTTGGATTCAAATCTCATCCAGGATCACAACTCTTCCTCTCTGTTCTCTTCTCAACAATGTACGCTGTCACAGTTGCAGGAAATGTCTGCATGATACTCATCATTAGAATGGACTCCAAACTGCACACTCCAATGTACTTTTTCCTAGAGAACTTGTCAACCTTGGACATCTGCTATTCCTCTGTCATCACTCCCAGAGCAACACTGATATTCTCACTGGACAAAAGAAACATTTCTTACAATGGCTGTGCTTCACAAATGTTCTTCTTCTCTCTCTTTGGTACAACAGAAGCCTTCTTTGTTGCTGTGATGGCTTATGATCGTTTCACTGCCATCTGCAATCCACTGCTGTACCAAGTGATTATGAATAAAAGACTCTGTGTTTTCATGGTGATGGCCTCTTATCTGTCAGGCTGCATCAACTGCACCATCCAGACAGGCTTTACATTCAGTTTATCCTTTTGTGGGCCCAAAGAAATAAACCACTTCTTCTGTGATGTTGCCGCAGTGATGCATGCTTCCTGTTCAGACACACTCGTCAATGAACTCGTAATGCTGACTGTGTGTGGATCCATTATTGTGGGCACTGCCTTGGTGGTTTTTATCTCCTATGGTTATATAATCATCACAATTGTCCAAATGCCTTCAGCTGAAAGCAGGCTCAAGGCCTTCTCCACCTGCTCTTCTCACATGATAACTATCTGCTTATTCTTTGGGACAGTTTTCTTCATGTATGCTCAGCCTGGGGCCACATCTTCACCTGACAGAAGTAACACCGTCTCGATCTTATATACTATCGTTATTCCCATGCTAAACCCTTTCATCTACACCCTTCGAAACAACGAGGTAAAAGGGTCTCTGAAAAAACAATTAAAAAGGAAAGGGGTTTTTTAGCACCTTTACCAAGGTTGAGAATGACCACAGTGACCAATTTGGTACAGGCAGGTGCTTAGAATGTAAAAAAAGGGACATCAGAGGACATCAGGGCTTGCTTTCAAGAGGTTTTTTTGTGTCTCTAGATGGTCAGTGTCATGGATGAAAGCAGGAGATATGAAAAAAAACCTAAGAGAATCTAGATCAGATGGTGGTGTGGATTTGTTTAACAGTATTTAGACATTTACAATCCATTTGAGCTGTAATTTAGAGCCCTCTTACAGGCATTCAAAAGGTAAAAGCATTTTAAAGCCATAAACAATCCAATTGGATTAGACCACCTGAAGTGTATCTAAGTACATTGGATATCTAAAATAGGACATAAACCTCAGATTCTGGCAGTATGTTATTTGTGTGCCTTAGAACACAGGCAATTCAGGTGGAGGCATTCTCATCGCAAACATCCACAGCTAAATTACATCAAACAAGACTCAACTGAAAGATTTATTTCTCTGTGACTCCTCGTCTTTTTAATTATTTTTGTCCCTTTCTTGCTTTTAATCACTTCTCTTTAAGTGGAACCACTGAATTTAAGATTACAACCATTAAGCATTAATGGGTAAAAAACCCAAACAGAGTCTCTTTCCATGTATTTGTGCACGTGTTCTTGCAAGTGTTTGTAACAGGATGGGAGCTATTTCTCTGTGACAGGTAAACTTGTAAAAACAACCATCCAACATAACATAAAGGTAACATTTGAGTTCAACTTTACAGCTCTTGCAATGGTTTGAAATTCTGGTTTCAAAAAAATGCACATTTCAGAAAATACCAACTTGAAGCTTCAGCATAAAATGTCTGAAGCATGAACACTTGAATTACCAAGTAAGCACTGTCCTACCAGAAGACTGCTCAGTTCTCATTGTATTGCAATGTAAGATAGAGTCGGCTAGAAATCAGAAGTCACCTTTCAGAGAAAGTAAATATTTAAATGATTTGTTTACTTTCTACTTAAAAGAAATAATATCACTTTGAAATAAATCACTACCCATAGTTACCTCTTTCTCTCTTTTGGTATAAAAGGCATCTGTGCTACAAGCTCAAACATATATCTATCTTCCCTTGCCTACAGAACCATCATATATGATAGGGAAAAGTACCAGACGAATATCCATCTGTGTAGGTCATGAATCACTGGAATTTCTATGAGCATTTTCCAGTAGCCACTATTGTGACTTCAGTGCTCGCTAGTCTTCCAAAGAACTAAATTAGTAGAAAACGTCTGTATGGAATGCAGCTTCACTCTCACATATCTGTGTTCAGGTACAATAGAGATCTCCGCACCTGAAAGTTAGTATTTTCTAGCAAGCCTCAGCAAAGGGTCCCTTCTGGTTACTCCTACATCTAGTAGTTAAAAAATGTGATGTAGTACTCATACATAAAGGTTTTACTTCATTAGCATATGCAGGGCATGATAAGTAATATGTATTTTCAAATTGTATATGTACTTTTTCAAGTGAAAAAATATGTATTTTCAAGTTAATGAAACATAGTTCAGCTTTTGGTCACTGTTTGGGCCATTCCTGTGGCTCAGCTCCCGTCAGCTACATCGTTTGAAAGAGAGTACACCCACAACCCCCCCTGTGCTGCACCTTTTCAGCCTCTCTCAGGGCACCACAGCAAGCTCCCTAAGGGCCCCTGCTTCTAAGGTTGCAGGCAGCTTGTTTCTGCTGAACAACTGCCAACACAGACACTTCTTCTTGCTGAGCTTTGTCTTGTAGTGTTTCTCCACAACCTTGTTGACAAGGCTGCATTTCTTTAGTGGACAGCAATTGAGCAATGCTGGTTTTCATGGCCTGCATTATGGGTATCTGCTTCACTGTGGACCTCCATGGGCTGCAGTGGAGGGGACACTAAACCATGGTCCTCTCCATGAGCTGCAGGGGAATCTCTGCTTTCTAACTCCTGGAGCACCTCCTCTTCCTCCTTCTTCACTGACCTTGGGGTCCAAAGGGCTCTTTGTCTCATGTATTTCTCATCCCTCTCACACACAGCTGCTGTGCAGTGTTTTTAACATTTCTTAAATATATTATTGACAGAGGTACAACCAGCTTCAATGATGGGCTCAGTTTTGGGCAGGGATATGTCTGTTTGGGAGCCAGTTGAAACTGTATCTGTCTGAGACAGAGAGAGTCCCGGATCTGTTTTCACAAAGGCCACTCTGCAGTCCTTGTGTCACAAAAACCTAGCCACATAAATCAAATACACTCTATTTCATTTTTATTTCCGGGAGATAGAGAATTCAGTCTACACAGAATAATAACTAATTATTATTATGTCCTTGTTACAGAAATGTATTTACATTATTATAAGCATCACTGCACTGCCCAAAACAAAGCCTATGCTAAAAATAAGCCAGGTAATCATTCCAAGTCATTCTTCACGCAGAGCAAGACAAGTCCTGAGGTCTGCAGGGCTAACACAAAGTCTAGGACTTGCCAGTAGCAATGCCAAAGCCAAATTTCTTTATCTGTAGAACCGTGTCAATTTCCTCCTGTCAGGGCTTGCAGTATGACTGTGGTTTTCTCAAATTAGCTTGGCTGCCTGCAGGCAGGACCAATTAACTCTATTCTGGTCATGTTTATCGTGGATATTGAAGAACTGACATTTGCTTTCATACCACAGCAAATCCAGAGGTTTCCCTGACAAGAAGCGACCAGGAATGGATCATCTTTCTTCTCTTGTGCAAATCCAGACTCATTCTTGGATCATAATTGGTATGGAAATGCATTTGTTTCCAGCCTCAAGGGTGTGCCCAACACAGCTGTCATAGGGCAACCGGAGTTGAGATAGGCTCAAGCGCTGAACATCACCTCTCTATGGCATACATTTTAGGTCCTATGTACCAAGCAGGATGGCTAGAGCAGGTGAACACTAGTTTTTTTTCGTACAAACGCAGGTCTATGCACTACTCCTGGCTTCTGGTCCAAGGCTGCTTTGTGACTGTACTGTTTTTCTCCAGGATAGAGTTAATTTTCCTCAAAATAGCTCATAGGGTGCTATGTTCTGGATTTGTGCTGAAAACACTGTTGTTGTATGTTGTATGTTTAGTTATTCCTTACACAAAGACAAGGCCTGTTCTGCTTCTCACACTGCCCCACCACCGAGACGACTGGGGGTGCATAAGAAATTAGGAGGAAACACAACTGGTTCAGCTGACACCAACTGACCAAAGGTATATTCCATACCACATGATATCATGTTCAGCAAAAAAACTAGGAGGGAGGTTGGCTGCTGCTTGGAGACTGGCTGGGCATCAGTAATTTGGTGTTGAGCAATTGTTTTCATTTGCATCAACACCATTGTGTTTCTGGTGTTTTATTTCTCTCTTTTTGTTATTTTCATTTTAATTTAGCATTATTATTTCACTTCGATTATTAAACTGTTTTTATCTCAACCCACAAGTTTTCTCACTTTTACTGATCCCATTCTCTCCCTCCCATTCCCGTGGGGAGACGTAGCAAGTTCTGGGTTCCTTAGTTGTCAGGTGGCGTTAAACCATAACAGTCCTTTTCTGTGCCCCGAGTGTGGCTTGAACGCACAACCCCAGCGTTACGAGTCTCAGGTTTCATTGACTGAGTTAGCTGGGAAATGGGATATTTGCTGCAGCTGTCGGAGACGTCCAGATCTGACTGGCAACTGGCCCTTCCATGTAGCAGTTCTGCTGTGAGGACAGCCCTGGGCACAGTGCTGGATGTAGGCAGATGTATTCCGCAGAAGGTTATTGTTTTCACTATTTAACACTTTCTCGCAGAGACATGCAACAAAAGCTGTCAATGACTTCACCTCAGATCAACTGATGAGAATTTTGTCAAATCCAAAGCTTTCATTACCCTGGTCATTACCACAATTGGTCTCCCTCTTCGAGTATGCTGTAGAGGTGGGAAATTGTGAAGAGTTCATTTGTGCTTTCTTGTTTCTTTTTGGCTCACTCAGACCATTGCAGCATGTCAGGGGCAGTCCAGAGCTTTCAGGTAACCCCATCCTGTAGCGCGGATCTGTGCTTGGTTTGTCCATCCAGTACTGAAAGAAAATCATCTGGTGAGCGAGGGTTGGGCATATGAAGTTCAGCAATGCCAAGCACAAAGTCCTCCACTTGTCTTGGGACAATCTCCGATATCAATACAGGGGATGAATGGATTGAGAGCAGCCTTGCAGAGAAAGACTTGGGGATACTGGGGGATGAAAAATTGAGCTGGCAATGTGTACTTAGTGCCTAGAAAGTCAGTCATATCCTGGATTGCGTCAAGTGCAGGCAGCAAGTCAAGGGAGGTGATGCTCCCCCTCTACTATGCTCTTGAGACCCCATGTGGTGTGCTGTATCAGGCTCTGGGACCTCCAGAACAAGAAAGACACAGATCTGTTGGAGCGAGTCCAGAGGAGCCCACAAAGGTGCTCAGAGGGCTGGAGCACCTCTGCTATGGGCACATCTGATAGAGCTGGGATTGTTCAATCTGGAAAAAAGAAAGTTCTGGGGAGATTCTGTTGCAGCCTTTCAATATATACAGAGGATTTGTGAGCAAGACAGAAAGACCTTTTAACAGAGCCTGTGGTGACTTTACAGTTTTGAATTGAAAGAAGGCAGATTTAGATAATATGTAAGGAAGTAATTTTTTATGAAGAGAGCGGTAAGAGACTAGCACAGCTTGCCCAGAGAAGTTGTAAATGCCACATCATTGGAAAGGTTTAAGGCCAGGTTGGATGTGGCTTTGAGCAACCTGGTCTAGTGAAAGATGTCCCTGCCCATGGTAAGGGGGTTGAACAAGGTCACTCTCTGGAACTTCAGGACTCTGAAGGTCACTTCCAACCCAAACCCAAACCATTCTCTGACACTATGATTCTCACATGTCTAAGCAGCAGTTTTGGGCAGGCTTTGTCCCTTGACAGAACTAGAAGTGTGGGGCTTCATCAGGTACTGGTGCTGGGGCTCTGTTACAGGTTGGGACTGACTGGTGGCATGTTTCTTGTTAGATGGATTCAGTGCGGTTGTGAGGAGGGAGTGAGAAATAGCATGCTGGATTTTGTCTTTCTAGAAAGTTCTATCCAGTGAAACACCATGACATAGAACCATGTGGAGAGAAAATACAAGTTTGAGACATATCCAAAGGTCCCTTACAACTGTCTTTTTTTTTGACATTTTACATTGTACATAGGACCTACTAGGCTGCACTCAGGTACAGCCACCTGTACTTTATGGGGGAGTTAGGAGGAGAATGTGCATACAGCCTGCAAGCACCTCCAGCTAACATCACCATTGTGACCCATCCAGCAGACAGAGGCTGAGCAGACCACACTATGTATGGAGAGTAGCTCCTGCTCACCCACCCACCTGCCAGTACATGCCACACGAGAAACCATGTGTTCATCTCCGCTTTTCATCCTGCAAAACACAGGGATGCCTTTTCCTGTGTAAATAACTCCTGATCTCAGATTTCCAGCTGGCTCCTCCTAGAAACCCAGTTTCTTCTTTGCTTGCCACAGGACCTGCCACTTTTACACAGCTGGTGGCGAGACAGATAAGGATAGCTGAGGGCTGCCCAGAGAAGTGGTGGAGTCACCATCCCTGGAAGTGTTCAAAGGAAAGAGTGGACATGACACTTAGTGCAATGACTTAGCTGACATGGTGGTATTTGGTCAAACTTGATGATCTTGGACGTCTTTTCCAACCTTAATGATTCTGTGACTCTTTGACAGACTGGGCTACAGGGGAAAGAAGACAGATGGACAGAGAGGTGGATCAGTGGCTATGGCTGTGTGTGCAGAGAAGGACAGATGATTAGGTGAATTGAGCTGCAGATAGGTAGGTAGAACTATCTCCAGCACTTCTTACTGCTTCAGAACAGCCACCAATGCATAGAGATCTTGCTTACAGGCTGGTGTCACCCTCTCCTCTTCACAGGTCATGGATAACAGCAGATGACTCAACAGGTTTCCCCAGCTGCCTGCAGGTGGGAAGTTGTGTCTCCAATGTGTATTTTATCACATCTCAGAAGAGGCATTTCAAGTGCAGTGGCAGAATTACATCCTTGAAGGAATTTCTTCTCCCATGACCCTGAGGAGACATGCATGAAGGAAGGTGTCAGAGGAGGGAGGCTCAGGATCAATGAGAACAGCCCCTGCCTCATTCCCAACTGAACAATTCTTCATTTTTGATTAGCAATATTAATAACCAGCTCATAGGATGACAGAATCATAAAATCCCAGATGGGTTTGGGTTTAAAGGGACCTTTAAAGGTCATCCTGCCCAACTTCCCTACTATAGGCAGCGACACTGTCCGCTAGATCATGTTGCTCCAAGCCTCGTCCAACCTGGCCTTGGAGACTGCCAAGGGG
>VXAY01002379.1:0-17909 GCA_013399855.1 Oxyruncus cristatus | reverse complement strand
AGCAAGGGCAGCTCCATCCCTGCACAAACCATCTCCAGCACTGGTCTGTTACCAAGTACACAGCTCCAGGCAATCCTACAGACTTTGCCCTCCGCATTACCTTATTGCAGCAAATAATGGACATGAATCTCCCCATTGTTCCCCAGTCCCATATTCCATTTCTCCACAGAGACCTCTGGCAAATCTTCCTGTAATCATGTGTCCCTGCCCAGGCCTTGGGCCTTTCATCTCAACACTTGAAAGGATCCTTGAAGGCCTAATGGTCGTGTCAGAAATGAGGAAATGAAATGGTGGAAACAAAAGCACAACCTGTGGCATTACGTTGGATGTTTTGCTTTGAAGATGAGTCTGTTTTAGAATGACTGCCCTGATGCAGTGACTGTGGGCCTGGGGCAGTGCAGGAGCAGTATAAAAGCAGGCCCTTCTCACTCTCTCATCCACTCCTCTTGCCTCCATCTCCTTGGGAACAAGGTGGGTCTGCTGACTTTTCTCCTCTCCTGTCTCTTACTCCTCCTATTTCCCAGTGCGTACCCTTTTATCCCATGCTTTATTCTGGGACTGTTCTCCATGGGAGGTGACATGGGCGAGAGTGTCACATGGAGGGAGGCTGGGGCTTGGCTGAAGTGAGTGATGGTCTAGGCAGGAACTCTCTGGGCTTGGTTGCTCTTGATGGGGAGCTCGTGGGCTCTATGGAAGTAAAAACCTGTGGGCATCCCTGCAACACCTCCAGCTCTTATCTCTATCTTGGTTTTACATGGATCCCTCATGGTGGGTGAGAGGCTGCTCTTCAAAAACCTCTCATGCTCTGCTTCCCCTGCCCTCTGTGCCAGGTGCAGCTCCAGCCCCAGACATGTCCTGCTACACCCCGTGCCGTCCCTGCCAGCCCTGCGGCCCGACCCCGCTGGCCAACAGCTGCAATGAGCCCTGTGTCAGGCAGTGCCAGGACTCCACCGTGGTCATCCAGCCCTCCCCCGTGGTGGTGACCCTGCCCGGGCCCATCCTCAGCTCCTTCCCACAGAACACCGCCGTGGGATCCTCCACCTCCGCTGCCGTTGGCAGCATCCTCAGCTCTCAGGGAGTGCCCATCAACTCCGGGGGCTTTGGCCTCTCTGGCCTGGGCAGTGGCCTCTGTGGCAGGAGCTGCTTCCCCTGCTAAAGCTGCTGCCCCTGGCCCTGGGAAGGAACCCAGGGACACACAGGATGGAACCGCCCTGGGGACGCAGCATCGGCTTCTGCTTCCAGAGGGGCTGAGCAAGCCCAGCAGGGCCTGCAGAAGGACGGGGCCAGCCTGGGCTCTGGGCAAGCCCAGCCCAGCCCTGCCTCTGCCCTCTGCCCCTCTCTCCTTTTCCGTCCTGTGTCCTTCTTCCCTTGTGCTCCCGTGGGCTCTCAGCCCCACAGAACGAGCCTGGGGAGGACCTGCTGGCTCTGCTCCCTCCTGCATCAGGCAAATGGACACCTGGTGGGATCTCTGCCACAGCTAAAGGGGCACAGATTACTTTCTGTCCCTTGTGTCCCTCGCTGGCTCCTCCACTCAGGGCAACCTCAGTTCCGTCTTGACTCAATAAATTTCTGTTGCATCCCAGCCCATGTCTCTGTATCATCCTTTCTCCTGCAGGTGCTCTTTCAAGATGCCCAGGAAAAAAAAGATGTTTTTCAGGTGTGTTTCTGTGTGTGTTTGCTTGGGATGAATATGCAGTGATGGGTGACAACATTGTATGAGGCCTACATAAGATGGAGTAAAGTTTCACCACATTAACTCCTCTGCTAGTTCCTTGCAGTTGGAGCTGGAATGGTGCTCAGAACACAGAAGTGTTTGGGGTTTTTCTGGGCAGGACTTGCCCAGCATCAGTTCTGCATCCCCAACCTCCTCTCCGGAACACCAGTAGGGTGGGTGTGGGCAAGAGGATGGAGAGTTCACAGCCAGGACAGCTGACCAAAGGGATATTCCATACCATTGGACATCATGGTCAGCAATAAATGCTTAGAGAAAATAGTAGGTGGGGGGTGGTGGAGCATTCATTAGTAGATTGTTTGTCTTCTGAGGAAACTGGTAAATGTGACCCTGCTTCCCAGGAGTGGCTGGACATTGCCTGTTGATGGAAAGGTGACAACAAATCTCCTTGCTTTGCTGTGTTTCTGCAGTCTTTCCTTGCTTAACTTCATTAAACTGCCTTTATCTCAACACACAGTATTTTAATTTTATTTTACCCCCTCGCCCCTTACTCTCTGAGGAAGGGGAGTGATAGGATTTTGGTGGCCAGAAAGATAATACTGTGCTGGGGGAGCTGCCTGATGGGGAGGATGAGGGAATACACCTCTCCCTTCTCATCCAAGAATGACAAAGGTTGTTTTGTTGTGCTGACTCACAACTCTTTTTCCATCTTAGTGTGAGGTGTTTAAAAATACTAATTAACTCCATTGACTTAATGTGGGGTTTGAGGTATCTGGGATCAGGGTGGTGTAAGAATAGACAAGTTTTTGGTGTGGCAACAGTGAAACATTCCCTGAGGTGGCCGGTCCCTGGGTGGCAGCTTTTAGACAATACTGGAGCTTGACCCATGCCTGTTGAGCCACCATTCAGTACTATCAGGGACAGTAGTTCAGAGAGGGACCCAAATCACATCTGAGGATGTCACGGTAGAGCCCTGCATTCAAACTGCAGTTAAGAACATGTTGGTTGAGGCAGCCACCCAACTCTCATGTGAGAACACGAGGGTTGAGGGAGGGACCCAAACAACGCGTGTGGTGAATTGTCCCAGCAGGGGAAAAGAAATAGTGGACAAGGAGGTGATCCATTGTCAATGGATCGAGTGAGGGGAGAAAGGGCCTGACCAGGAATCAGCAAGGAGGATGCACTAACTGTGGAGAGAGCACCTTCCTGGCCCTGGAAGTTTGAAGAAAAGCTCTCTCCCTGTCAGCAGCTCAGCTGTGAGGGGTAACCCACGGGAGCCCATCCTGTCCCACTGATGTCAGTGGGAAAGGGAGCCCCAAGTCCTGCTGCATGGCCCCTCTGGCTCTTCCTGCAGGAGCAGTGGGAGCACTGAGGATGGTGAGAGGCCAGCTTGAAGGTGGAAGTCTGTGTATGAGTTGTGAAGGGGGAGGACAGCTGCCAAGGTCATGCAAGAAGACTGTCAGTTTACTTGCAGTTCAGTTCCCCTGTCATGTGGCTCAAGAAAGGAGAAGTGTTTGCAAAGTGCAAAAGAATAATTCCAATTCTTTTGGAAGGTGGATTGGCCTTGAAGACCAGGTGAAGGACCTACATAGGGGATGTATTTCTTAGAAGTAAAATAGCACGGTGGGTGTTGTGACATCTCTGGGGATGTGATCAGTAAGTTAATAACTATGACTCCACCACCTGGTAGCCAGACAAGACCAAACCACCAAAAGAATGATTGTTTACTGCCTCTTCTGTGGACACTGTAGGCCCTGGGGAAGTTGGGGGTGCTTGGGGAGCCCTCAGCGCTCAAAAAAGGAGGTGAAAATGGGGCACAGTGCAGTGGGTCCCCTCCAGGTACTATGACTTGCAGGTTTGGAAGTCATCCATGACCTCCAAGGGTAGTAGGAGGTGAGGCAAGCAGAGGAGAGGCAAGGAGATGAGAGGAGAGGTGAGGTAGCAGTTCCATCTTCTCTGGTTGCCACTGTGCCAGGGAACAAGAATCAAGTAGGAAATGTCTTTCCAGTGGTTCAGCTGAATTGATGAAGGGGCTTTGCCATGCCATATAACATGCCCAGCAAGAAAACTGTGGGCAGTCTCTCCAAAGCAGTTGCTCTCTTTGGAGATGGCTGGGCATCGAGCTGCTGCTGCAAGGTGGTGGGTGATTGCTCTTGTGCAACTTATGCTTTTTCCTCTATTGTCCCTTTCCTTCCCAACTGCCATTATCTTCACCCAAGAGTATTTCCCTCCCTTGCACTTCCAGTTCTTGGTTGATCCCAGTGTGATAGTGGAGGGAATACGAATGGCCAGGGGGAGCTGGCCGGGGTCAACACACCACACAGACCCACAGGCAGTTCTTCTTCCACTCACTTTCCTCCTTCCCTGTCTGTGCCCAGGGTTTCCTGGAAAAAATTATGGAGACATGGAGGCAGGGAGAAATTCAGGGCAGGAAGAGAGGCAGTGTGTGTGGGCTGAGTGTCTCAAAGGGCTGTCCAGGAGCAACTGAAGGAGGGGAGTGGCTGAACTGCCGCAACTGGACACAGCTGGGCAGGGTGACACGTGTCCACCCAGAACCCTGATCAGACATTGGCTTGGTAGCAGCCAGTTGTCCTTCTGTCCCTGAGAAACAGCAGCCCAAAAGCAAGACCAGAAAAAGATGCCTTTGTGGTAATGCCATCAAAAGAGGTGCCACTGCCAGGGCTGTTTCCAGACACTGAGGACTGTCATCAACATCCTTGTTGAATTTTGGGCTCTAAAGCAAGAAAGGTGCATCTACAAGAAGGGTCAGAAGGAGCATCCAGAGAACTACAGGCCCATTAGTCTGCCATGGGCACCAGGGGAGGTTGTGGAGCAGATCATCTTGAGTGCACTCACAAGGCACATACAGGACAACCGGGTGATGGGGCCCAGTTGGAATGGCTGTAGGAAAGACACATCCTGCTTGACTGACCTGACCTCCTATGACAAGATAACCAGCCCACTTAGTGGACAAAGGAAAGGGTGTAGATGTTGTTTACCTGGACTTTAGTAAAGTTTTTGACACCATTTCCAACAGCATTGTCCTGGAGAAAATGCGTGCTCATGACTTGAATGAGTATCATATTCACTGGATAAAAAAATTATCTTTATGGCTGGGCCCAGAGAGTAATGGTGAATGTAGTTAAATCCATTTGGTGGCTGATCACTAGTGGTGTCACCCAGGGCTCAGTTCTGGGTCCACTTCTGTTTAGTATCTTTACAGATGCCCTGGATGAGGGGATTGAGTGCACCCTCAGTAAGTTTGCAGATGACTCCAAGTTGGGTGTCACTGTTGTACTAGATCTGCTGGAGGTTAGAAAGGCTCTACAGAGGGATCTGACCAGGCTGGATTGATGGGCCAAGGCCAACTGAATGAAGTTCAACGTGGAGAAATGCTGGATCCAGCCCCTGNGTCCTGCTGCATGGCCCCTCTGGCTCTTCCTGCAGGAGCAGTGGGAGCACTGAGGATGGTGAGAGGCCAGCTTGAAGGTGGAAGTCTGTGTATGAGTTGTGAAGGGGGAGGACAGCTGCCAAGGTCATGCAAGAAGACTGTCAGTTTACTTGCAGTTCAGTTCCCCTGTCATGTGGCTCAAGAAAGGAGAAGTGTTTGCAAAGTGCAAAAGAATAATTCCAATTCTTTTGGAAGGTGGATTGGCCTTGAAGACCAGGTGAAGGACCTACATAGGGGATGTATTTCTTAGAAGTAAAATAGCACGGTGGGTGTTGTGACATCTCTGGGGATGTGATCAGTAAGTTAATAACTATGACTCCACCACCTGGTAGCCAGACAAGACCAAACCACCAAAAGAATGATTGTTTACTGCCTCTTCTGTGGACACTGTAGGCCCTGGGGAAGTTGGGGGTGCTTGGGGAGCCCTCAGCGCTCAAAAAAGGAGGTGAAAATGGGGCACAGTGCAGTGGGTCCCCTCCAGGTACTATGACTTGCAGGTTTGGAAGTCATCCATGACCTCCAAGGGTAGTAGGAGGTGAGGCAAGCAGAGGAGAGGCAAGGAGATGAGAGGAGAGGTGAGGTAGCAGTTCCATCTTCTCTGGTTGCCACTGTGCCAGGGAACAAGAATCAAGTAGGAAATGTCTTTCCAGTGGTTCAGCTGAATTGATGAAGGGGCTTTGCCATGCCATATAACATGCCCAGCAAGAAAACTGTGGGCAGTCTCTCCAAAGCAGTTGCTCTCTTTGGAGATGGCTGGGCATCGAGCTGCTGCTGCAAGGTGGTGGGTGATTGCTCTTGTGCAACTTATGCTTTTTCCTCTATTGTCCCTTTCCTTCCCAACTGCCATTATCTTCACCCAAGAGTATTTCCCTCCCTTGCACTTCCAGTTCTTGGTTGATCCCAGTGTGATAGTGGAGGGAATACGAATGGCCAGGGGGAGCTGGCCGGGGTCAACACACCACACAGACCCACAGGCAGTTCTTCTTCCACTCACTTTCCTCCTTCCCTGTCTGTGCCCAGGGTTTCCTGGAAAAAATTATGGAGACATGGAGGCAGGGAGAAATTCAGGGCAGGAAGAGAGGCAGTGTGTGTGGGCTGAGTGTCTCAAAGGGCTGTCCAGGAGCAACTGAAGGAGGGGAGTGGCTGAACTGCCGCAACTGGACACAGCTGGGCAGGGTGACACGTGTCCACCCAGAACCCTGATCAGACATTGGCTTGGTAGCAGCCAGTTGTCCTTCTGTCCCTGAGAAACAGCAGCCCAAAAGTAAGACCAGAAAAAGATGCCTTTGTGGTAATGCCATCAAAAGAGGTGCCACTGCCAGGGCTGTTTCCAGACACTGAGGACTGTCATCAACATCCTTGTTGAATTTTGGGCTCTAAAGCAAGAAAGGTGCATCTACAAGAAGGGTCAGAAGGAGCATCCAGAGAACTACAGGCCCATTAGTCTGCCATGGGCACCAGGGGAGGTTGTGGAGCAGATCATCTTGAGTGCACTCACAAGGCACATACAGGACAACCGGGTGATGGGGCCCAGTTGGAATGGCTGTAGGAAAGACACATCCTGCTTGACTGACCTGACCTCCTATGACAAGATAACCAGCCCACTTAGTGGACAAAGGAAAGGGTGTAGATGTTGTTTACCTGGACTTTAGTAAAGTTTTTGACACCATTTCCAACAGCATTGTCCTGGAGAAAATGCGTGCTCATGACTTGAATGAGTATCATATTCACTGGATAAAAAAATTATCTTTATGGCTGGGCCCAGAGAGTAATGGTGAATGTAGTTAAATCCATTTGGTGGCTGATCACTAGTGGTGTCACCCAGGGCTCAGTTCTGGGTCCACTTCTGTTTAGTATCTTTACAGATGCCCTGGATGAGGGGATTGAGTGCACCCTCAGTAAGTTTGCAGATGACTCCAAGTTGGGTGTCACTGTTGTACTAGATCTGCTGGAGGTTAGAAAGGCTCTACAGAGGGATCTGACCAGGCTGGATTGATGGGCCAAGGCCAACTGAATGAAGTTCAACGCGGAGAAATGCTGGATCCAGCCCTTGGATCATAACAACTCCCTGCAGTGCTCCAGTCTGGGGGCAGAGTGGCTGGAAAGCTGCCTGTAGGAAAGGACCTGGGCGTGCTGGTGACAGTGGCTGAACACGAGCCTGAGTGTGCTCGGGTGGCCAAGAAGGCAAATGGCATCCTGCCATGTAACTGGAATAGTGTGGCCAGCAGGAACAGGGCAGTGATTGTCCCCCTGTACTCGGCACTGGTGAGGCCACACCTTGAACCCTGGGTCCAGCCCTGGGCCCCTCACTGCAAGAAGGACATTGAGGGGCTGGAGCGTGTCCAGAGAAGGGCAACAGAGTTGGGGAAGGTTCTGGAGCACAAGTTTGATGAGGAGCAGATGAAGGAGCTGGGGGTGTTAAACTTGGAGAAAAGTTAGACTCAGACTTTAGAGACCTCATCACTCTCTAAAACTCCCTGAAAGGAGGCTGTAGCGAGGTGGGCGTCAGTCCCTTCTCCCGAGTAACACGCAATAGGATGAGAGAATATACCCTCAAGTTGCAACAGTGCAGATTTAGATTGGCCATTAGAAAAAATTTCTTCACTGAAATGATTGCCAAGCACAGCAACAGATTGCCCAGGGAAGTAGTCGAGTCCTTGTCCCTGGAGGTGTTTAAAAGATGTGGAGATGTGGCAATTCATGGTACGGTTTAGTCGTGGGCATGACAGCATTAGATATATGGTTGGACTTGATGGTCATAAAGCACTTTCCAATCTAAATGATTCTATCATCCTTTGAAAGATTTTGATGAAGCTCAGCAAGCCGAGCAGAAGAGGGACTAGATGGTGAAGGGGTTGGAGCATGATGAGGAGGAAGGCTGAAGGAACTGGGCTTGCTGAGAGTGGAGTAGAGAATGCTTTTGTGGGAGACATAAAAGCACCTGTCGTGTGTCTCTGTCATTGGACTGTGTCAGATCATTCTATCCAGCCTCAGATAGGTAGAGAAGTTTGAAAAGAGGAGATCACACTCTCAGCACAGTCAAAGCAACCCTCTGATTATAGCCACCACACAAGCATCTCCAACAACCCCCCGGATCATTTTGTGGTGGCATATGCAGGGGAAAGGATGACACACAGGCAAGGTCTCGAATGCAGCAGAACTTTATTGAGTCAAAAGATGGAAACTGGGTAACTCTGAGTGAAGGGAGCATCAGGGGCACAAAGGAATTTGCACCAGGTAACTGTGGTGGAGATTCCAGCAGGTGTCCATCTACCTGCCCCACAGAAGCAGCAGGGCCAGCAGGTCCTCCCTAGGCTGGCTGTGAGGGCCTCACAGACCAGGGGAGCACAAGGGAACAAGGACACAGGACAGAAAGGAGAGAGTGGCAGAAGGCACTGGCTGTGATTGCCCAGAGCCCAGGCTGGCCCCGTCCTTCTGCAGGCCCTGCTGGGCTTGCTCAGCCCCTCTGGAAGCAGCAAGATGATGCTCCACCATCAGTGAAATACCATCTTGTGAGCCCTTAAGGGCCTTCCCCAGGACCATGGGCAGCAGCTTTAGCAGGGGAAGCAGCTCCTGCCACAGAGGCCACTGCCCAGGCCAGAGAGGCCAAAGCCCCCGGAGTTGATGGGCACTCCCTGAGAGCTGAGGATGCTGCCAACGGCAGCGGAGGTGGAGGATCCCACGGCGGTGTTCTGTGGGAAGGAGCTGAGGATGGGCCCGGGCAGGGTCACCACCACGGGGGAGGGCTGGATGAAGACATTGGAGTCCTGGCACTGCCTGACACAGGGCTCATTGCAGCTGTTGGCCAGCGGGGTCGGGCCGCAGGGCTGGCAGGGACGGCACGGGGTGTAGCAGGACATGTCTGGGGCTGGAGCTGCACCTGGCACAGAGGGCAGGGGAAGCAGAGCAGAAACTGTGGATATGGAGCAGCTTGACAGCCCATCAAGAGTGAGGTAAGTCAAGAGCTGGAGAAAAGAGCTGGGGTCTGTGTAAGGAGTCCAAAGGCATCATCCTCCTTTTATCCCAAAATAACCCTGTTCATAGCAACCAAGCTCAGAGAGATCCCTTCCAAGCCCATATCTCAGGAGACACCTCACCAAGCTTCAACCTCTGATCATGACACAACTTCTGCCCCTTTCCAAACTCGCCCCTCTCCCATGATGGCAGTTCCAGGACCCCCCATAGGACCCGGGCAGGTACGAGCTGAGGTGCATTGGAGGAGGAAAAGGAGGAGAAGGATGAGAAAGAGCTTCAGACTGACCTTGTTCCCAATGAGATGGAGGCAAGAGGAGTGGATGAGAGAGTGAGGAGAAGGGCTCTCCTTTATACTGCTCCTGCACTGCCCCAGGCCCACAGTCACTGCACAGGGCAGTAATTTTCCAACAGGCTCACTTCAAAAACAAAATGTCCCAGGTTGTATTTTGGTTTCTGTCAACGTTGCCACTTCACTTCCTCATTTCTGACGTGACTGCTTTGCCATGTCGGCTGCTTTCATGTGCTGAGATGAGGAGCTCAGGGGCATCCTGGGTAATGTTGTGTCAGTGAAGGAAGCAGATGTGCTCCAGATGCTGGAGGGGTCCTACACAGGCAGGGAATGTTGGCTTGGAGCTGTGAATTGGAATTTTTTACAGCTGCCTTTGCAGAAAGACATTTTAGCTCTCTTCCTATGCTGCAGTTTGCTCTGGGGAGGATGTTTGCCTGCTTGTCTGAGTCTGCAGGATCGGGGACAACCAACGCCCACCTGAAACAGGCAAATCACGCAGAGGGCTTAAGAAATTCTTCCAAGTAGATGAGCAGCAAAAGAGAGGTTTGTCCAAAGGCTGACTGGGGCAGCTTCACTGGGGACAGGAAAGGTGGAGGTACTGAAGGGATTCTTCGCCTTGGCCTTTACTGGCAGGAATTGCTGTCAAGAGATTGGGCTCCTGATGCACCTTGGAAAGTTGACAGCAGGGAAAGGCTGACCTGCACTGGGGCATGATCAGGTGTGGGAACATTTAAACAGACTGGACTGACACGAGTGTGCGTGACTCGATTCCACACTCCCTGCTGGTGTCAGGTCAAGGTCGCTCTCGACTCCCTTTGAAAGACACAGCAGTCACAAAATGGCTGGAACCAACTGGCTGCCAAAGAGCTTTGCAGTAGAGGAACTTGGTCCTGGAGGACACCATGAAGCAGCCCTGAGCCCTTAGGGAAATGTCATCCAACAGCATCCTGGACTGCATTAGGAAGGGGGTCTTTCACGTGATGGAAGGTAATCTTAGAAGTGTGGAGGCAGGGGAGTCAGTGCCTCTCTCAGTCATCACCTACGAGGCCTCCCAGGCTGCTGCATGCCCTGAAAACATTCCAAGAAGCTGGGGGAGCTGCTTCCCAGCAGTGAGTGGGCATCAAACAAGGACTGCCTGAAAACCAGTGAAAGCCAGCTGATGCATTCCAGGTCATGGCTGTTATAAAGGGAGTCCTAGATTATCTGGAGAACTGGGCCACAGGAGCCCTCTGGCATTCACGAAGGATGAATGCACCTGGAAACGAAAAACCTCTTCGAGAAGTACAGGCTGGAGACTGAACTATGCTACAATCTGAGAGCCCTCAGACCTCCTGTGTTGTGAGAGAGGGTGTGCCTTGGAGAGAGACTTGGAGAGAGGAACAGACGCACAAGCCACTTACTCCGGGCCAAAGCCAAGCTCCTGTGGTGAGGAGCTCTCCTGAATGCTCTGGGGGGGGATAGAAAGAGTCACAGAAAACATCTTCCCACTGGTAGGGGTTCATCTCTCGTCCTGTGCATCAAGTATTCTCTTGGCATTTGTGCTTCAGCATCCCAGGAGGGCAAGGGAACGCCTTCAGTAGGCAAATTTCCTGGGATAGACTCTCCCTACCTGTGGCGAGTCACACTCTAATTTTGGGTTGGTCGTGCGTCAGCATTTGGTGTGAGGGCAAGCCAGGAGTGTGTGTTGTGTGTAGACCCACGTCCCTTGCAGGGACACAATTCCCCTCCAGCAAGGGCAGCTCCATCCATAACCCAGGAAAACTGGTCCAAGCACTGGGCTGTACCTGAGTACAGAGCTCCAGGCAGCCACAACAGCCATTGCTGTCAGCATGACCTTCTTGCCAACACACCCACAGCTTCAGGGGCTCAAAGGACAGTCAACATGTTTGGAAAAGTCTCTCCTGTCGGTCAGGGTCTAGAGAGTGCAGCCAAAGTGCATGGCAGCCTGAGGAGAATGGGACATCCAAGATGCTGTCCCAAGGTCCAACACACCCCTCACGTAGTGAGGAGAGACCTGACTCCATCAGAACTGTTGGATAATCATGGTATCTAGGGAGGACAACATTTTCCTTCTTCATGGTGACTGAAGGCAGTGACATGAGACTCCCAGAGACTGCCACGAGAGGGGATGACTCTTCCAAATACATCAGTAAAGGATAGAGGGTGAAGGATAAGTCACATGGTCAGGCACAGGAGCCTTTGTGCACCCAGAACGTAGTCTGGCATTGGCAGGAGGAGATTCAAACTCTTTTGTAATGGGGGGTGAAAAGAACCTCACCAGATTTCCCCAGTTCCATGTCCTACATCTGCACAGACCTCTCCTACACCTGAGGGCACATCTTCTGATGGTGGTGATGTGATCCCTCTTGGGAAATCCTTGGACCTGTCATCATGGAACTTGAAAGGAGCCTACAAAGCCTAATGGGCATGGCAGAAATGAGGAAATGTACTGGAAGTGCTGATGGAAAACAAAACACAACCCAGGGCATTAGGTGGGATATTTTGCTTGGGAGGTGAGTCTGTTGGAAAATTGTTACCCTCGTGCAGTGACTGTGGGCCTGGGGCAGTGCAGGAGAAGTATAAAAGTGGGTCCTCCTTCTCATCCTCTCATCCACTCCTCCTGACACAGTCTCCTTGGGAACAAGGTGAGTCTGAAGCTCTTTATCCTTCTCCTTTTCTTCTTTCCCCTCATTATCCTTCCATGAGATTTTTCAGCACAAAACTGCTCTTTGGTTCTACACTTGCTTTTTGGGCTGCTTGCCACAGGAGAGGGAAGGGTGCAGAAGGGGTGGCAAGGAGAGAGGCTGGAGCTCAGTTAGGTGTTACGGGCTAGGAAAGGATCTTACTGGGCTTGGTTCCATTTTGCAGGTCTCTTTTGGGCTTTGGAGGAGAAGCCTGTGGGCCTCCCTATGCCAGGGTTGTGGGTTTGATTCTTGTATGGGCCATTCACTTACGAGCTGGACTCGATGATCCTTGTGGGTCCCTTCTGACCCAGAATATTCTGTGATTCTGTGGCTGTATGACACCTCCAGCTCTTGGTGCCACCTCGTACCTTCTCTCCTTTGTGCTGCTGTGACACGATTTCACTCACCGCTTATGCTTTTCTTCGCCCTGCCCTCCAGCCCAGGTGCAGCTTTGACTTTGAGACATGTCCTGCTACACCCCGTGCCGTCCCTGCCAGCCCTGCGGCCCGACCCCGCTGGCCAACAGCTGCAATGAGCCCTGTGTCAGGCAGTGCCAGGACTCCAATGTCTTCATCCAGCCCTCCCCCGTGGTGGTGACCCTGCCCGGGCCCATCCTCAGCTCCTTCCCACAGAACACCGCCGTGGGATCCTCCACCTCCGCTGCCGTTGGCAGCATCCTCAGCTCTCAGGGAGTGCCCATCAACTCCGGGGGCTTTGGCCTCTCTGGCCTGGGCAGTGGCCTCTGTGGCAGGAGCTGCTTCCCCTGCTAAAGCTGCTGCCCCTGGCCCTGGGAAGGAACCCAGGGACACACAGGATGGAACCGCCCTGGGGACGCAGCATCGGCTTCTGCTTCCAGAGGGGCTGAGCAAGCCCAGCAGGGCCTGCAGAAGGACGGGGCCAGCCTGGGCTCTGGGCAAGCCCAGCCCAGCCCTNGGACCTGCTGGCCCTGCTGCTTCTGTGGGGCAGGTATATGGACATCTAGAGGGTTCTTAGCCACAGTCATGGGGCACAATCTCTTACGTCTCCCTGGTGCTAAATGCACCATGACCATTGCTCAAAATGACCTAATTTCCCTCTTTGGACTCATTAAACTTCTTTTGCATTTGAGCCCTTGCCTCTGTGTCATCCTTTGCCCTTAGAGATGCTCTCCTGAGATGCCCACGGAGACAGATGTTGCTCAGTCTTTGTCCTGGGACCAGGTGTTTGGTGTTTCTAAAATGACTGTTAACACAGACTTGCATCAAGTTTGCTTAGTCATACGTTGGGTTACTCTGTGCTCTCTAAGCCTTGCAAAACTAGCAGGGTGATGATATTCCAGCTGCCAAAGGGATTTTACTGTTAATGACATCCACAACCAACCTTAAACTTCGTAGAAGGAAAGTTCATCCAGAGCGCCACTGTGTTTGCTACACCAGGATAACATGGTCCACATCTGCCAATCCTTCCCATGCCATGAAATTTCAATTCCTTGTGATTTGAGGGTCCACTTCCCACAGAAACTGCATACCAGAATCCATTTTGTTACGTCTGGGAACGATCCCTCCTTTTTCTGCAGTGGGAAAAAAGGTCTGCGAAGACCAAAGAAGTTTTTGTCACAGGACTGCTGGACTTAGTGGAGCTTTCAACAGTTTTTTTCAGCCCTTGGAACAATGCAGTGAGACCAGGTCAAAGTAGGTGTGTGTAGTCTTTGGTAAGAGCGGGTCTGTCCTCGGATGTAGAGAGAAAAAATTTCCACTGCAGAGGCTTTCTCACCACTTTATCCGTGCCCTTAAGAGAGGCTGCTTTCAGAAAGAGGTTCATTGACTGGACATTTCTGGCTATGGGGGTGAAATAGCACAGACAGGGGAGGACTGCCCCCAGACCTCAAACTTCACAGAATCACAGAATATCCTGAGTTGGAAGGAACCCACAAGCATCATCAAGCCCAACTCCTGGCCCTACACAGGACACCCCAACAATCCCACCATGTGCCTGAGAGCGTTGCCCAAAGGCTCGGTGATCTATGGTAGGTTTGGAGCCGTGACCAAACCCTGGAGAGCCTGTTTCAGTGCCTGACCAACCTCTGGGGGAATAATCTTTTCCTAATATTCAGCCTAAACCTCCTCTGACACAGATTCATGCTGTCCCCTCCAGTCCTGTCACTGGTCACCAGAGAGAAGAGGTCAGCACCTTCCCCTGTGCTGCCCCTAGTGAGGAAGCTGCAGTCTGGGATGAGGTCTTCTCTCAGTATTCTTCATGCTGAACAAGCCAAGTGACCTCAATCACTCCACCCAGTTTCTCTTCTAGACCCTTCACTGTCTTTATGGCCCCTGCACATGGGAACAAATCCTCTCTTTTCCAGGCTTTTGCCCACACAAGGGACGTCCCTGCACCAGGGTAGCATGGATGGCACAGAGGCTCACCTGCGTCTGGAGAAAGGAGGTGGAGTTTTAGCACTGCGTGGGTGTGACCGAGTTGTTTATTCCATCACTGGAATGTCATTGCTGGGGTGTGGTTTTGGCAGGAAACCCTGGGGCTGCATCATCTCGCCTGGCTCCCTCCGGTGGAAGGTGTTGGGATCAGCCCCTGCGGACCCTGCTCCTCTTCCATCACTGGCAGTCCCCGTTCCGTTCCTTCAAGGCCGTGGCTCCAAGATGTGGTGCTGAAGGACAACGGTGGCAAGCTCCGAGAAGAGCGGCAACAAGCCCAAAGCCATCGGAGTATAAACCCTGCTCCGAGGAAAGAGGAGGTGCTGGTCCAAGCCCAGTGGAATGTGAGCCCCCAGCGCTGGCAGAGCAGAGGCAGCCACAGAGGGAATGGAGAGGTGGCAGATTGGGAGCAGCTGGGGGAAAGGAGGCAGCAGGGGTCTGAGGCATGAAGAAATGAGGCAAGCCAAATACTGCTGAGCACAGACGAGCACGGCAGTCCGGAAAAGCAGGCGGTGTGACATGGAAGATGTCAATTTTTGGGGTTTGCCCACTATTGGTGTCAGTTGTCTTGGGTTTGGGGATGGGAATTTTTAGCCATGGGAGCTCCCCCACCATAGTACCTTTGTACCTTTGACCTTTGTGGAGCGGGGCACAGGGACGGTCACTTCCATTGCCTTTTCCTGGACACCACACAGGCCTCATCTGTGTAAAGTGCACTCCAATCTGGCTTTGTTTTGTTCCTGGTGGTGAATAGCCTTTTCTGGGTAAAACAACTTCGCCTTTGTATACTTTTGCTATTAATGCTGCTGTTGCTGGATTCTCCAGTTGGGACGGGGCAACCCTGGATGGATGGACAGAGTGGGAATGAGATGCTGGAGAGCAGTGCCAAGAAAGAGCCCTGGGGGTGCTGGTGGGTGGCCAGTTGTCCCTGAGTCAGCCGTGCCCTGGCAGCCAGGAGGGCCAACCCTGTCCTGGGGGCATCAGGGAGGGGATTGTCCCGCTCTGCTCTGCCCTGGGGCTGCCTCACCTGCAAGATTGGGGAAGTCTGGGGGGACACAATATAGGAAAGATATGAAGCCATTAGAGAGTGTCCAAAGAGGGGCAATGGAGGAGGCGAAGGGTTTCAAGGGGAAGGCGTGTGAGGACACTGAGGGCACTTGGTGTGTTCAGCTGGAGAAGAAGAAATTGAGGGGAGACCTCACTGCAGTTCCAACTACCTGGGCAGGGGCAGAGAAGGGGCAGGTCTGAGCTCTGCTCTGGGGGGACCAGGGACAGGACCCGAGGCAATGGCCTGAAGTTGTGTCAGGGGAGCTTTAGGTTGGATATTAGGAAAAGGTTCTTCCCCCAGAGGGTGGTTGGGTACTGAACAGGCTCCCCAAGGGAAGGCAGAGAGAGCTGGAGAGGCTGACAGAGTTCGAGTATCATCCAGATACTCTAAGGCACAGGGTGTGACTCCTGGGGATGGGCCTGTGCAGGGCCAGGAGCTGGACCGGATGATCCTTGTGTGTCCCTTCCAACTCAGGATACTCTGTGATTCTCTTATTGTGCATGTCTTATTCTATTGCTTTGTGCTTTTAATTAATTGTTGTTGCAACCCATAATCTCTCCTTTATTTTAACTCTCTTACCAGAAAGGGGGGGCAGGAAAGGGAGTGGCTTATTTGTAGTCTAGTTCCCTGCTGGTGATAAAACCAGCACATTTAATTAGCTCGGTTGGTAGAGCATGAGACTTTTAACCTCAGGGTTGTGGGTTTGACCCCACATTGGGCACCAATTAAATGTCCTGCAGCTTGAAGGAATGGAAAGGGGGCCAGTGGTGATGGATGACAGGTCGAGTCCACAGGGGCTGATCCCAACACCCCTCCCATTGGAGGGAGCCAGGCACTACCTGTTCTAGCCCCTGGCTTTTCCTGCCGAAACCACACCTCAGTGATGACACGGATGGGATGGAAGGAACGACTTGGTCACACTCACACAGTGCTGAAGCTCCACCCCCTTTCTCTGTAAGCAGGACTGAGGCACCAGCTGGTGTTAGAGACCTGAAATTCCTCCAGCCTCTGGAGCTTGTGTTTCCCCATGGGATTGGGCCATGTGCCGAGCTGGCTGCTCTGCTTGGGGCCAGCTGCTGTGGGACACAAGGGCAGGTGTGGGGTTGCAGATGTGTGGTACCCTCTGCTGGCACCACAACATGGCCCCAAAGTGGCATATCTGGAAAGAGCAGGTGGTCTGTGAGGGGCCTCTTTCCTCCACCATGGCTAGTCTCTTCTGCTCACTGACGCTGGTCATGTAACCTGGGAAAAGTGTGAGTCAGTGACTGCACAGGGACAGGCTTCCCAATCCAGATGAACCTGGAGAAGAGAACAGATTCCTGACTCTGCGTGTGTGTGTGTGTATATATATATATATATATGTAAATATCAGTAGTTCAGTGTTGTTTCACTCTAACACACCCCAAGGGATCGATTGTCAGGAACCTCAGTTACCCTCAGTGGTGGGTTGTAATAACCCACTGAGTGCAACACTGTAGTCAAGCAGTCCATTCCACCGTGTCTCCATGACCCCAAGAAGTCACCCTACAACAAATCTCTGGGTTTCCCAGTACATTGGAAACTTCCTGTCACAGTCTGCTTATAATTGGAAAAAAGAGCAGTCAAGAGGCTCAGCAAACAGCTTGTCCTCCTTGTGCTGCTTCATCCCCCTGGCAGGATTGGTGTTTGAGCCAGGTGGAAGCAGGATAGAGTGGGGCATCCTGGGGAATATGGGAACTGTGAGGAGCTGGAGCTGCAGGTCTTGGTGGGAAGGAGGAGAAGTCCTGGTGTCTGGGCATGGTAAGAAGGGACCCACTAGTGGTGTTAAAGAGACGGTGACTCTTCCCCAGCTGATGGCTGGAGGAGCGTAAGGGGAACCTTATCTGGTCTGGATGACTCTACACCTGAAGCCCTGTTGTGAGACTAATGGTGGCTTAAGGAACTCCTGCTTTGCACCCAGCTGTGGTGCAGGAAAGGCTGGCAGCCTGACTGGGGAGAGACAACATCCTGGGAAGACCTACAAAGAAGACTAAAGGGAAGGCAGAGGGAGCTGGAGAGAGCTGAAGTGCTGCAGAAGCAACAAACCGCTTATAGCAGGAGGGCACAAAGGCAGGTCAGTGAGGAATGGCCCCTCTGTGCCCAGGGCGAGGGACAGAGAGGCTGTAGCTGGAGATGTCTTGTGGCCAGAGGTCAGCGGGGAGAGCTGGCAGGAGGAACACAGGGGGGTGTGAGGAGCACCCTGTCCTACAGCCACCACCACCACCACCACACCCGCCCCATGCAGAGGGACCCCTCTGAGCCCCAGGAGCTGTCCTGCCAGGGAAGGCTCAGGGGTGCTGTGGATGCAGAAACAGCTTCCAGTGACACGCCCTCCTCTAGTGTGACTGCGGAGATGGACTCAGC
>VXAY01002378.1:6896-23706 GCA_013399855.1 Oxyruncus cristatus | reverse complement strand
GCAAAGGGCTAAACCTTTGACATAAAGTCTGCCTAGCCTTAGCTGTTGAAATGCTATCACAGTTCAGTGACCAGTTTCTCAAATGCTGAGATAGATAACTGATATTTTGGTTGCCAGAGTCCATCCAGGCTCACCTCCTCAGGCCTCAGCACTGGTGCCAAGGAACTAGAAATTGGTGGCAGCAGCATCAATAGCCTCAGCCCTATGTGTGTTATTGGAGACAGTGACAGCGAAACTGTGAGGTGAAGGAGGAGGTAAGGAGGTGTGCGCTGACACCAGGGTTTGACATGGTTATTAACCTGGCCTAGCAAAAATAAACAAAGCCAGTTTCACTTGCACTGATTGTATGAATTAAATAGTTCTGGAGAGATGGAAAGGACAGTGCAGATGGCTGAATAATTTTGGGGCATGAGGATATACTCTGCATTACTGTCTGTACTCTTTTGGCTTTCACACAATCCAGTGTTTCCCTTACCCCATTTGTTCTGAATAATGGAGAGCTAACTATAATTATCTTCTCCCAAATGAACTTGTAGACATGCATAATTGAATTTCTTTTTTTCTTTAGCCTTGTTTACATTTGCAATGAGATTTTTAAAATTGTTTAACATCTATAACATGTATAACATGTATTTTTGCTTGAAATACTTTGGTTTTTTGCTGGTGCTGATGAAGGTCCTAGAACTGGACCTGTGAGCTGGACTGCGGCTTGAGATACCATGAGTCTGCCTTGGCACAGCTCTGTGACATCCTGTCCTTCTGAGAGCTTGCAGCAGGCATGTGATACAGGCTATTTCACCAGTGGTACAAAAAAATTAGCAAGATACTCTCTACTACACTATCTATTGCACTAAAAGATAGAACTTCAAGTATTGTCTTTTATATTTAGTACACATATAAAACACTACTGAAAAGTAAAATCCCATGACAACTGGTTTTGTCAATTTGCAATCATTTCAAAAAGCCTTAGCTGAGGTCTGAGTTATTTTTATAGCTATGCATTGCAACTTTGTTGTGTAGGCACAGACATCTGTGAAGGCTGACACAGGCCTGGTGATTACTTTTCCTGTAAACTGATGTGTATTTCCAGGTACTTCCAAGGTACTCACAGAATGTTTACTATGAAAAACTTTGCAAAATACTTCTCCAACAATTTCTACTTGGAAACTGTAATCTTTGTTGTCTGAAATAGTTAAAAGTATGTTCAACAGTTCACTTATGTGGAGTAATATTAATGTATCTGCATTTATGTTCATATGTAAACCAATTGAATTCTTTGCATTTCTGTGACTATTTTTATTATACATTTTTCCATACTATAAGCATTCAGTAGGGACTTTTTTTAAAGTATTGTAGTTAACATCTAATTTTTTTTGGATCTGTTGACTTCAGTTTCATCAGTAGCCATTTTAATGCAGTGTTCCTCTGTCTCATATGTATTTCCTTGTGTCTGTCTATTTACAAAATGTCATATTGATAGTCCTGTTTTTCTAGGCTGCTAAGCAGTGTTTTGATGATGTGATTGTACTATACTATGTTTATATTTTTCTACATGCATTTCAAGTAATATTTCAGATTCTGCTGTGATCATGATGGTAGTAACCCCTTGTAAAAATAACCATTCTGAAATCTATTGCTAAGCTTTTTGAAAATTAAACCTATACACTGTATGTATTCTAGGTGTTTCACGTGGTCCCAGCCCTGTCAGACTTGGAAACCAGGATACCGTACCTGTTGCAGTAGCCCTTACTGAGTCTGTTAACGCCTACTTTAAAGGAGCAGATCCCACAAAGTTAGTTAAATAGTAAATTGTTTTGAATGTAATAAGTTCCAATAAAAAAATGCACTGGTTGTACTTTTAATATTTTGGAGGAAAATGCATATACATTAGAAGGCAGATTCACAGGGTTTTCGCCTCTGATATAAGTGACAGCAGTGACTCTATTGGCCTGCATCCAACTAGCAGTTCATATATCTCTGCTTTACAAAAATGGTTCAGTGAGAACACTGAAAATGAGAAGGGTTTCTATTATAGTCAGGTAGGTGCTATATGTAAATTTGGGCAACTTTCGAGTACCTCATTCCCTCTGTCACATTGCTTGATATGCTACTTAGGCCTTGCCTAAGCATAGCTGAAGTGAGACTGACAGGCCTGTAGTTTCTGGGGTCCTCCTTCTTACCATTCTTGAAAATCGGGGCAAGGTTCAACAGCTTCCATTCAGGTCCTTCCTAGACCTCTCCAGATTTCCAAGACTCATTTCCAAAAATCATTCTGAGAGGTCTCATGATGACATCAACCAGCTCTTTGAGAATTCTCAGATGAATCCCATCGTGGATTGATTTATAGGGATCCAGCTGGAGCAGCAGATCCTGCACAAGTTCAGGGTCATCTGGGAGTTGATCATCCTTGCAGTCATGGTCCTCCAGCTCAGGGCACTGGGACACCCTTGGTCCCTTATCTGTGTTGATGAAAGAGGCAAAGAAAGCATTAAACACCTCTGCCTTGTCACTGTCCCTGTTTGTGAGGTGACCATCCTCATCCTGTAATGGGACAAATGTTAGGGTTTCTACATTGTCTTTTGCCATTATATATATTTGAAAAAACTGGTCATCTAGTTCCAACCCCCTGCCATGTGTAGGGACACCTTCCACTAGACCAGTTTGCTCAGAGCCCCATACAGCCTAGCCTTGAACACCTCCAGGGATGGGGAGTCCACGTCTCTGGACAACCAGTTCCAGTACTTCACCACCCTCACAGTAAAGAATTTCTTCCTAATATCTAATCTAAACCTACCCTACTTAAGCTTATGACCAGTCCCCTTTAGGAACTGGAAGGTGTCTCCAGAGCCTTCTCCAGGCTTAACAACTCCAACTCTCTCAGCCTGTCTCCATAGCAGAGGTGCTCCAGCCCTCAGAGCATCTTCGTGTCTTCCTCTGGACTCACTCCAACAGGTCCACATCTTTCTTGTGTCGGGGACCCCAGAACTGGATGCAGTACTCAGGTGGGGTCTCACAAGAGTGGAGTAGAGGGGCAGAATCCCCTCTCTTGACCTGCTGGTCACACCTCTTGATGCAGTCCCGGACACAGTTGGCTTTCTGGGCTGCAAGTGCACATCGCCAAGTCTGCCGATTTTCTGTTTCAAAATGAGCTCATCAGATTGTAAAAGTATGATTGATTTAAAATTAGTATTAAAACTAGACAGTTAATGATGTGCAATAAAACTTATGTTTTCATTCTCTTCTAGATGTATTGTGAAGATTACTGGTGATATGACATTATCATTCCCAAGTGGGATTATTAAAGTCTTCACCAGCAACCCATCTCCAGCTGTGCTCTGCTTCAGGGTAAAAAACACAAGCAGACTAGAGCAGATTCTTCCAAATGCACAACTTGTATACAGGTTTTGTATTTTTCTTTAATATAATAGTAAACTACATGATTTTAAAAATGTGAATTGTTGTATATGTAAATCAGAATTCTCTACAGTCTTGTTGATTTGCTTATACATAACTTAATTTCCTGAATTAATCTTGTTTAGCTCAGTTTCTTTTCACTGCTACCACTAAAAATTTCAGTGATTACTGGACTTGAAACTTATGTTGAATATAACAGGAGCCATAAAAAATAGTTTGCAAATGTAGCTGTATTTTTTACAAACATTTTATAAATAAAATGGTTTAATAAACTATTTGAAAACAAGAACAAACCAAAAAAAAATTTCTAATCAAACTATATGAACAATATAACTAATATAACTATAGAGAAAAATTGTCAAAAATAGGGAACATTGACATATGGATTTCTTTATACAGTAATAACAATGGTTTCATTTGTCAGTTATTAGTGTATGTTTTAAGCTGTATAACTTCTATGGTAGATCAAATCCATTACATAACTTTATCTCTCAAGTGTATGGCACATTCTTAAGAAGAAAAGCTGCTGGTTGAGTAGAATAATTGTTGAAATCATAGCATTTGTACATCTTTTCCAAAAAAAAAAAAAAGCAGACACCTGTTTCAGCTGAGCAGCTTTTATTTCATTTATTGGAAATTTTTTTTGAAACAAACCAGATACATCCATTCTTTAGTATTTAATTTTATTTTGATAATTCATAATGTAATGAAATATTAATCCAAAATTAAATTTGTCCTTTTTTGTTTAGTTTATAACTGAAATTTTAGAAGAGCTGTATCTGACAGTGCATTATACTGAAAAATTATATTTTGGAAAAAAGTCAAAATGTCTAGCATTCTTGTGTGAGTACTGTAATGCTTCACCTCTAATTAGAAAGGATGCATGTACTGGATATTTATGAAGTTAAACCCATATGGTAATAATTTGACTTTTCACCATATACTGCAATGACTATCATTTGCTTAGTATTTATAGAGATGGAACTTTTTAATGTGACTGATATTTGTGGATATGTCAGAATTTCTGAAGGAGAAAGCAGAAGGATTTTGTTACTGGTTTAATTTGTTTATATTTTGGAAGGCCTCTGTTATAAGTGTTTATATATTTTACTGAAAATGGAAATTGCATGAATGGCAACACTATTAATAACCAAATTCTAAGTAAATTGGACAGGCTACTGGTATGTAAATCACTGTTCTAGCACATTCAACCCATTGCAGTTATATTTACTGTGTTCCAGATGCTTCTTTTCAGCTTTCATTCTGCATGCACATTCTTCATGCCTCCTTAGGGATTGATGCAGTTCCTCTATGTATCCACAGATGACCTGTGGAGCTCTTTGAAGTTATTTGAATTTTGCTTCTGAATCAGTTTTCTTAAAAGCTTCATCCTTATTAAAAAATAAACCCAATGCCACCAGAACTGAAAATATTTTTGAGCTACGAAATACCTTTTCATGCTCCAGTAGCTCCAAACTAGGATTTTGCTTCTGTAGTTGTGTACTCTTACCTACATATAGAAATTATATAATAAATTGTTGCTAAGATTAAATGCAACTATATCTGAGAAACAGTTTTTTATAATAATTTGAAAATCACTTTTAACTGAAAAATTTTGAAAGCTTTCACTCTCTATAAATACGTCAAAGTGGGGTAACATACAGCACAAATCTGAATTCAATGCATTAGTGAAGCTGTGCCATAACAAAAGCTAATTATGATTCTAGGATTTATTCCAAATTGTATAACATTCCTCTTCAAGCACCACTTTCATTCCCACCTCCTACATATTCTCATGGCACCCGATTGTATATAAAATTATGTTTTATTAAATGTAAAATCCAAATTTGGCATTCACTCCATCTTGGGATGCAGATCATCAGTGGAGAAAACTCACTGCTCGACAACCTGGAAGGAGAATTTTTACCAGCTACAACAAACAGTTAATTTGTCTTAATATTTAGGAAGGTACAATTATGTGTTATAAAGCATTAGAACAAATTCTTGCTTGGAATAGTGAAGAAGGGGAAAGATCTAGTCTTAATTTTTAGACATACAAAATAATAAAACTCAGTGTTGTTTTTTGATTCCTACCTTTCTTTTTCTTTGTAGTGATCAGTCACAAAGTGACTCCAGTAGTAGGGATTTTTGGATGAACATGAAAGCCATAACTGTCTACCTCAAGAAATTATCAGAGCAGAATCCATCTGCTTCCTATTACAATGTGGATGTTTTAAAGTATCAGGTAAACACTTTTTTTCCTTTGGAATTTTTTAAGGAACTCTGGCAGATTTCATATCTATACAGAAATTATAAGAATTGTTATTTGCCTGTTTGCATGCAGATGAACTGTCATCCCTCATCTAAGCCAGTTCTGGGTATGTCACTGTTTCCAGTGCATTGATTCTGCCAAGGCTGAGTGAATTCATGTTATGCCTTCATGTTCATTCATGACCTGTTTCAGCTTGCTCACACTTCAGTCCAATTCATGTGTGCAAGCTTCAATCACTTTAACTATTTGTTAACAAAGTTAAGTTTTTCTTGAATTTAGGGGGTTTGGTGGGGGGGTTGGTTGAGTTTGTAATTACAGTCTATTTTGATTTTGTAATTGCATATTTTTTGATGCTGTAACATATCAACTGTAATATATGAGAACGCCTAATGTTCTCACCTCTCACAATATAATGGAATGACTCATCCTGGAAACCATTTACAGGCACATGAAGTTCAAGGTCATCAGTAGTCAGCATGGATTCACCTAAGGAAAGTCATGCTTGACCAATATGATAAACTTCTATGATGAAATGACTGGCCTGGTAGATCAGGGGAGAGCAATGGATATTATCTACCTAGACATCAGGAAGGCTTTTGTCACTCCTCCTCATAGGGAAGCTGATGAAGTATAGCCTGGCTTATCAGACAGCAAAGGGGATTGAAAACTGGCTGAACAGCCAGGCCCAGAGGGTGATGGTCAGTGTCATAAGGTCTAGTTGAAGACTAAAACAAAACTGGTTTGACTTATGAAAACCAGAACAGGAAGGAGCCTCATGGCCCAGAGAGACTTCAAACCCTTTTTTTTAATTATTTAATTAAAAAAAACCCAAAAAACAGGAACTACTTCAGGCTACAACAGTCTTCACTATTCTGAGATCAAGGACTCAGAGGTCAATTGTTCTGTTGTTCATTTGTCAGGATTTAGAGTTATATTCATTACCCTCTCTCCCTAATTCTGCCCAAAATAGGAATATTTTGATTAAGATGCTTTCAATGGTTTATTCTTTCACAGGTATCTTCAAATGGCATCCAGTCCACTCCTTTGAATCTTGCAACTTACTGGAAATGTAATACTAGCACTACCGCTGTGAGAGTGGATTATAAGTATAATCCAGAGTCTATGAATGTGCCTAGTATGCTGTCTAATGTGCAAGTTGTGGTACCAGTAGATGGAGGAGTAACAAACATGCTATCACTTCCACCTGCAAAATGGTAATGTTATAAATGAGGTTCATAATCAAGAATTCTTAGCAGCAATGTTATTTATTNTCCAGAAAGTAGGAGGGGAAATCATTAACATATACCACTCCTATAGCTCCGCCTCAGAACGCCCCTTTGGGGTCTTTTGGGGGTCTTTGGATGAAGTAAGGAGTCTTCTTCAGGCTTGAACTTTTCAACTCTGGGACTCACTGCTGAGCTGGCATAGTCTGATTAGCTCAAAACTGGTATTGTCTTTGTGAGCTTCTTCTTATCAACTTTCAAGGTCCCTTCAAAACTCCAGGTTTCCTGTTTTTGCTAAGGACTTATCCAAATCTTGTCTGTGTGTTAGTAAAAGCAAGCAAGGCTATTCCATCCAAAAGTTAGTTTTAACAAACAACTAAGGCTGCAAATTTTATATATTGTTTTCATAAATACCAACTTTATAAGACTGTTACAAGTTTTGCCGGCCTCATTCCCCAGTTACGATGCAGGCTCTTGCTGAGGGTGTCTTTTAGATAATTAACATGAATCATCACACAATTCCTCACAGTAATAGTAATACTTTTCTTTTTATTATTTCAAATTCATTTCAGAATATTCATTAGCGTCAGCCTGAAAAATGTCACTGGAAGAAACAAAGAATTTTTTTCCTCTTGATAAAATGCATGGTACCAGATGTTTATGACATTTTCTGGTCCAAAGCAGATCATGTACAGCCAATTCACATTGACTAAAATGAGATTATATACACCCATTCCAACTGTATAATAATACAAGCATTTCTGAATACAAGCATTTCTGAAATTTCTAATGTTTGCTTTCTTTTTGCCAGTAGACAGGATAGATATTTTTAATAACATGATTTGAAACAAATATCTTCATGGTTAAAACCCATTATATACGTGTGTATGTATTATTAAATATATCAAGATATATAAGTTATATAGATATTAGAAGAAATGCAGTTCTTAAAAATATTTTTGATTGTTCTAGCTTAAAAATTAGCTTATAATTGAAATAGTTTTAAAACAAACTTCAGTAGCTGAGGAGCTCTTTGTAAGCCAGGTAGCACTGTCTCTCAATTCAAGTGTCATGCTGATTATTATCTGACTCGCAGCTATCTGGCCCCACCTTCTAAGCATGCAGACCATTTACAGCAGCACTTGAAAGTAGGATGTGTCTCAGATAATTATGTTTCTACAAGTTTGTGAAAACAAGCAGGGGGTAGCAGGGCTAGGCAGAGTGAAATATCCTTGGAGCAAAAGGTGAGCAGAATTCAATCACTGTGCCTATGGTTTGGCAGCACGTAGGTACTTGCTGAGCTGTAATGTAATTCCTGGACTGTTTATTTTCAAGAGGAACAAGAGGGTCTTTTTAACATGAAGGTTAAAAGAGGAAAAGAATACTAAGTTGTGGGAGGTCAGGCTTCGTTAACCTTATTACTTATAGATCAGTTTACCTTATAAAGTGAGGTTCAGAAATAAAATAAGCCTGGTGTATTTATCAGAAAGGTTCTGATGTTTCTGGAGACAGTACATTTAAATGTGTTAATTGGACAAAATGGTAATACAGTATTATTTTAAGTGGAAAAAATCCTGCCAAGACTGAATCTTTCTTGACTTGGTATTTCAAGGGAACAATACTCTTAACCAAATCTCCTTAAGCTTATTCTGAGCAAGGGCAGGTTCAGTATCTTGCCTCCACAACTTGACTAGAATTTTTGATGAAGCTAGTCTCCTCCCTCCCTGCTCAGGCTTCTTCCACAAACCCCTCAATAATGAAACCTGAGTGAGAGCAGGAGTGTCCACCCAGAACACATAGTGTTAGCTAGAAAGACTCAAGACTTAGTGACAGTTTTATTTCAGATTCATCAGAGTAAGGGACTTGAGCCTCATGTATTCTTTCTTTTACCTAGGCAACTACACAAGGCTAGAATTTTGAGCCTTGAAACCTGACAAAAGAAATACAGTCATGTCCCAGGCAGCTCTAGTATGTGTCTCCTGCTATATGCTTGGTCTAGTGGGTTGGTTTTTTTTAAGAATAAATGTTTTCTGATTCGATCTCCTGCAAGTAACCACTACCATCTATGCTACTTTGTGTGAGCATTTCACTGCTGCTACACCAATGCCAGACAGTTTCAAACCTATCAGCACTTCATGATGCTCACAGCTTTAAGTTGTTGACTTGACTTTGACAGAACAGCTGCGAAGTGCTCAGAGTTAAAATGCCCTGTCAGCTCAGAGACTATGGTGCTTGGTGCCCTTTGCTTTTCTGTCCATTTACAGCATCAGAAGTCAACTTCAGCCCGGAGTCACTTCTTCCAACTAGTTTTACTAGAATGTAAATGGAATAAAATTCACACAGCCAGGAGTCTCACATAGCAAACAATATTGCTCCCCCTCATACCATCATCACAAAGCATAAAGACCCATCTTTCAAACTGCTTCCAGCATGTTTGGCCTGCCCTTACCTTTTGAGACCACGGAGGGTTTTGAGTTGTGAAGTGCAGACATAACCCGGGCATAGAACAGTGTTAACTGTATAAAAAGGTGGTATGTATGTCTGAGGTCTGCTGCAAGCTCAGGGGCAATGCAGGTACACCCTTCTGTTTTCCTTTTTGTTTTGTATAGTTTTCCACAAACCTTAAAATGACAAAATATTTTTATAAACCTCTACTGAGAGATGTAGGTTATAGGTGCATGGTCTGTAAGGTACCAGTGTAAATCTGGGGAAATAATATTCTGAAGAAAATTCTAAAAGTTGGTGCTTATAACTAACCTTCCATTCTCTTACAGGAATGCAGATCAGATGAAAGCTTATTGGAAAATATCTAGCATTTCAGAGAAGTCTGAGAATGGAGGCAAGTTGAAGTATTTTGTTTTGGTTTCTTGTACAGAAAAATGATAACAGTAAAAAGATAATCATTTTAGCCTCTATGTCCTCATGCCTGTTTACACTTGCCATATCCTCTTTATCAGTTCACTTTTTTATCAAATTCCTCTTGAGAAATTCCATTAACAGTGAGATATAAAAATATTGGCTAATTATAAAAAGCAAAATAGTGAAGACTCTTGAAAGCTGCTAGTGCCTCTAAAACAGAGTTTAGACTGGGCAAGGAAATGAGCAGTTCTTGAAAGGGAAATACATTTAATATCTGTGTTCTGATTTTCCATATACTGACAATTGCAATAAAGTAGAAAGAGGTAAGTGGAAGAACTGAGGAAAAGAAAAAAAAAATCTTAAGAGTCCTGTGCTGAGATAGACTCAACTATGGATGATTCTCGACCAACATTTTTAGGTTTTTTTGTTTTGACCATATACAACTCCAGGAAAAAAAAAAAAAATCTATGTACATCTGCTCAGAGCTGTAATTTATGTAGCATTTTGTAAGGTAATGTGCTGGTTTAAATGTAAACCATCAGGAGAAATGAACCTAACTCAAAAGAGATTATAAATCAGAATTACAGTTTAATCAAAATGATACAATAAATACAATTATTCAGATGAACAATTGGTTCTAACCCACAAAAACCCAGATGTATAACCTGTCACCCTGGGGCATGAACAGAATGGTGTTCGTTGACCCCCATGCTGAGCCCCATGTGGCCCCCCTGAATCTAAGAGTAAAAAGAGGGGAAAAAACCTGTTGGTGCGAGTGATGGTCACAGTCTGGTCGAGAGTGGGGGTCGCAGTCCAGTTGAGATCTGGTCCTCCTCTGGATCCCATGAGTGGTACCAGAAGTCCCAAGACCCCAAGATTATATTCCCTCAGGTTCAGGCAGGAATGCCCAGTACCTCCCCCAGGGCGGGGAGTTCCACAATGGGTGATTGTGAGCCATGGGATATTTTTGGAATCCTTGATGGCCCATTAGCAGATGTGACCCCTCACCTGTGCCAGGGTGTGGAGGTGCTACTGACTCCCTGGAGGGGAGTTATCACACCCGAGTCATTGGTGTGAAGACAGGAACATCCTCCTCTCTCACAGGCCTCTTAACACCCAGCTGATAGCCTGAGGGGTCCGAGGTGTGCTCTGGGCAGCTGCTGCTGGTCTATTGTTAACAGTTTCTGGGAAATGACATAGAGGGTGTAGAATCCACAGTTTGGGTTACACTCACACAGTGATGAACTGGTCCTGGCTGTTCTAAGACAGGTACCAATAGTTGTCCTCTGCCCAGCTGCTTTTCCCTGAGGTCCAGTTGATGTCTCAGCCCTTGCAGCATTTGCAGATGCAATGTTTTTTTGAAGCACTTGAATATATGAGTTTCCATTGTTGCCTAAAAGGCCGAGGGAGAAGAAAGACTGGCCAAATTAGGTGGGAGATAAGGAGGTAGAAGTTTTAATGAGCCTCCCAGCATCCAGGAATACAATCTGCAGGTGCCCAGAATTCAGTGTGTTACAATTTTATAATGATTTCTACCCAATCCCATTCGGCCACCTCATCGATTCTGCCCCGTTCTGCCCCCAGACACGCCCTCTGGGAATTGAGTCTGGGGGAGTTTGGGACCCCCTCTTCCTCATCTTCATCTTCCTTGCAGCACATACAGTCCTTGGAGGCTTTCCAAAGTTCTGGGCTTGAAGGTTGCTATGTCTATGTGATATCTTCTGGTCCAGGCCTTAGGGTGTTCTTCTACAATTCTACCTTGAAAATGAGACTAAACAGACTACTGGAATTTAGAGGAATTGATATGGAATGGGGTAGTAGGGATGGGTATATGTAAACACTATGCTACCAGGTAAGGGAAAGTATAGCTACATTAAAATCTACATTTACTACATAACTACTTCTAAAATCTATAAAATTAAAAAAAAATCAAAAGATCAAAACTCTAAGGCATCACCATACTGACAGTGGAAATAAGTTCCGATTTATCCAAACTGTGACAGACCTACTGAAAAAATGAAATGGACTTTAAGCCAAGAACAAGCCATTGCATAAAACAATTTCATTTATCAATTCCTGCTTTTACCCTAGTAAAATTTCAGTTACTAGCTTTCCTCCTCACTCAGAAGTTCCAACTGACTAGTTGTTTTAAATGAATAAAAATACTTGACTTTCACTATTCCATTAATTCACTGTTTAAATCTTTTTTTCCCGGCATATTTTGTAAGGACAAAAAAAGTCTTGTTTAAGAACTAGAAAAGGAGACCAACAATAATGTTGGGGCGTTTTATGTCTTGCACTGACTACAAAGGTGTACTTTAAGTAATTTTGAACTATTGCTACTTTATAATGGCACTGAAGTAAACTTCGCCATTGTCTATGAAAAAGCAACTGTTTTTTGGGAAATGTATTTAATCAGACCTTGTATTTATTTGAAAAATAAGAATTGCTTTCCTCTTGGTACATTACTGTTCAGCTGCATTTCTTCTGATGGTTTTGTTCATGTGCATTCATCCAGGCAGATTGTGACAACATTTAAATATTCTGATGTACTTTAAAATCTGCTAATGAAAAGTACTACATACAAGATAAACCAGGAAGCATAACTGATGGTTATAGGGAACAATCAGGTATTTAATGTGATAAGAGACTACCAGGCTGTCAGATATACACATTCTTCTATGAGTATAATCTTGTAGAAATGTGTATTGCTTCCCTCTAATTTATTCACTAGTCACTGTCTTAAACAGAGTATTGGGAAAAAGAGTTGTACTCTCCTCTCTTCTGAAAATCTATATAGAACTGCCACTAGAAATAGGTCTTAAAGATCACCATTTTAGTTCTACTCCTTACTACTGATGCCAGAAAAACGGCAGAAAGTAACTGCTTAGAAACAAATTTTGTGTCTTTAAGCAGCAGGGTATTTATTGCAACATTGGAGAGCCCACGATTCACATTGGACAAAGAAGCTCTAAAGTTTGAGTGAGAAGTCAGGGTTTTTATACAAATTTTGTGAGGGATTGCAACGTGTCTACATACATATTCATCAGGTTTTGACATCTAATTATAATATTCATAATAGGCGGAGTTTGGGTGGAGCTTGAGGCGGAGTCTCTTGGAATCGTCTTTTTGGGGAAGGATCTGGGAGTCGTTATAGTTTCTTCATCTTCATTAAGGGTTGTCTTGCACCTCATCCTCTGATGTCCTTTTCAACTTTCTTCATTTTGCTGACTACAAGTCAGGAGTTTGCAAAATTTTCTGACCTATGGTCCTTTTGCTCCCCCCTAAATGCCTTTCTTATCGTTAGGTTGCTTAAAGGACATCTTTTATCTCTTACTGGTCAGTTAAACAGAACAAGCTGTCTCTGCTATATTTCAACATAGCCAGGGCATCTTTGTCAAAACATGGTACCAAACTCCATCTTAGTTAATTCATAAACTCTGCATTCCTCAGGGCAAGGCACCAGGCTTTTTCTCAGAGCAAGATTCCAGCACTTTTCTAAGATAATTCTTTAAATCCTTATTTCACTACTAAAATTTTTGGGAGATTGCCTTGGTCTTGAGAAACAACCAGCCTTTCAGTTTTGTTATTTTTATAGGTTCTGGATCACTCAGGGCAAAATTTGAACTTTCAGAAGGACCCAGTAAACCAGCAACACTTGCAGTGCAATTCATCAGTGAAGGAAGCACCCTTTCAGGAATAGATGTAGAACTAGTAAGCACTGGCTATCGACTTTCTCTCCTTAAGAAGAGATTTGCCACTGGTAAGATACCGACATGCTTATATATTCAAATTATTATGATATATTATATAGTGCTAAATTATAAATTATAAAACTGTTAAATAAGTGATGCATAAATAATTACTTTTCCTCAAAAAATGTGGCTGAAAACTGTTTTACTTTTTTTGTTTTTCATAGTTAGTCAAACTGCTTGCAGGAAAATACTAAAAAAATCTGTTTTATCTACTGACTGCAAAAACCCTACCTTTATTTTTCAGGATGGTATATGGCAGACTGCTGATTAACATGTGGAAGTCATTGGATCAAAGGAGTGCAAGAAGTTCACTGCCCTCTCTACTTTTCAAACACTATTTTAACATGCATTAATTTTTTTTAAATGTTGACCTACTTTGAGGTTTAACCATCAGAACAGAAAATGCACTTTTAAAAGTAATTTTGCAAACTTTTTATTACTTTATAATAGCACTGAAATTAACACTTCTGTAAATGATCATTAGTAAATTTATAGATGAAGTCAAAGTAATAATCAATAGTTGTACTGAAAGTATGAAATTGTATATTATACTGTAAAACATTGAACCTAAAAATATGGAAAGTAAGAAATACTTCATCTTTCCATAAGCAATATTAATTTTTCAGATTCTTCAGTTGTCAATTTGAAAAGAAAGCAGTGGCAAAGTCTCACATAGTTATTCCATCCACTCATGCCATAAAACCAGCTGAGTTAGAGAAGTATAAAAAAAATGTAACTTACTGCCTGTGTATTGTATATTTTTAACAGGTAAGTTGTTTTATATAGGGTTTTTTTCCTAAGCGGAATGTGTTACAAAATTGCAAAAAACAGAAGAGATTTACTTCTGCAGTTAGGAAATTTTATGGGTATTGTGATTGTTTGAATCAATGCTGTAGATTTAATTTATTTTTATATGTGCCTTTAAAAAAAACACACCTGTGCCTATACACTTTGTTATTCACGACTCAATTCCTTTTTCAAATTTTGGCTCTTCATCAAGAAAGCACAGTGTTTGTATAATACATATAACTTTAAAAATTCCTTTGACTGGAATTTAGAAAGCAGATTTGCAAAACTGGAGATTGTTTTATAAGAGGTTTAGAATACTGGTTTACTTCCTCCTGGGATAATTGCAATAAATGCAGCTGTAGTAAAGAGAGATGCATCATGCAGGACTTTGAAACTTTGAGATAGTAACTTTATTGTTACCAAAGATGAAAATCCTGAAAAATCACGGAAGATTATAAAAGCAAGCAGCATTTCCTTTCACTTTGACTGCAAGCCTTTGGAATTTAAGTGCTTTGAGGGTTCTGTGATGTGAATATAAACATAGTACTTTGGGAGAAATAGCATTTTAGAAGGGTATTTTATAGCAGCAGGATGACAAGTACAGCCATTTCTATTAGTTTAATTTTTTATCTAAATACACCATTTTTAGCATTTAATCTGCTTGCCACAGCCTTAACACTGGGAAGTGACACATAAGTAATGTTTTTGAAAGCAAGTCACTAATTTTGAAAATCTTTAATGTATTTGTATTATCAAGTGTGTTTTTTAATGCTGAAATCAAAAGTATTGGGGCAAAATTATTCATTAACCTACAAGTGGAAGTTTTATATTACCATTTTGAATACCAGTATCTATTTAAAATTCTCTATTAAAACAATAAAACTTGCTTCAACTAATTCACGTGTCAGTTCCAATGTTCGTGCAGGTAAAATCAGAAGGCTGAGCCACAGACTTTCAAGCAGGAATGGAAGTTTATTTGGGGACGATTACAGCTCCATGAACTTGGAGCAGCTGGGTGGCAAAAAACACACACACGCCCCAGCGCCTCTGGGGCTGTGCATATCAAAGAGACCCTTGGGCATTCGAGGTGCTGCTTTCTGAGCCATTTACCTTTTCCCCCCTCCACCTGCCTTCCCCCACTTGTGGGAAGGAATACTTCTTTGGCATCTTCTCAGATAAGAAAGTTCCCTGTTTAGTCTCACAAAGAAGCAGCTTCATGGGAAGGACAAAAGGTGGTTGTTCTTGAACATTCTCTCAATATGTTTCTTTAGCCACAGCAGGTTTCTTGAGCAAAGAGAAATTTCCAAATCAATTTGCCTCCTCGCCATTTCTTCTGCAGGGTCCCTACTACTCCCACACATGCAAAACCAATAATGAATTGGACTGCAGAAATTTTACAATAAATTAAGCTGTGTGGAGGCTACATAAATTTTAATGTATACTACACACTTTTGCAGATGAGAGTTCCATTATTAGCACTAATCACATACTGTACTGTAGATTTGATTGGAAGAGTATATTTGGCTCTTAATTTGCAAAACTTACTGAATGGTAAATTTCTAACTCATATAAAATGGTACAGTCTTTTTACTGAAATATTAATTGTAATCTGCTTTGCAATCAAACTTTAATATGACAATATTTTATTAATGAAAATGCAAGACTGTATTGCTGGTTTTAGTCAAGTATTACTTTCATTTCTTAGTTAAATAAAGCAGTTCTGTTTCAAGACTTTTCATCTAGGTGATCATGCCTATATTTGGATTGGGTGCAAGTTACAATTTTGAAGCCATACAAGACTTTTGTAAAGAAATTAAAAAACAATGTAAAAAGTACATGTGTGTTGTGGTTTAGATTTTCTTGTTGAATTTCTCCATGCCACCATGCATTTTTGAAGGAAGGAGCAGGGAGAAGGAGGGGTGGGGGCCGGCGTCGGGGGAGACAGGATCCCTGGGGTGAAGGCACTGCATGAACTGGGGCAGGATCCCTGGTATAGGGCTCCTGTGGGAACTGGGGGAAATAAAAGAGGCTAGCAGTCCAGGTTTGCTCTCTCTTGCTTCTGGAATGTGTGAGGAATTGTGTGATGATTCATGTTAATATATGAGGTATTATTCAAAAGACACCCTCGATAAGAGCCTGCGCCGATATCACAACTGGGGATCGAGACCGGCAAAACTTATAATAGTCTTATAAAGTTAGTATTTATGAAAACAATAAATAAAATTGCAGCCTTAGTTGTTTGTTAAAACTAACTTTTGGATAGAATAGCCTTGCTTGCTTTTACTAACTCACAGACAAGATATAGTTAATTTTATAATGAAGTCTTTAGCAAGATCAGAAAACCTGGAGTTTTGATGAGGAGCTTTGAAGTTTAAGAAAAGAGACCTTGAAAGTTGATAAGAAGAAGCTCACAGAGATGATACCAGTTTTGAGTTAATTGGACTATGCCAGCTCAGCAATTAGTCCCAAAGTTGAAAAGTTCAAACCTGAGGAAGACT